>OX359272.1:31905415-32407915 GCA_947179155.2 Hedera helix | reverse complement strand
TTTCTTTAATCACACTTATCCCTACTAAATCCACTTATTTCATATTCTCTATTCCACCTTATTGATACTTTACACATTCATTCTTATTTTCTTAATTCATATAAATCTTCTTTACATTTCATAATTCATTCCTTAATACTTTCTATCATTTAACACTAGGTTATAAACACGAACCTTTACTTAATTCATCATAATCCTTATTTGAAATTATTCTAAAATCCTGGGTGTCACACAAACGCGCCTTAACGCCAGCTTTGACCCGGTCAACGCGCTCCGTGTCTGTTGACGTCAGCGTGCACCTCCGCGCATTACGCGGAAGCTTGGCCAAGCGACGTCGTTTCTGTTATGCGCAACTACTATTCGCGCATTGCGCGACCGCTGCTCTTCCGTTTCTACGCACGCCAAAACGGCGTCGTTCCGTTGCTTCTCCGTTCATTGCTTCGCGCGCATTGCGTGATAAGCCATGCTGCGAAAATTACGATTCTACCATTCAGTGCTGGTTATTTACCAAAATGCCATCAGATCTTTGCAGAATTTACAGATTTGCCCCCAAGCTTATTTTTCCTACAAAATAAAATATAAAATAATTAAAAATAAATAAAAATAATATAAATATACTAAAAATCCTAAAAACACATAATAATAAATAACACACCTAAAATAAATAAAAACACATAAATAAAAAGAAATATAAAAATATTATAAAATTACCTAAATTAACATAAATTAACTAAAATCCTATAAAACCGATTAAAACCAAAATAAGCTAAATAATTAAAATTTAAGCATACAATAAATATAAAAACTAAGTATTAGGGAATAAAAATATCGTATAATTTAACCCTATCAGTTTGCGAACATGTTCGATTGAGCAATCGAATAGGACATCATGTGCAAACTTGATTCGACAAGGCACCCAAGTAGAACTCAAACCGAACCGAACCGATTCGCGAATAAATTCGACAAGGCCTATTTTTATCACATCAATAATAAATTCTTCTCATTTTTGTAATTGTTGAATTCTCCATTATTTTAAATTTATAAATTAAGGAAAAACAGAAATAATAATCTATCTGTTCTATATATTAGTTTAGTATGTTAGTATAATAATAAAAATATATTAATAAACATAAACACATTATGCCATTTTATATTATAATTACTAAAATGTGAACTCTTTTTGTAAAATAATAGTAATAATAATAATAGACACCCAATTTTTTTTATTTCTGTTATCTAACCATGACAGGAGGGCAAAAGTGTCATTTTGCATCCCCAACGCTTGGATAGTAGAACCAGGATTACGGACCTCCGGACAAGTGTCTAAAAGATCACAACAACCTTCGAGCAAGGGACTACACAGTACAAAGATAATGGATGGGTCGACTTCTCAAGAAGATGATTATCTACATTTCGTCTAATCTTTCCAGATGAAGAAGTGGAAAAACTTAATGTCATTGCGTAACCCTCGAAAAGATCTTTTCAAAATAGTATGACACGTCTCCCAACTATTCCCGGATTGAAAGTTATGAATGTTCCAGCCCGCAGCACGAAAAATCGACGTTGCGGCACAAAAATCTAGATAGGTAGGACCCACCCAAGCCAGTCGCAGGAGGACCCATGACTAGCTGTAGATGGACCTTTGGCCAGCCGCAGGTGAACGCTGACTTTGAAGCCTATAAATAGGCAAATTTAGCTCTTTTTTTTTTTTTTTTATAAAAAAGAGGAGCCATTTTATAGAGAGAAGCTCTTAAAATTTTAAAGAGAGAATATCCGTCCTAGAGAGAGAAAGGGTTATTCTAGAGAGAGAAAGTTCTAGAAATCTATAGATCTAGTATATTCTTTCAATATTTGCTTCAAATAGTGAGATTCATTGAAGATTCTAGCTCAAGACGGTCTTTTTCACTGATCCCAAGGTGAAAAATTCAATCTTTGTATAGTTCTATGTAAATCTACTATAGATCTGTCATTTTATGTAATTTTTATGATGTTTTATAATTAAAGATTCGATTTTTATGCACTATTTGTAGAGATCTATTTTAAATATAGTATTTTTGGCATATTACGATGTTAAAGATTCGAACTTTACTTGATTTAACTATAGATCAGTTATGGATCTAATATTTTCTTTACACTATGATATTAAAGATGCAATTTTTACTTGATTTAATTATAGATTTGATTTTTTCGTCGCGTTACTAAATTAAAGATTTGATTTTTAGCCTAGATCTGGCTTACCTTTGGTGGATCTCCAAAATTATCGGATTAGGGATGGCTAGAGAGGATCTTGCACGAATGGAATTTTTTTCTTGCCTCCCGATGACATCCTTTTGATTATTTTATCGATATTTTATATATTCGACTCCCTTTTTATCGAATGTTTTACTCGGGAGTTGAATTATTTTAATTACGATGTTAACCGCGCTTCCCATCGTAGATCCATAACTAGTGATAAGCGGATCTTACCTTTTGGCCAGCGAGGACTCCATTACCATGGAACGAACTGTTAACCAATCTAGGATTCATTGTCGGTTAGATCCTCATTGCATCATCGCATGAATCTAACTTCATTACGATATTACTACGATTTTATTATAATATTATTGCGATTTCATTTCTATTCGTTGCGATTTTATTATGATTCATTGCATTTTCATTATGTGAGCCTAGGAAGGAAGTCGAGGCCCTTAAGTATTGATTTAAGGGATATTAATAGAATTTCGATGATGGGCAATCTTTACGGATGTAATATTTACGTTTCCATTCCCTTATAAAATATAAATCTTAGGCCTTAAAGCAACATAAAAAATCTCGAAGGATGGATTTAAGGCCCCGTAATAGTGGAGATTTTGTTTGGGGCTATTTTGATTAGCTCCAAACTTATTTGTGATGGTTTGATTTTATCTCTCGACATGTGAAATGATTTCCAAATAAAAAATGATAAAGACCTTTTAAAGTCTCGTATCAATTTAGGTTATTTAATTCACTAAGTTAAAATTGAAAGTAATTTTGAATTTTGATATTTATGCGAAAAAGGATTTAAAATGATTTTCCAAAACATCACTCGAAACGAGATTTTACGAAAATAACGATTAAAACAATTTTTCTTCAAATCAAATCCTACAGAATTACGATTTCAGAAATGTCATTTGAAAAGTGTTTTTCCATGAAAACTAACGATTAAAACGAACCTTTCTTCAAATAAAAATCCCATAAAGCTTATGAATATCAAATTCTGAAATTACTTTCAAAATAATGCACTAATTTAGAACAATTATTCCACTATTTAGTACTATAGGGCATCTTAGGTAATCCACTAATGACACTATTCATATAGACACACACACACACACACACACACACACACACACACACACACACACACACACACACACATACACACACACACACACACTTTTTAGGAAAAAAACATCAAGATGTTGTAACTGTATTTTCACGGAAGTCAAGGGGTGCCTAACACATTTCCTTCCTTAAACAAGCTCCCAAACTCTATGAATCTTGGTTACAGACCAATTAATAGGAGTCACATATGGGCCATCTCGATTTACGAAAAAACCAAAATTAGGATGAGTTGGTGCTTCCATTTAAACTTATACCAACTGATGACTCTGGTCAATCGACCCATTACTAAAATCAACATTTCGAAACCCGTTGACATTTATGCCGACTTTTCCTAAAATAAAAAGAAAAGACGGGCAAGGAAAAAAACACCGACGACAACTATAATAAGACTTATATTATATTATAAAATGGATGGAGTACTAGAAGTCTTTAATAACTCAATGCGTCAATTATAACAATGTCAATAATCTATTTTTTTAGAAACCAACCAAACTATAACTGTGACACCCCCAAATCTGGGTCATTTGAACCGCGTGTTTGGTGCTCACGTTACTATTTTACCTTGTCATCACATTCATTCATTCTGAATAAATTCACTTAATTTACATTCATACATAACTATCACAGGTTCTACATAACTTTATACATACACATATGTACCTGACATATTAGAAAAAGATAATATTTATCTTTTACAAGACCCTATCACTGTACAACTATTATTTGTTGACTTTTCCTTTTCCCTTGCATGTACCCGACCCCTCAGCTTGTTCAGGTTTAGCTGAAATATCATGTTTAAAAGCAAGAGTGAGCATAAAATAGCTTAACAAGTACATAAGCAAATGATGACATGATATTTCGGAATGAAGAATGAAAGTCATTTACAATGAAGCTAGATCATCTAAAATTAACTGAATCATTGACGATAAATTGAATTATTTCCAATAATTGAGTCAATATCAATAAGCTGAATCATTTTCAATAGCTGAACCATTAACAATTCAATGAATGAACATGAAAGATATAATATGAACTTTACATGATTAATTGGAAACATGAAACTTGCTTGCTGTACGGTCACAAGACCAAGAACTCGTTTAGAACAATACCAATCATCAAGACTGATATTGCCCAAGTTAGTCATAAGACTGCATAACCATTTAGATGTGTACTCTGGATGATCAGCCCATCCTACTTTTATATTGTGCACAACATAAATATCTAGCGACGCAACCACGCCATAAAAGTTACATTTACTTTATCCTTTACTCCCTTTTATCAAGGTTATTCTGTTGCATCATATCATAGAGTCCGCACCACAAGAATGTGGATTAGGGCACATAACAATCAATAACTGAATTCAACATGAATAATTACATATGTCTAGTCGAAATCAAAATTGGCATCGACCTTTTTCAATCATAGTTCAATGATAAATGAACTTTACATGATCATATGAATGCATAACATGAATAGCTGTCCAATAAACTACAAATAAAAGTTCAGTTAGAAGACTTGCCTTTGTCCTTGTCTACCTCAATTGGTAAAATCTTATCCCGATTTAGTCCTACATAATCATAATATGGGTTCATGCATTAGTTATACACATATACATGCCATAATTTGCTATACAAGCTATCATTTAACTTTACATAACCTTTAACACATAACATTGTTCTTTTATGCCTTAACATTTACCACATTAATCATTTTTATCAAAACATTTTATTTTGGACTTAAATAATTATTTTTTCCCAAAGTCAGAACATTGTGCCCCGACGAGGAACACTGCACTGGCCGCGAAAAGCTTGTAGTTTCACTGCGCCCCGGTGAGCTCTGGTGCCGCCCTCAGTGAATTCCTCTCAATACCACTGTGCCCCAGTGCCATCTCTAGTAAAAAACTCCTCGCCCCAGCGCAGTGCTCTTGTGACAGAAATTTTTTTCTTTCCAAAACTCTTGCTATTTTTGGCCCTAAATTGAATTTCTTGATTCCAACACACCACTTAGCACATATAACATGTATTTGACTTGCATAGGTCTTCAAAACCTTTAAAATCTGAAAAGGCCTTATTTTTTCAAAAGTTTTGTTTTAGGCGTTGGCGAATGTTTTTAAATTCGCATTTATCGCCATAGACACCAAATGACTTTCAATTCGATTCTAACACGTGTATTTACATGAAACTTAGTTGTTTGGCTTTATTTCACCATTAATTATCCAAAATGGCCAAAAATCATACTTTGGTGAAATTTTGTTAACTTTAACAAATTCCATATTTAAACTCAACTTGAGTTCTTGAACTCCATGCACCGTATAGGTTACCACATACACATTTCGCAACTTTGTGTATTCACAAAACTTATATATGCACATTTTAATGCACTTTACAGATTATGATTTGGTCTACATACGAATCATAGGCTAATATTGTATTTTTCCTTCATAACTCATACTTTTAAGCCTTAAAGGCATCTAGTATGCTATCTAACATGAAATTTCTCATGTATCCAATATGATCATCATTTTAAACTAGGTTTCCATCATGTCTAACAACACATAACACATAATCACCCAATAAATCATGATTTCTAGCTTGTAACATACATGAATAGTGCACCACCTTTGTTCTAGCAAATTTGAGCTTAGGGTTTCATGATTTATCAATCATATAGCATATAGATTCACATAATCTACACATATAGTCCAAGATATATGCATGGTTTCAACTATTCTTGAATTTAAACACATAAGCATCAAGTTCATAGCTTGAACATGATTATACCTTCTATGTGCTCTTTTCCTTTTAGTTACAAAGCTTGTTACTTACAAAGCTTGTTAGTGCTAAATTCTCCACTTTGATAGCTTAATTTCCTTCTCTTGCACACTTTTTCTTCAATATCTCAAGCTATATGATCAAACCCTAGCCTTTTTTTCTCTTTCTCTCTCTAAACTCTTAGCTAGCAAACTTGGATATTATGAAATGAAATGAACTAAGATGTCTTTCTTATACTTAACAAATATATACATACATAATTTGTATGTATTTTCTTAGCAATTAACTACACTTAGTTAGCTTAACTCGTGCATAGTTAGGGTTAAACATGTCAATTCCCATTACTAAACAAGGCTAACTTGGTCATTATACACCTCTAGGACACCAAGGTCATTCTTTAAATCAACAAGGGCACTTTGGTCATTAGTCAAGAATTCTAGAGAATTAAATTCCCATTTTTGCTTATATCTCCTCCAATTTAAATCTTTTTTGTTCTAAATTTGTTTCATAGGCTTGAATTTTATTCTAAAATCAATTAATTCATAACTGACTTGTCGCACAACACTCGTCACATTCCAAAATATTAATTTTCCATTGATTAATTATTAATTTACAATATTTCAAATTTGCATATCGGTACATTCTTCCCTCCTTATAAGGATTTCGTCCCCGAAATCACTATTATAAGGTTACATGAACAGATTCGGATATTCTTTCTTCATTTTCTCTTCTAACTCCCACATTGCTTCCTCGGCATTGTGGTTCCTCCACACTACCTTAACAGAAGGTATCACCTTATTCCTCAAAATTTGCTCTTTCCTGTCTATGATTTGAACAGGAGTTTCTTCATATGTTAAGTCCTTCTCAATCTGGATAGGCTCATAATCAATCACATGCTTGTAATACGGTTTATATGGCCTCAATACTAATACATGAAATACGTTGTGTATATGATCTAATTCTGGAGGTAATGCCACAGCATAGGTCACCTCTCCTATCCTTCTCAATACCTCAAAAGGTCCAATAAATCTTGGACTCAACTTTCCCTTCTTTCTAAATCTTATATTCCATTTCCAGTGAGATACCTTCAAAAATACACGGGACCCTACTTCAAATTCTCTTTTCTGCCGATGTAAGTCTACATATTTCTTCTGTTTGTCTTGTGCTACTATGAGCCTCAATCTTATTACTTTAACTATTTTTGCAGTCTATTACACTATTTCTGGTCCCAATAACTCACGTTCTCCTACGTTATCCCAACAGTGAGGTGTTCTGCACTTTTTCCCATACAATACCTCATACGGTGGCATACCAATACTTGCATGATAACTGTTGTTATATGCGAATTCAACTAACGACAAATGGTCGTCTCAATTACCCTTGAAGTTCATCATTTATGCTCTCAACATATCTTCTAATGTCTGAATCGTTCTTTCACTTTGGCCATCTGTCTGAGGATGATATGCTGTACTCAACCTTAACTGTGTGCCCATATGCTCCTGAAAACTCTTCCAAAAGTTAGACGTGAATCGCGAATCTCGATCTGAAACAATCGTTATTGGAACTCCATGTCTAGACACAATTTCTTTTACATAAAGCTTTACCAATTGATCCAAATTGAACTTGATTTTGATCTGCAAGAAGTGTGCAGACTTCATTAGTCGATTCACTATCACCCATATCGCGTCATAACCTTTTTGTATAGTTGGAAGTCCCATGACAAAATTCATTGTGACGTGCTCCTAAGGGTTGTAATAGCCCACTAGGCCTTTGATGTTCTGCTTTAACTCTTTGGCACGTTAGGCACTTACTTACGCATTCTGCTACATCTTTCTTCACGTTGGGCCACCAAAAGTGATGTCGAAGATCTTGATACATCTTCGTGCTTCTTGGATGGACTGAATATCCTGAACTATGTGCTTCCTGCAAAATCTCATCTTTTAACTTGGATACCATCGACACCCATATTCTTCCTTCAAATCTCAACAATCCACTGTCATCCATTCTGAATCTTGTCTCTTGCCTATCGAATATGCGGTTTCTGATTTGACCGTATTCTTGATCTTGCATTTGGGCTTCCTTTACTGTATCCAATAATGCTGGATGAGCTTCTATTACATACAGTTGCTCTTTCGACTCCATCAGATGCTTTTCCTCTATTTCCATCTTTTTCATTTCTCTAATTAATTCTTCTTAAGCAGTTAGCATTTCCAATCTTTCCTGACCCTTCCTACTTAAGGGGTCAGCCACAACATTTACTTTTCCTGGATGGTATAGAATCTCACAATCATAATCCTTGATTAATTCTAACCATCTCCTCTGCCTCATATTCAAATCCTTCTGGGTGAAGATATACTTCAGACTTTTGTGGTCTGTGTATATTTCACATTTCTCTCCGTATAGATAATGTCTCCATATTTTTAACGCAAAAACTACTGCTGCCAATTCCAAATCATGGGTTGGATAACCTTTCTCATAATCTTTCAACTGCCTTGACGCATATGCTATGACCTTGCCATGCTGCATTAACACACAACCAAGTCCTTTATGCGATGTGTCACTATACATAACAAATCCTCCTGTATCGTAACGCAATGACAACGCAGGCGCTTCACTTAGCCTTTTCTTAAGCTCCTTGAAACTCTCTTCGCACTTATCCGACCATACAAACTTCACAGCTTTCCTCATTAAATTAGTTAGAGGTCTTAACAACTTTGAGAAATATTTAATGAATCTTCTGTAATATCCTGCTAAACCAAGAAAACTACATACCTCTATTGGTGTTTTTGGTTGTTCCTAATTTATTACTGCCTCTACCTTTGCTAGATCCACTGATATTCATTGGTGGTCAATTACGTGTCCCATAAATTGTACCATTTCCAACCAAAACTCACATTTTGAGAACTTCGCATACAACTTTGCTTCCTTTAACTTTTCTAACACTATTCTCAAGTGTTCTGCATGATCCTCCCGGGTCTTTAAATAAATCAAGATGTCGTTGATTTCCTAAATGTTGTTTTAGGTACATCCTCAGGTCTCACCTTCAGCTGGTGATAACCACTTCTCAAGTTTATCTTTGAAAAATACTTGGCTCCCCGTAGCTGATCAAATAAATCATCGATCCTTGGTAATGGATACTTGTTCTTAATTATCACTTTATTTAACTCCCTGTAGTCGATGTAAAGCCTCAACAATCCATCTTTCTTCTTTACAAATAATACTGGTGCTCCCTAAGGAGACACACTCGGTTGGATATATTTTTTATCCCATAACTCTTGCACTTGAACCATTAACTCTTTCAATTCCACTAGAGCCATTTTGTATGGTGCCTTTGAAATTGGCATTGTTCCTTATACAAGGTCTATAATAAATTCGATCTCCCTGTTTGGCGGAAGACCCGACAATTCATCAGAAAATACATCCGCATAATCTTTTACGATGGGTATCTGACCCATTTCTAATCCCACTATTCGTGTATCAACCATATGTGCTAAATATCCCATACATCATTTCCTCAACAGCTTTTTGGCCTGTAACATCGTCAGACAATAAGATTGTCGTGGAAATTTGCTACCATAGAATACTACCTTAGACTTGGTAGGAGTCTGAAGGTTTACACATTTTTTTTGGCAGTCAATCACCGCCCTATGACTATATAACCAATTCATTCTTAATATCACATCAAATTCTCCTAACTGAATAGGAATTAAATCGACTAACAGCTTGTGCCGTCTTATCGTCAAACAACAATCTCGATGAATATTCTCCACCTGGATCACTTCCTTGTTTGCTACTTCTATACTTAGTACGTTTTCTAACTTTTCTTGAGGTAAGTTCAATTTCTTTGTAAACCCATCAGATATAAAGGAACAGGTAGCCCCTGAATTAAATAATACATAGGCATTTGTATCATTGATAGAAATGATACCTGATACCACGTCATTTGAAGCCACTAAATCCTGTATTGTCATATTAAATGTGCGGGCTGTCGGTCTCCCTGGTTGTATAGGTCCACCAATAGCTAAATTTCCACTGGTATTCCCTTTGCTTCCACTTCCTCCTTCAACTTTCTTCTTTAAACAGTCTTTAATCTGATGTCCCATTTCTCAACAATAGAAACATCCTTTGATTGCCTTCAGTATTGGATAGTTTGTTGCAATATGTTCTTCTCGACCGCATATGAAATAGACATTCTTCCCCTTCAAACAAACTCCTGAGTGTCCCTTGCCACAGTTAGGACACTGTTCCATTTTCTTCTTTGATTCTCCTTGCTTAACCCCAGTTGCATTATTGTTGTTGTTCCACTTTCGTTTATTGGTGTTACTTCCCCCCATTGCTACCTTCTCTATTAGGTCCATCAGTAATCTTTCCACATTGTTCTTGCTTGTATTTTGTTAAGGCATCACTGTCTTCTTCTGCTAAAATAGTCTTTTCCATTACTCCAGCAAAAGTACCAATCTGAAATATGGACACCTTGCTGTAAATCCATGGTTTTAACCCACGCTCAAAGCGTCTTGCTTTCCTCTGTTTTGTGTCCAACTAGTGTGGAGCTAACCTTGCCAATTCATTAAACTTAGTCACATACTAGGCTACAGTCATATTTCCCTGTTTTAATTCAAAAAATTGTACCTTCATCATGTCTTGTGTTACTGGAGGAAAGTAAGCTTCGAGAAAAATCTCTTTAAACCTTTCCCAAGGTGCAGCTCCTGTTCCCAATCTTCCTTTATTGGCAATCCACTAATAATTTGCTTCTCCTTTCAACATGAAGGTAGCAAAAGCAGTTTTCTATTCCTCCATGTTAGCTACGTCGAATACTTTTTCCATTTTGATCACCCAGTTCTGGGCCTCCATTGGATTTATAGTCCCCTTGAACTCTGGGGGTCCTAAAGCTTTAAAGTCTTTGAATATAGCAATACGAGTTGCTACCGGTTGATCACCCGTAGGGTTTACATTCCTATTTTGAAAAGCTCCCATGAACAAGTCTACAAACTGTTGCATGGGATTAATTGGCTCCTCAGGAGCATTTACTGACTCATCTGGTGGGGGTTGAACATTTGGTCTGCGTTTAGGTGGCATTTATGTATTTTAGAAGATTATTAAATAAGATCTTAGATGATGAAATAAATGTTGAAGTTAAAACCTAAATTTGGAGAAGTAAAAGGTGTATAAAGTGAGTAAACATTTGACCTTAATCTTTGTGTTAGGATTTAAATGTGAGTGAATGTAGGTTTTTAAATTGTAAAACCTAGAATTTGATTATTATGTATACTTAGGGGTATATTAATAATAAGGTAATATAATACCTTTAAAGCTTGATGAGTGTATTTGACTAAAGAAAATTATGTAAGAAGTTTTTAGTGTGATGTATGAGGAAATTTATTAGGGAAATAAATTTCAATTAGAGAAATATTTTTAAGATTTCGTGAAGGTGTATATGTATAGATACGTATATACTTGGAGGTGCGCTAATTATATTTTAGTCGATCGTGATAAATGATTAATTGACATCAAGAACACTGTAAAGTTTAATATATTAATTAAATAAGCTTATGAAAGTTAAACCTTGAATAGTAATTTAAGATATCCCAAATTAGTAAATTGGGAAGACATAAACTAGGTTTTTGTCACAGTAATTAAAATTAAACCTAACTTAATGGCCAAGTGATTGGGAATTTAATAATAGTCCAAAATAGACTAAGATTAAGGCGGGTCAAATTTATATACAAGGTAAGCCATATGAATATAGTGAACAAGCCTAAACACGTAATAATTGTAAGACTTGTATATGTGGCCAAGTTATTAAGGTGGTAGTCTAAGATTAAGGATGAACCCTGTATGGTTGTAATTTTGTAGAATAGCGGTGTGAAGAGAATGAGGTAATATATACCTGATATCATGAGTATACTTACATGTGTGAAGGCAATGAAATAAATAGAAATGTCATGAAATGACAAAGTGGTTAACTAGTCAAAGTTTGACTAAAGGAAAGAGAAGAAAGTCAAGTTAAAACCCTAATTTAAAGCAGACTGCACCATTGGGTTCAGAACATTGAAATTTCGGGGTTGACTTTTAGTCAAAGTCAACCGTTTGACTTGTAAGGTGAAAAGTCAAATGTTAGTCAATGTGTTAGGAGAATATTTTTCAAGTATTGGTAAGTGTAGAGAATTAACTAATGTAGGGTTAATTGAATAATCCTAGTTGGTAGGCAAGAGATGGCATTAACCAAACATTGGTTAATTGCTAGGTAAATGAATGTGATGATGATAATTAACTATGGATGAGTTAATTGAGTAACCCTAGGTGATAAATAAATTAAAGCTTTAACTATGCATGGGTTAGTTGCTAGCAAAATGTGTAGATACAATTATGTATATATATAATTTACCAAGATAGAATTGTTAGGTAACCATGAGTTGCATATTGTAGAGAATTAACCACATTGTGGTTAATTATTAGGAGATGTTTAAATATGTAAATATATATATAAGATGAGCTTTATCCAATGTTGGGTATTTGAGTGACCAAGGTTAAGTGTAGTACTTTAACCATAGGTCTTATGGGAGTTAGAAAATTTACCACATGTGGGTTAAGTGTTGGTGATTGTTGCTTATTTTACATTTCACCATTTATGTTGCTTGTAGTCAAGTTGATAGGTGACATTTTAAAGGTCAAATGATAGTCAAATATGAGAAAAAATGAAAGTATTGTGCAAGTATAGGTGAATATGTATACATATATTAGTGTATATATATATATGGATGCTTATATAATTATATAAGACATAAAAATAAAGCCAAATTGGTGTAATAAAATAACAAATCCTAAATTTTGGGCCCCACATGGATGGAAAACTTGCTTGTTTGGTGATTTTGGGTACAAAGTGGCTTAACAACTCCCCACCAACCCTAGTCATTCATATGGTCATTCAAAATATCACCCAAATGGTCATTCAAGCTATAGTAAGCTTGATTAACCCTTAATTTCACCAATATTAGTTGATTAAGCGAGCTAATGGTGTGTTCCTAGAGTTCTATAAATAGAAATGTCCAACACTTGTGCAAATGTTGGTTCATTTGCTCCATTCACTAAAATTTAGAGAGAGAAAGAATTCTAGAGAGAAGTGAGAGCTTTGTTGGAGAAGTCTTGAGGGATATTATACTAGAAGTGTATATCTAGTAGCCAAGGTGGAGTCTCTAGCTAGGTTCATTGCCAAGAGAAGAAGAGCATCAAAGTCAAAAAGGTATGAAAATCCCTTAAAAACCCTAATCTTGGTTTTCTTTTAATTTTTATGATAAAAATGTTATCTTTGAGCTCTTTGTATTTAGAATCATGTTAGACATATTTATATAGGATGCCATGTGGTTTAAAGGTGTAGTGGTAGGGGTTTATGTAGAAAAATCTAGCAAAATGCTTGAAAATATTTTTACCGACGAACAAAACGTAGTTGTTCGAATAAATGACACATTTTGAAATCTGCAAACTATTTATGTGATTTTATATTTTCTGGGAATATATGGGTAAGTTAAGAACAAAATCCCTTTTGAATCACCCAAAAATGTGTTAAAATGAGCAAGTTATGCATGTTTAACCAAACACACCTCACTGTCCAAGATCTTACAGGAACATACCACTTTGAGCGAAATTTCTGAAATCAAAACTTCCCATCGGAGTTCGGGAAGTCACGATTCCATCGATATCTAGTAGAGCTCCATCGGAGTTATAGAACTCAAGTTATTAAGGTTTTTCCCCAAGACCCCAAAGCTGGACAGAATTTGAAAAATGACAAAGCTACTGCCGATTTTTTTTTCCTGTGAACCGGCCGGAATATTTCGGCGACCGGTTCATCGGAATTAAGATCGGTTCTGGCGACGTGTCCTTGACGGAAGTTGCTTGGCTTTGCGTGTACTATTTTATAAAAACGTGTTTGTATTTTTAGCATGTCATTTGGTAATTTCCATAATTAAAATGTGATTAAACCTTACTAACTAAAGGAAAAATGATAAATTAATATTTTTAATTTCTGAAAAATCATAAAATTGTTAATTACTTATTATTTAAGTAATATTAAATAATAAGTAAGATTAATTAAGAAATTCATTATTTTTAATAGTATTTGAGGTGTAAAAAGTACACTAATTAACTATTAATTAGTTAATAATTAGATAAAATTAGTAATAAATTATTATTAAATATTAAATATGTGATTTAAGTATTTGATAATAATGTAAGAAAGTAAAAGTAAATAAATAAATTATTTATTATTTAATTGAGAATTAAATAGTAAATAAAGATAAGTAATTAACTAATTATTATTTAATTAATATTAAATAATAATTAAAGAGAGATAAAATTTATAAATTAATTATTTATTATTTAAATAATAAATAAAGTAATTAATTATTATTTAATTAACATTAAAATAAAGGAGAATTAAATTAAAGAATTAATTATTTATTATTTAATTTAGATTAAATAATAAGTAAGGGTAATTGACTAATTAATTATTATTTAATTAACATTAAATAATAATTAAATGAGGATTAAATTAATAAATTAATTATTTATTATTTAATTAAGATTAAATAATAGTTAAGGATAATTAATTAATTTATTATTATTTAATTGGTGTTAAATAATAATTAAAGAAGATTAAAATAAGTAAGTTGATTATTTATCAATTAATTGAGGATTAATGATAAATAAGAAGGATTATCGGCGCAGGAATAATTAATTATGGCGCAACGATAATTAATGAGGGTTATTAGTTATTATTATAATAATAATAATAATAAATGAAGTACCAAAACAATTATAATAAATTGTTAAACGATTATATGAAGGATGTTTGAAATTTATATTTTTTATAGAAATGTAATATTTGTCAGTTAAGTAATTACTTGGAATCAAGTAAGCGGTTGGGTACAGTCAAATAAGGAGTCTTACTATGTGATAATTCTGGGTAATTAGATGATAATAAACTTAATTATTTAAATAAGCAATTATGTGCTGTACTAATCAATAGGCCAACGTATCAATGTTAGGTCTTTCGAAAGAGAATTTATTACGCAAGATAACAATAATTCAACTATCAGGCAAGTTTCTCTTAACTTAAACCTGAGTTGCTATGTTTCAAGCATGCTAGTAGTTTAATTCTTTATAATTATTGCACCTCTTTAAAGTATTGATTCGCACATATTGCATGTTGCATATGTTCATTAAGTATGAAAGGCTGATCACATTCATTACCATAAGGTTTAGTTAAATTTGTTCATGGTCATTATTGACACTTAACATTAATTGATTCAGTCATTCAATTATTGAAATTATGATTCGTACTCGTTCACAATTATTATATTGTTGGAAATCAAAAAGCTTATTCTTTCATTCAATCATGATATATCTTGATTGTATTTAAACTTGCTGAGCAAAGTCGTTGCTCACCCTTACTATATCATGATAAGAAATTTCAGATTAATTCGAAAGTTCGAGAAAAGACAGAGACAAAAGCAAATGACAAGATTATAGTGTTATGCGTGATAACTAATTAGTTATTTGATGTAAGAACTGTTTAAACTTTTTTGTGAATCTAAAGGTATATATGTAAGTTAAGGTTTGAAACCTTGTAAAATGTTGTAGAATACTCTAAAATAAATAATTTATGTTTATATATTCCGCTTTAGCTACAGAACATGTATGAAGATGATGTATCGTGACGTACCAAGTCTAAGGTTCAAGATACCCGAATTTGGGAGCGTTACATGCTCTTTTCCTTTTAGCTACAAAGCTTGTTAGTGCTAAATTCTCCACTTTGATAGCTTAATTTCCTTCTCTTGCACTCTTTTTCTTCAATCTCTCAAGCTATATGATCAAACCCTAGCCTTTTCTTCTCTTTCTCTCTATAAATTCTTAGCTAGTAAACTTGGATACTATGAAATGAAATGAACTAAGATGTCTTTCTTATACTTAACAAATATATACATAGATAATTTGTATGTATTTTTCTAGCAATTAACTACACTTAGTTGGCTTAACTCATGCCTGATTAGGGTTATACATGTCAATTCTCATTACTAAACAAGGCTAACTTAGTCATTATACACCTCTAGGACACCAAGGTCATTCTTTAAATCAACAAGGGCACTTTGCTTATATCTCTTCCAATTTAAATCCTTTTTGTTCTAAATTTGTTTCATAGGCTTGAATTTTATTCTAAAATCAATTAATCCATAATTGGCTTGTCCCACAACATTCGTCACGTTCCAAAATAATAATTTTTCATTGATTAATTACTAATTTACAATATTTCAAATTTGCATATCATTACAGTAACACCCCCTTCCCAACTAGTGGAAAGGGAGGTTACACAAAAATGCCCAGTACTGATATAGAGCGCAGAAATAAGAACTGAAATGAATAACATAATATACTGAACTGAATTGAACAACATAATCTACTGAACTGAATTGATTTGCTGAACTGAACTGATCTACAAAATTGAAACTGATCCACTGAACTGAACTGATTTACTGAACAACATAAAAGGCTGAATTGAATGACTGTGTTTATTTTATACCGAGCTCAAAACAAAACAGAACAAAGCATAAGTCACACATCGGACTACAAATCCAAATGTATGCAAAATCAAAAAGGTGTTCTCAGCACTACAAACAACACCAGATCACAGAACAGAACAGAACAAAATGCTAGGGTCGACTCATACGCCTCCCTAAAAAAAACACCAAATGACCAATTCCCATCGGAGCACACAAAATGGAGATGTCGTGGACTAATCACATTGCCACGGAAGTGTCATGCCTCGATGCCAAGAGGATATGCCTGTGATATCCCAACATGTGGTTATAACTCAAGTATACCCTACGATACATTTTAACAAAAATATCATGTCATAGTATATGCGACACAATACAAACAAAGGGGTTCTAATACGCACATGCTAAATTGAAACAAATCGACACAAAGTCTCCCAAATATACTAGCATGTACGTTTCTACAAAATCAAAATAAATACTAGACATGCTTAATAAGTCTAAAGAGTACAAGTTAAGTTGCGAATATCTAAAATCAAACAAAACTATCCTATGCATTTGACTATGAACAATATATCGAAATAATATTCAAATTCTAATGAGGAACAAAACAAACAAATTGAACTCAAAGAAATATCGCTGAACTAATAAAGGAACAAATAAATAATACATTAATCAATTGATTAAGTTTTACACATTTTCTTTCTCTTAGGCGAATCTGAAATCCTTTCGTTCTAAACAAAATTCTACCTAAAGTTATACATATATAAATATTCTGATCATGATAACATATATATTAATAAATAATAGTATTCTTGTTACTTCCGAAATACATATAAGTATATTCACAAAAATATTCTTTCTATTTTAATTTTATTACAAATTATTATTATTATTATTATTATTATTATTATTATTATTATTATTATTTCCTGTCAAAACTTTAAAGTTACAAAAATACTAATTTAATATTCTAAAATGCTAATTACAAATAAAGATATAACAAAATATGTCAACTAACAAACTAAATAGCATACACAAATTAAAACTACAAAAGGGGCTATGGTATAGGGGTTGGTTAACACGGTTCAACCCAAAGGAAAAAGGAAAATGTTGTGCACAACAAAAGCGGTACAATAGGCTGATCACCTGGCGTACCAATAACAACAAAGGACATTGAGTGACGTGGTTGCGTCAAAAACTCATGTTCCTGGTTAAATGACCCTTGGGTATTAGCAGTCTTGGTGATTGTTAATATTCTTAACGTGTTCATTGGCCTTTATGACCCCTCAGCAAAAGCAAAAGTTATGTTTTGAAAGCGAAAGTTTATGAAAAGTTTTAAAGAAAAAAGTTATTCTTATTTATTCAAGTTGCTTCACATTTATTGAACAATTGTGGAGAATTCTGAAAGACATTCCAATCTTCTGGAATGAATATTAGAAAGGGGTAAGATGGGTAAAGAGAGGAGAGAATGTAAAGGTTAGTTGAAAACCTAGCTATGTGAATTGAAGGCAAAGAAACAGGTATGTTACAAATGAATAAGGATTGAGTACACAACAATTTCGAGGACGAAATTTTTGAAGGAGGGGTGAATGTGACACCCCAGGATTTTACAGAATTTTTAAATGAGAATTATGATTAACTAAATAAAGGTTATGAGATAAAAGTGGTTTAAATGGTAGAAGGTATTAAGGAATAATTGAATATGAGGTATTGTATGATCAATGTGATAGTAATGATCTATGTGAATAAGTTGATGTCTAAGAGGGACTCTGGGTATAATAAGGGTTTATAAATGTTATGGATCAGTTAGATATTTAAAATGTATAAGAGATTCGATTTACGAAGGATTATGATGTAAATGAATTTGGAGGATATAATGGTAATATGAATGCTTAAGATAAACGTTTTATGGTAATGCCTACATTAAGGCAATGTGAAGGGAATCAGTGTAGAACACTGTTGTGTTAGCAAGTGATGACTTGAATATATGAAAATGTATATATATGTGTATGTTTGTATTTGACGTATTAAAGATAGGAGGATTTAACGTTTAAGAAAATATTGGAATAAGAAATGAGCATGTGAATTGATGTTTAGTTACGAATGTTAACAACGAGTTTAATGAATGGGCCTATAGAGAGGCGAGGAGATGAGAATGAGAAGTTGAGATATCTATGTATGTGCAGTGAAGAAGGAACCGTATGATCAAATCGGTTATTATGGGTTTATAGAAGGTTAAGCGTATGATATGCGTATATGTGGAATTTATGAAGAAAATGATTATTATTGATGGGAATGAGGCGAGTAATTATACTACTCGTAAATGCAGAATATAATATCCCGAGAGTGTGAAGAAAGAGCGTTGTATGCAAGAATGTTGAGAATTAGCATAATGTGTGTTATGTAAATTAACGAAAGGACGTAAGGGTCATAAAAGGATATTATGAGATTAAAGGATAAATATTGATGGAATTCGATAAATTGGTCGAGGTACGCTTCTCGAGGAAGCGGTTATTGTAAAAGATGAGTTTTACGACTTTTAGAGAGGTTGAGAGTGAAATTGTGAAATATGGAACCAAGAAAGTTTGTAAAGAACGAGATATGTATTTTGTGGTTAAAAGGAAAGTTATGTAATCACATTACGATTAAATGGCTATTTAAGTCATAAAATGAGATTATGTGAATGTAACACAGTGGAAAACAGATAATCTAATCGGTGGATTGAAAGAAGAACCAATTTAAACGATTATGAAATGAATTAAGGGGGGAAATGTATGAAAGTATAGTTATGTGGGGGGAAAGTTGCAAGAAATGAAAATTTAGCTTATTTGGCAATTTACCAAAATGCCCCTCAACAAATTAAATAATTACCATTGTGTCCTAAAGGGTAAAATGACCAGAATACCCTTGACAATTTGGATAATGACTTATATGTCCCAAGTGGTGAAATGACAAGAACGTCCATCATTTATCATGGGAAATGACCAAAATGCCCTTGGTTAATGTTAGCTATAGTTAAGTCAACTTAAACCATCTTGGGTTAAGCTTTATTTAAGCTAGCAAGATAATTTTTATCTTCATTTTGCTGGAAAAACTTGAGCCATACGAGAGAGAGAGAGAGAGAGAGAGAGAGAGAGATAGCTTAAGAGAGAAAAGAAGAAGGAAGCCATGGAAGCTTTGTGTAAAAGCTTGAAACCATGAAGCTAGGGTGCTTATATGATCAAGAAGCATGAAGAAAAGAGGAAGAGCATGACATGAGGAAACTATCCATGTCAAGAAGTTGGTCATCAAGCAAGGTATAAACATGTCCTTGTGTTAAACTTTGAAGTTTATGGGTTTAAATGTAAGAATAAGGATGGCCATGCATGTATCTTTAAAATACCTAGCTTGATTATGTGAATTGTGTGAGTTACAGACTATATGGTCGAGTAATCATGGAACCCTAAGCTTAAGTTTGTTAGAACCAAAGGTGGTGCACCATTTGTGTATATTCTTAAAGCTAGAAACCATGATTTAGGGAGAATCATGTGTATATGTTAATGGTTTTGTCGAAACCCTAAATAAGGGTGTTGATTATGTGAGATGTATGCATATTTGTATGCTAGATAAGTTTAAAGATGCTTTTAAGATTAAGAAGCATGTTTTGTTAAGAAAAGTTTAAATACTAGGCTATATTTTGTGTGTAAACCAATTCGTAATCAGTAAAGTGTTTTGGAAGGTGCGCGTAGAAGTCACACATGCACACCAAGTTTTAAATTGTGTATATGATAGCTTATATGGTGTTTTGAATTTAAGAGGTCAAGTTGAGTTAAGTTTTAGAAATTGAAAATTTAGCAAAAATGCCGTCAAAGTGTGGTTTTTGGCAGTTTTGAGAATTTAAAGGTGAAATGAAACCAAATGGCTTAGTTTTAAGTTATTACACGTGTCTATGTTGATTTGGTAATCAACGGATTGAAATTTGGACGAAAAGGCGATTCGAACGATCGAAATCGATCGTTTCGACTCGAAACGGATTTTAACGGACAAAAGTCGCCTCGTGCGAAGTTTTATTGTTTTGAAAGTTTAGACATGTCATATATAGGTTATATGAACTATGTCAAGTGTCGGAACGAAGTTTTAAAGTAAACGGCCAAAAATCACAAAGTTGGAGAATTTGAATTCTGAAGTCAAAAAAATTCTGAGTGTTGGAAATGTTTTGAACAGCCCTCCTAAGGGCTAGTGTATCTCTATTTTTAAGAATGCCAAATGAGGCAATTAGTATTTTTGTAAAATACTAGGTAGTAAGGTCTAGATGTGGTCCAAATTTCAGCTCAATTGGATGTAAGATGAAGAAATTAAAAATCGGCAAAGGTAGTGCAAAAATCAGATTCCAGAATTTGAACATGGCGCCCCGGCGCCATGTTTTGCACTAAACATTGCGCTGGCCGCGCAATGTACTGTTCATCGACCGAGAAGAATGCGCAGCCAGCGAGCTCTGGCGGCGCCGGGGCGAAGTTGCTCTTTTTTTGAAAAAATTTTAAGCTTCTAAAAAGCTATATTTTGATATGGAATGATAAGAATGGGTTACATAAACCCTATATTGATAAGAATGGGCTATTTAAAGGATGTCAAGGTATAATGAAACGATAAAAGGCATAATATATCATGCCTAAAGCTAAGGCAAATCAAGTTAAGGGTTATGTAAAAGGTCGGAAGCAAGCTAGGGTGTATTATAAACCTACATAAGGTGTGATACATCAAAAGTGAAATGATTAGAGACAAATGGTCGGATATTTATGAGTTAAGTTTGACAAAGATTATAAATTTTGATGATCCTATATTGATGTAAATGTTATGTATTGACAGATAAAGATCGAGGTAACAATCCGATGCAAGGAATGATATGAAAGGACAAGCGAGGAAGTACAGGTTAAATGTATATAAAGCGTAACAGGCAAGTTTTTCGTACTTAAGTACAATAGATATTTTATGTGAGCTACGTGATAGCATATGAGTTCAATGTGCCTTACGTGCAATTATGTGCTTAAGTGTTAAATGAATTACGTGACATTAAGCATGGATATTAAGGTAAAGGATGCATGACGCATATTATAGATTGTGAGCATGAAAGGTGTTAGCTGAATTACTTGTTGAGCTTTATGCTCATTCTTGCTATGTACTAACTTTTCAGCTAAAATATAAGAAGGCCGGAGGTTCCGGTTATGCTAAGGTAAAGAATGTGATTACATGGAGAAGCATGAAGGAATTTGTTAATTTCATTTATGTAATATTTTTTGTATAATGGATAAATGTAAACCTATTATGGGAATGAGGGATAGATGATTTGTAAATCATAGTAATGAAGGTGTATGTATGTAATACAGTTGTAAGCATTAAAGGTTATAGTTTGATGTATTATTGGTCAGGCGAGTGTGACATGTTATAAACTCGTATGTATGATATGGGTGTGTGAATACTGATATATATATATATATATATATATATATATATATATATATATATATATATATATATATGAACAAAAACAAGTACATAATAGGACGCAAATAGGGCCATGTATAGGAAGTTCATGGCGAAATTTTGCTGATAGGATATGTTGGAATCATGATACTATATGATCATGAGATGAAATAAACTCGGTTACAATTATTATGAGTTTACCTAAATGCTAATGAATAGTAAAGTGAACGTTGCGATCCTGAGACAGGTAAGGAAAATAAGTTAATTAAGTTTTAAAAAAAATAAAAAATATGGATCGAATTTATGGTTAACAAATTGGTTTTAAAGGTCAAAGGTTAAGATTTAACGCACGGGATCCCGGTTAAATGTGGTTTAAGGTTAATAATTATTTGATCCAGATATAATTGGACTTAATTAAGGATGGTGGGATCTTGGGCTATCACAATGTAGGACTAAAAAAAGAAACCGAGTATTACTTTATTTCCCCCTTAAAAAGGATTCCGTCCCCGGAAGCAAAAAATGGGACAAAGCTAATAATCAAAAGAGGCGAATACTTAGCTCGAATAGAATTTTCACAAAAACAAACAAAATGGTTTTCTTCTTGAATCCTATCAAAATGGATAGTGCACCACGTGCAACAGATGATAATGATAACTCTTCAACACTGAGACACAAAATACATTATACACATAAGCTAATTGTGAAGGTAAAACTAACCGAAATGCGAGTTTGCCAACCATTTCTAAAATCTCAAATGGACAATAAAACGTGGACTGATTTTACCCATTAACCTAAATCATCGAATATTGATTGAGCAGACCTAAATTTCTCCTTAGTCATGGCTACAATCTCCATAGTGATTCAAAAGAACTTAGACCCTTCTATGGTCTTCTCACTAACCTCAATCCATCAATTTGGTGCCACACGTCCTACCATGCAGTGCCTTAAACGAAGTCATGCCAACGCTTGTATGCCAGTTATTATAAGAAAATTTAACAAGACTCAAACAATTATCCCAATTAGTTGACCACTCTAATGCACAAGACCTTAACATATTCTCCGAAGTCTGGATAATCCACTCTAATGCACGTCAATGCTATTCTATTCTGCTGATTTGTCTACTATGATAATCTTCAACCTAGTCTATTACATTTTTCTATTTAAAATTTTGGATTAACCTGACAAATTTGATCCCTAAGTCATTTTACAATGATTACAATATTTTCAATCATAAGGACTGTTCAGAGTTTATTTAATTCGGATTATCCTAACAATTTTGATCCCTAAGCCCTTGTATTATAGATTCAAACATAAGGGTTGTACAAAATAAAATTACTTGTTATACATTAAAATATTTTATATAACATTTGTCATCAATAATCGAACATTGTCTTGCACCTAGCATGACCCAGGGCTTAGCATTGCATGTTGTTCAGTGCATATAAAATATTTTATATAACATTTGTCATTAATAATCGAACATTGTCTTGCACCCAGAACAAGCTCGACGGTAAACTTAACTTCCTGTTGCAATGACAACCCTAATAATTCTTAAATAAATACATCAGAAAACTTACGAACGATTGGAACATTTCCAATATAACTTTCTCAAAGAGGTATTCTTTACAAATGCCAAATACTCCTCATAACCCTTAGCCACCAACTTTTCAGCTTTTAAAACAAAAATCGATTTCACCACATTAATCGGTTGTGAACCTTGAAATATAAAATCTATAGGCTTCAAATTCCCAAAGATAACCTTTTTTGCTTGGCAATCAATAGTGGCCTCGTACTTATCCAACCAATTCATCCCAAGAATCACATCAAAATCGTATATACGCATCGAAAGAAGATTAGGCCCATAAATCTTATTTCCAAAACTAATAGAAACAACCTCGGTATAAATCAGAGAACAAAAAAAATTCACATCGGAGCAACAATAGACATAGCAGAATCTAAGGACTGAGATGGCACACCAAGATGCTAAACAAAAGAATACGAAACAATCGAATGAGTAGAGTCAAAATCAATAAAAGTCTCACGACTGCCAACTAAAAGAATGCCAAAAATAGAACATAGCGCATCCATCACCTAATTATATGACAAGGCAAACATACGTAGTCCGTGGTTCCAACCAATATTACCACCATTATCACCGCCTCCACCACCTCTAATAGTTTTACGAGCCCACGACAAAACAAAAGGGTCGAAAACAAAATTGATTTAAGGCAAATTTGAATACAAACAGATATAATAGCTGGAAAAAATTTCAAACAGAATAAAAACCTATCGCAAATGTCTACCCATAACTCACAGGTTAAACCTAAATAGGTTTTCTACAAGAAAGAACCCTAGCTCTGATACCAACTCTGTAACACTCCCTTCCCGACTAGTGGAAAGGGAGGCTACGCAAAATGCCCAGTACGAATATAGAGCGCAGAAATAAGAACTGGACTGAATTGAATAACATAATCTATTGAATTGATCTACTAAATTGAAACTGATCCACTGAACTGAACTGATTTACTGAACAACATAAAATGCTGAATTGAATGGCTGTGTTTATTTCATACCGAACTTAAAATAAAACAGAAGTCACACATC
Source organism: Hedera helix (assembly GCA_947179155.2). Classification (NCBI taxonomy): domain Eukaryota; kingdom Viridiplantae; phylum Streptophyta; class Magnoliopsida; order Apiales; family Araliaceae; genus Hedera; species Hedera helix. Next base: position 32,383,167 of record OX359272.1, on the reverse strand, counting down.
GAACTGTAGATCCAAATGTATGCAAAATTAAAAAGATATTTTCGGCACTACAAACAACACCAGATCGCAGAGCAGAACAAAACAAAATGCTAGGGCCGACCTATACGCCTCTCTCAACAAAACACCAAATGACCAACTTCCATCGGAGCACACAAAATGGAAACGCCGTGGACTAATCACATTGCCACGGTGCCAAGAGGACATGTCTATGGTACCCCCACAGGTGGTTATAGCTCAGGCATACCTTACGGTACATTCTAACAAAAATATAAAGTCAGAGTATATGCGACACAATACAAACAAAGGGGTTCTAATACGCACATGATAAACCGAAACAAATCGACACAAAGTCTCCCAAATATACTAGCATTTACGTTTTTACAAAATCAAAATAAATACTAGACATGCTTAATAAGTCTAAAGAGTACAAGTTAAGTTGCGAATATCTAAAATCAAACAAAACTATCCTATGCATTTGACTATGAACAATATATCGAAATAATATTCAAATTCTAATGAGGAAGAAAACAAACAAATTAAAATCAAAGAAGTATCACTGAAGGAGTACGGAATCCGTACCTGGAACAAGGAATGTAATACCCAAAATTATATTGTAAAACTGACTCGTTAAATTTCCTCCGTCGGAACTAATAAGGGAATAAATAAATAATACATTAATCAATTGATTAAGTTTTACACATTTTCTTTCTCTTAGGCGAATCTGAAATCCTTCCATTCTAAATAAAATTCTACCTAATGTTATACATATATAAATATTCTGATCATGGTAACGTATATATTAATAAATAATAGTTTTCTTGTTTCTTTCGAAAATACATATAAGTATATTCACAAAAATATTCTTTTTATTTTTATTCTATTACAAACAAATATTTTATTATTATTATTATTATTATTATTATTATTATTATTATTATTATTATTATTATTATTATTATTATTATTATTATTATTATTATTACTTTATGTCTGTCGACGCCGGGATTTTAGTCGTTTCGTTTTTTAATTATTAAAGCCCTTCCCAATTTTAGCCTTTAGATTGAGATGTGATATTTTTGAAAAGGGGTCAGCTTAGTGTCGACGGAGTTTCGAAAGGTCGTTTTTTAATGAGCCAATTGACCAGAGTCGCCAGTTGGTATATTTAAAATGGATGTACCAACTCATCCGAATTTTGTTTTCGTAATTGCTGGCTCATATGTGACTCCGATTCAATTGGTCCGCGAACCGAGATTCATAGAGTTCGGGGGCTTGCTTAAGCGAGGGGAAGGTGTTAGGCACCCCCCGACTTCCGTGAAAACACGGTTACCGCAATCTTGATGTTTTCCTATCCTTTTCAAAATCCTAAGATGTGTGTGTGCGTGCATGCCTAGGTGATGGTTGTGGTGAATTTTGCGTGAAAATCGCTTTGATTTCTTATGGAAAACGTGTTTTGTCGGGAAAGCGTTTAGACGTCCTTTGACCCAAATGACGAGGCTTTGCTTTTTTATAATAAAGATTGATTTTAGTTACGAAAACGATGATGCTTTTTGTTAGATGTCATTTTTAGAAAATAATAGTTTCAAACGTTTGCCAAATAGGAATCGAGACTATATATTGCCCTCTAACAGTAAATTTAAATAAAATGAATGCAACTTCTAGAACTCTTTAACCCTATGCACAAAGTTTAATGAAAACGTTTATTTATTAATTTTTGTTTTTTACGAAAACATCTTTTATGACATTTCAAAACCGAATGGAGCCTTTTTGTCAAACAAGGATCAAAGTTCGCCGAAACTCTTTACTTTTTAAACCTCGTGTATCTAATATCCTAATTTGATTCTTTTTTAGAAAATCTTTATCGTTAGCCTTATTTTGGAAACCATTTTTTTTGTGTCGTAAATCAAAACCAGCATTCAAAACGTGTTGGGGCTATCCATGGGCATGTAAGCCGTCTAAATAACCCCAAACACCCACAATCACATATTTTTATTATTATTGGGCCTTAACCCGATCACGATTTGGTATCGCTTTAAGGCCCAATATTACATATGTACAGCCATGAATCCTATCTAATGATTACATACAGCAAAAATGTCCATCATCAGGATTTGATCACGAGGATCTCCTCCCTAGGCTCACAGTTACCAAAATCACTGCATAACCAATACTACGACAAATCTAACAATACTAAACTCGTTACGGTGCTATATGGATCAAAAAAATCCCAATGCCAACACTACAAAATATCCATGGACACAACGAACTACATCTGTACGGATGTCATTGGGACATTAGGAGGAAGTTACGTTCCGACGGAACCCTCGCTAATAATCCCTCATCCACGGATCCTCAATGATATCACCACATACTATGTTAAACAAATCAAAACCCAAAATTACAATAACAATACAAACAAAAGATTTAAAGAAAACACCCCCATTTCACCTTGCAATACACCGATAAAAGCTTTGTATTCCAATATTTGAGCACAAACCACAAGGAAGCCTAACTATTTGAGCAAAACCCAACAATTTATCACTCAAAAATGCTCCACCCGAGCCTCTCTCTCTCCTTCTCGCGTTTTTTCTCTCTCTAAAACTCACCAACTTCCTTCCTTTTTTTTCTTCTCAGGTGAAAATGGCTGCTGTATAGTGCTCCGCAGGCAGCCGCAGGTGCATCTGCGGCTAGGCCTGCTAGCCGCCCGTGTCGAATCCTCGGCTGCCGGGTTGTCTCCTCGAGCCGCGCACTGTCCCCTTTGTCGGTGGCCGCAAGTGCATCCGCGGCTGTCCGACTTGCTTTTCTCGATTTCCGTGCCACGCGGTCTTAATTCGCCAATTTCTGCGGTATTATTTTGCAAGGCTGTTATCTGATGTATAAAATCGTAAGCGTAGAGGCCATTAGTCGCCTTTTGTGATCAAATCAGGCTCTTCTGGATCAACTGTTTGCCTTGCTTCAAATAACCTGATGCTCGTTGTTCGTTGTGGCGGCTTTAATCGTAAATCGTCGGGGTGACTTCGTGTTGGGATCCACCTTCCTTTCCGCCTGTCGGGTCAAATTACGATCTTGCCCTCCTGTCAGGGTTAGTACACAGGCACAAAATTTGGGTGTCTACAATGTCAAAACTTTAAAGTTACAAAAATACTAATTTAATATTCCAAAATGTTAATTACAGACAAAAATATACCAAAATATATCCACTAACAAACTAAATAGCATACAAAAAATAAAACTATAAAATTAAACTTAATACAAAAAATTAAATAATTACACAAAAAAATAAAAAGAGACGTACCCGAAATTTTGAGGTTTGCAATCCGCCTACGTTCTTGACATCGAAAAATATTTTAACTAAGGAGGTCTTTACCAAAAAGGTTCTCACATAAAAAGCTCATCACACAAATAAGAGGTACTTAATATTTTGCAAAATAAAATAAAGGTTAATGTTATATTTATAGGCTAAAGAAAGAGAAAAGTTTTAGTGGTTGACGCTGTTTGACTAAAAAAGGAACCGGGTATTACACAAACGGCTAAGGATTTTATTATTGAACATCATCATATAAAACGAAAGGAAGCATACTAAACTAAATTTCTTCCATCTAAAAGATAGGTACATATAGCTCTAATGATTGAGAAAGCTCCACAAGACCATAGACTACTCTGTTACCAGATTTACCTGCATGACTATAAGAGACTTTAGTAAAAAAATAGCTCACCATATGACAATCGTTAATGATGTCACTAAGGTAAGAATTATCAGTCTAATTCTTAGCTAAACGATCAATAACTCTGTTGTTGTCACTTTCTACTATCAATGTAAAGAATATAAAATCTTTAAAAAATCAAAAAACACCCCTTACCTCCAACGCCTCTCCACAATCTACGTCTATATACCTTGAATACGATCTACACCAGCCCCTAAAACTTTCCCCATATTATCTTGGACAACAAATCCAATACCTGCAAAACCATTTTGCCAGATCGAGACATGATGATACGATTTTGATCGGGGCTACGTCAAATGAGAATAATTCATTTCAATTTTAATTGGACCAATATCAAGGATTAGAGCTAAAAAGGTAGAATGATAAAATTAATGGACTAATCTAATTATTTTGGGTTCAAGTCAATTGCAAAAGGATTTTTTTTTTTCAAAAATGGCAAGGAATTAAAGGAACACGGTTTGGGGAAGTTAACACGGTTTATTCATGGAGGTAACAAATTTGTGCAGCTGAGAAAGACACGAAATCGTGGGTCCTTGAGAGCAATTCAAAATTTAAGATTCCTTCTTCTGTTTGGAAAAGTTCAGTCCTAATTCAATTAATCACGTGATTCACGTAATGGGTCCTTGAGGTATGAGATAACCAAAGCATGGTCCAAAGTATGGTCCCACGTTAATGGGTCCTTAATCCTAGCAGGTCACGACAATTCAATGACATGGAAGAATCAAGCCTACATCGAATCAACATTCATGCATAACAATTCAAACCGTGCCTGGGGCCTAGCATATCTCAGCAAATCAATTGCAATTTGGTTTCAATTTTATCGATGCAAGGAGTCTACGTGGCAAGAGGTTCAATTACAATTAAAGTTAACAATACGTGGCAATAATAACCCGAAGCATAACAGGAATCTATATTTAAAACACTGCGGATTATTATAGCGATTTAACGTGACGCGTTTCTATTTTTAATTGTCAGCATAATTATTAATTAATTAGGATTTTATTTTTTACTTTAATTCATTTTTTTTATGTAATGTTATTTCTTTTTATTAATAGAATAAGTACTATAAATAGGGATCAAAGATTCTTGTAAACAAACAATTCATTATTATTCATTCAATACTTTCTTGAGATGAATTAATTTTCATCTTTTAGTTCTTTGAAAATTTCTAAGTTATTCTTAATATTCTTGAGATTCAATTTATCTTATCATATAACAATTCATAGTTGTGTGACGACTTCTATCACATCAATCGTCGATTGTGCCAATGTTTTATCTTTTTATAGACAACGAGTTGAGGCGTCGTTGGTATCCATTTAACGCAATTTTTCTACACAAGCAATTGTTCCAAGGTTCGCGTCTCTTTATAAGTGTTGGGTTGAGGTGTTGTGAGTGTTCCATCGAACAACTTTGCTAGAAAACGATCCGGGCAACGTTCACTTTACGCAAGCATACTGTGGATTTTATCACATCATAATTTACTTTGGCAACTTTGGTGGTCTTTATTAGCGACATTCAGACATATTGGATTTTGGGTATTCAATTGGGGCACTCATGGAGAGTCCGGCCCACTTGATTGTTGGCCAAATTACCCTAACAAACGTGGTCAATTAGAGTTCGTATTACATACGTTACTTTTAACATATCTGTTTAAGAGTTTTTAGTGTTTGGATTAAACCAATTCACCCCTATATATTCACATTTTTTAGAAGTACGTGAAAATAAGATATCGGTATTCCAACAGAGAGAAATACATAGAGTAATATACTGCCACTATTGAGAGTTCCCAACAAAATAAATGAATTTCTAGTTGCTTCAAATCGTAGAATAGTGCTCCGTTCTATTCTCTTGATTGTAGTTCAGAGACACTGTCGAGTTGTGAAGTATGTGTAATTAAACGAGTTTTTTTACACTAGAGGTTAACAGGATACAAGAGGTATATCTTTTGATTCTCGTTTTGTGTAAAGATATGGTAGCATACATCTATTTATTCCTTCATTGGCATAAGAGCTATGTGTTTTCGATCCTATGTATGTACCATCTACATGATATGCCATGAACACATCTTTAAAAGCTTAAAAAACATCATTAATGACAACTTAATTTATACTTGTTGTTAAGGGCAAATATTGCAGTGTGTTGTAGCATATATATAGTGTATATGATTTGCATAATTTGGGTTTAATCGGATATAAAATTTGAAAGTAATTTGGAACCCAAACTAAAAAACTGTATGTTTCAAAATGCCAAAACTTTCAGCGTGTTTATTTGTTTCATGTAATTTTCACATGTATGCGTAGAATATTTTATGGGCTTTCCGTCCATATATTATTTTCTTAATTTGGACAAACATTGAGCGAGTTATGGCCTCTGGAAGTTTTGGACGAGAATTAAGGTTTCTGGTGGCTGAAGGTTGAAGATGCGGCACAATCCCACTCTCTATAGGATTTGCGTGCGTCATAACGCTTCTGTGGGAGCTCCTAAAATGATAGTTGAGCACACCGTTAGAAATAGAAAAGCCAGATGATTCGAGAAGTGCAAGTCGTGTCAGAAACGGAGCTCAGGATGACGGGGCGTGCCTTGCACGTGCGCAGGAGCGCCACGATGGCCACGCACGTGCGCCATGCACTACTTCTGCTTTTGTAATGCGTGCAAGCGGCGCAAGCGCGTTAGGCATGACTTGCACACGCTCGACCCGCGCTTTGACCCGCGAACTTTTGGCTGACTCACTTATTTGACCCGCCTGAAATATTTAATTTCAAAAAATGTTTTCATTAATTATTTTTTATAAAAAAATAATTTATAAATACTAAATATAATTATTAAATTCCAAAAATTCTACAAAAATTAATTATTGGCATAAAATTAATGTTTCCACTAAAAGTTTGGAAAATTAATTTGTTTGGGTAATTTTAGTTAATTTCTAATTAAATTATGCAATGATTAATTAATTATGATAATTAGAATAATTATAAATAAAATCCCAAAGAATTATAGTAACTTATTTTCATGTTAAGCTACTGTTATACAATTTTGGGATGCTTTTTGATGTGTTTATATCATGCTTGATGTATTAATTGAATTATATTGCCTATATTTAATTTCTTTCGTTAATATTTTCTGAAATATTAATTGTTTGTGCTTGAAATTAAATTATCATATTATAATTACACATGTATCTTTGTTCCTAGTGGGAGTAATTTAAGTGGTATTAATTTAATTAAATTATCCCTAAATTACACGTCTTATGTGCCGAAAAATTAAATTTAAATAATTGAGCATTTATGCGAATTGTGATTTCTAAGCCTGACGAAGTCTCCCATATGTATTTATGTCCTATTATTTTATGTAAATTCAATTTGTGCTGCTAAGATGTTACTATGTTACGGTGAACACTTTGTCCTTTTTTATGTAAATCATCTACTAACAACATTTAGTCCTTTTTGGATCGAAAGTGATCCTGGTTTTCAACATGTTAAGTAATTCAGGTAAACTGATATCCAACTTATTCATGTGAAAGTTCACAACAAATTGTGAGAATGTGTCTGAGAATGACTACAAGATCAAATCTTAGCTTAACTCCCTATCCATGACAAACTTAAGTTGTCCAAGTTATTCAATTAAATTGATTATCTTAAGGACATGTCTCTCTACAGTATTACCCTCAATCAAGCAAGATCAGAAGAGCTTTTTAGATATCTGATATATAAACGTTCTACTTTGCTCACTATACAACTTTTGAAGGTACAACAAGATAGTAGATGTATCTATTTTCTCATGTTGACGTTGAAGCTCGTTAGTCATGGATGCGAGCATGATGCATTGAGCCACAGTTACATCATCCTGCCACTTTTTAAAAGTAGTAATCGCTTTCTTAGAGGCTTCTTCTATAACACTTGCAAGGACATGCAAATTTAGGACATAGAAAAGCTTTTCAGCAGTGAGAACAATTCTCAAATTTCCTAACCAATTTGTGTAATTTGGTCCGGTCAACTTGTTACTTATTAGCATCAAGTATGCTCCACAGTGTAAGTGAATTAGACATTTGTAAAATTCTGTATATGAAATCTAACAACATTTAACATACATTGTAAGACCCCGAATTTTAATAAATAGATTTTAATTTTTTCTCATAATTTTATGCTTAATAATGAGGTGTTAAATTAATAAAAAGTAAAGTTAGGGATGTTATATGAAAAAAATTTATGTCGGACAATATTCGTTATGTCGGGGAATATTTGTTCTGTCGAGAAATATTCGTACGACGACGCCGAAATATTCAGTTATGGGTGGACCCTACAAAGAAATATTGTCGGATAAAGAAAACGACAACAGTAATATTTCTAAATAAAAATGGTCAACAGTATTGTCACTTTTAACTTTAAAATACCCAGTGATAAAAGTATGGTAACATATGATATTTTATTGTAACACGCGGTATTTTACTGTATATCATGGTATTGCATAGTAGCACACGGTATTATACAATATTTAAATTATTGAACTGATAAAGTGGCTATTGCACAATATTTCATCAATAATTGTCATTACACATTATTGATTGCATAATGTTCCATATCATTGAACCAATAATTGTTATAATGCACAGCATCTTGCATTATTGGGCTAATAATTGTTACAGTAATAGTCACGGGTATTAAACAGTTAGACATATTTATTATTTAAAAAACACGGTATGTTTAATAATTGAGATTTTAAATCAATAAAATAATATGAAAATATGTAATGCATGTACATGTGCAACACGTATAAATGTGTAACACGTGTAAATTTGTAACACACATAAATATGTAATGCGTGTAAATGTGTAACACGTGTAGGCGTGAAACGCGTGATAACCATTGAGCGGTGCAGATTAAAGTGTGAAACATGTGTTGGTTGATTAATGGTTCAAATTAAAAGAAATGTGTAACGTGTGTGTGGAAAAGTTGGTTAGGCTCTGGCTATAAATAGGGGGCTTAGCATAAGGAGTTTCATACATTCCTCACTCAATCTTCTTTCCACTCTCTAGATATGTCTTAGTATAAGTGTCTCCATAAGTATATTAAAATTATCTTAAGCGTTGAAGATCTGGAAGGATACGAGTATTGTTCAAGTAAAATTTTCTTTTAAAAGTTATATAAACACTCACACACACATCAGTTTATAACTCTTCCTTTAGAAGACTCTTCTATTAGAAGATTTATTTTGAAAAACATCCTTTGAAAGATTTTACTTTGGAAAATAATTTTCTTTAAAAGTTATTTTGAAGTATATTCACTTGGATGATTTTATATATATAAAATTGGTATGTGTTACTAATTAAATTATGAATATACGTATAGGTTGATCAACCTCATAAAAGCTGTATTTAGTCACGAGATAAGGTAAGGGATATCATTTTCTTTCAAACTCTTAAACTTATTAAGGTAAGGAGTATCATTCTTTTCATCATCATAATGTGATATCATTTACTTTCTTACTTGTAAGGATACCATCTTTTTCATCTTCTATCACCGAAAGAAAATATCTCATTTGCACCTATAATGTTATTAAACGTTGAAAATTCTTGAATTAATAATTCATTAATATTCCCTTAATAGTTTGCACTTCATCTAATACCATTTGACAAGAACATTCCTATTAAATTTTCTTCTTCCAAAACATGATTTTTGCTTATTGTTTTCAAAACTCATGATTTTATATAACAAATTACGCCTAATTAATTTTTCTAAACACATACCCATACATATACGATATCAAAATAATTAATAATTCACATAAGTTTGGCTATCATACCACTATTGGTTTACAAAAAATATGGCATATATGTAAGACCCCAACTTTTATGAAATGCAATTTAACTTTCTTCATATAATTTTTTTTTTCTAAAACGGTAATTGACTAAATAGACAAAGGTTAAAGTTAAAAATATTTTGTGCAAATTTTATTTTATTGGAGATTATTCGTTTTGTTGAAAAATATTCATTTTGTCGGGTAATATTCGTTTTGTCGGGGAATATTTGATTCGTACGACGGTACCGAAATAACCAAACATGGGTGGACCCCACAATGAAATATTATTAGATATAGAAAACGACAACATTAACCTTTTTAAATAAAAATGGTCAATAGTACTATCACTCTTAACTGTTAATATACCCGGTGGTAAAAGAATAATAGAACACAGTATTGCATAATAACATACGGTATTGCACAGTAGCATACGATATTGCACAGTAGCACACGGTATTGCACAGTGTTTCACATTATTGAACTAATAAAGTAGCTATTGTACAATATTAACTTTATTGAATCAATAATTATTACATGCATAATAATTCATATTATTAAACTAATAATTGTCACAGTAGCATATGCACAGTAATTCACATTACTGAATCAATAATTGTCATTACACAATAACGTGCTTTTTCTTTTATTTATTTTTTGCATTATTGTTATTATTATTATGATGTTGATTTAACTGTTGTATTTCATTATTAGTTGGTATTTTTGTTGGTATTATGAGTCTTTAATTTAAAAAGTCAACTACACTACATTTATAACAATTTATTATAATAATGAATAATTGGTGAATTATTGTTAAAATAATTTATAAAGTTATTCGTTTTATATACTTTATATTAAGTTAATTATTTTATATATAAAGTTAATTATTTTATATATAAAGTTAATTTATTTATATAAAGTTAATTATTTTATATATAAAGTTAATCGATAAAGTAAATTGTTTTATATATAAAGTTAATTGACTTATGTAAAGTTAATTATTTTAAATATAAAGTTAATTGATTTATATATAAAGTTATTTATTTTATATATAAAGTTAATTGATTTATATATAAAGTTAGTTGTTTTATATACAAAGTTAAATGATTTATATATAAAGTTAGTTGTTTATTAAATGAATGGAATAGATTAAAGATAATGAAATATACAGTTTGGATTAAATTAGAAAATCTTGGAATTTGACTACAAATAGAGGCTTTTAACTTAAGAATTTTTTTATAACTTTCTTTACATATATTTTCTTCCACTCTCAAAAAAAATTTTAGTGTAAGTTTCTCTCTATGTATGCTAGGTTACCTCATGTATTGGTAAATATCAGTTAGAGTGCTACATTTATATTCCAAGTCATTCTTAGTTTTGAAATCTTTTGCATTCTTCTTTGAATTCCTGAGTAGAATTTTTTTATGTACAACAACTCTTTCAAAAAATCATAGTGAATTCATTATTAGTTAGAATTTAATGAATTCAAAGCCTGTCCCTTTAGTTTTTCGTCCTCTACAGCTTTGAAGAAGAAAGAAAAGTCATCTTTGTGATGTCCCCAAATCGGGTCCACATCACCCAATTTGAGTCGTTAAGAGATTACAACAAAATTATTACATTACACTATTCAATAATACACAACTAAGTCTTCACAATTATTACTATTCTACAATACAGTGAAGACTATTATAGCAACTATCTCGGATTGCTACTCCATTTCCCTTTCCTCCCCGCCGGTCCCGGCTACGCTCCCATTTCTTGAACAATTGAACAAAAAGGAAATGGTGAGCTCAATTAGCCTAGTAAGAAATATCATGACTAAGATAATAAAAAATAAATTATTCTTAGCATTTAACAGTTGAGTTCTTAATTGAATATAATAGATAACAAGTTTTAAATCAACAGCTGCAGTTGAGTTATAAACAGCAAGATTAACAACAACAGTTAAGTTCTTAAACAAAGTTTCATTGCAGCGAAATAACCACCACTAAGAGAATCAAGTAGATCATGATGTCTACTAGCCTCTCTTTTTAAGAAAATCATCATCAACTTTTATCATCTGAAACACCCCTGGCCAAAGAGAACATTCATCACGTGTCCTTGTCATCCGACCAAAGACACCAAATAATTATCTCGCCTTTAACCTATATCGCCTTTAACATATCATTTGTGCCCTACGCCATAGATATTTAGAACAACCTCATACTTGACGATTGAAATAACAACAGAGATATAAATAATAAACAAAAGAAAAAGATAAACAATAACATGAAAAGTTAACAATTTTGACTTTGTCCATATTCAAATAATGTCCAAATTGTCAACATGATGTATAGAAAAAAATATTCGAGTCCAAGAGTATTGTCCAATATCCACAGGAAAGAAGTTCAACGGTAAGGTTTGCGGTATAAGGAATTAGTCTAAAATGTTCACGATTTAAATAAATGTCCACCGTTCAAAAGTTCAAAGTTCATAAGTTCACAGTCCAAATAAATGTCTATAGTTCAAAAGTTCAAAGTCCATAAGTTCACATTTCAAATATGACGATGAAAATTTAATAGGAATGTTCTTGTCAAATGGTATTAGATGAAGTGCAAACTATTAAGGGAATATTAATGAATTATTAATTCAAGAATTTTCACTGTTTAATAATATTAGAGATACAAATGAGATACTTTCTTACCGTAGTAAGTTTAAGTGATAGAAGATGAAAAAGATGGTATCCCTTATAAATAAAAAAAATGATATCCCTTTAAGATGATGAAAAGAATAATACCCCTTACCGTAATAAGGTTAAGAGTTTATAAGAAAAGTGATATCCCTTACCTTATCTCGTGACTAAATACAGCTTTTATGAAGGTGATCAACCTATATGTATATTCATAATTTAATTAGTAACACATACCAATTGTATATAAAATCATCCAAGTAACTATATAAATATACTTCAAAATAATTTTTAAAGAAAATAATTTTCTAAAGTAAAATCTTTCAAATGAAGTTTTTCAAAATAAATCTTCTAATAGAAGAGTCTTCTAAAGGAAGAGTTGTAAACTGATGTGTGTGTGAGTGTTTATATAATTTTTAAAAGAAAAAATTATTTAAACAATACTCGTACCCTTCCAGATCTTCAACGCTTAAGATAATTTTAATACACTTAGGGAGACACTTATACTAAGAAATATCTAGAGAGTGGAAAGAAGATTGAGTGAGGAATGTATGAAACTCCTTATGCTAAGCTCCATATTTATAGCCAGAGCCTAACCAACTTTTCTACACACACGTTACACATTTTAATTTCATCTTTTAATCTGAATTATTCATTAACCAACACACGTTTCACACTTTAATCTGCACCGCTCAATGACTATCACGCGTTTCACGCCTACAGGTGTTACACATTTACAAGCGTTACACATTTATGTGTGTTACACACTTACACGTGTTGCACACGTACACGCGTTACACATTTTCATATTATTTTATTGATTTAATATCTCAATTATTAAACATACCATGTTTTTCAAATAATAAATTTATCTAACTATTTAATACCTGTGATTACTACTGTAATAATTATTTGCCCAATAATATAAGATGCTGTACATTATGACAATTATTGATTTAATAATATGGAATACTGTGCAATTAATAATGTAAAATATTGTGTAATGACAATTATTGATTCAATAATTTAAAATGATGTGTAATGATAATTATTGATTCAATAATGTAAAATGTTGTGTAATGATAATTATTGATGAAATTCTGTGCAATAGCCACTTATCAGTTCAATAATTTAAATATTGTGTAATACCGTGTGCTACTATGCAATACCATAAGCTACAGTAAAATATCGCGTGCTACAGTAAAATATCATATGTTACCATACTTTTATCACTGGGTATTTTAACAGTTAAAAGTAATAATACCGTTGACCATTTTTATTTAGAAAGGCTACTACTGTCGTTTTCTTCATCCGATAATATTTCGTTGTGGGGTCCACCCATAACTGAATATTTTAGCACTGTCGTACGAATATTCCCCTACAGAACGAATATTCCTCGACAGAACAAATATTTCCTGACAGAACGAATATTTCTCGACCAATCGAATATTGTCCGACATAAAAATTTTGCACATAACATCTTTAACTTTAATTTTTATTAATTTAACACCTTACTATTAAATATAAAATTATGAGAAAAATTTAAAATCTATTTATTAAAATTTGGGGTCTTACAATCTTCATGCCTTAAAATGCTAAAAACCATAACCTATTCTGATTTTCATCATTATTTTTAGTCTTAGTTTTGAAAATTAATAACTTATTCATATTAACTCTGAATTTGGTGATTCTTGAGTCTATGTTGTTTATCTTTTCGAGAGTAACATTATTTTGAAAACATAAAGAGATTTTAAAAACTCTAGAAGACCCAAAAGTCAGATTCTTTACTGTTACATAGACAAACAAGGAAGGATTTGTTAGGCCATAAATTTTGTTTCACAATATCAAGGTAAGGGTTATCATTCTTTTCATACTCATCAAAGGATATCATTTTTTTTTACTTGTAAGGGATATCATTTTCTTTCATACTCCTAAACTTACTATGGTAAGGGATATCATTTTCTTTCATACTCTTAAACTTACTATGGTAAGTTTTGTTTGGTAAAATTCTTGAAATGATTAATAATTTATGTTTCATTTCAATTGAACATTCCTATTTACTTGAACTTTTCTATTGAACTTTAACCGTTATTTTTGAACTATGGATCTTGAATCTCATTCTTGAATTTGAAGTCCACATCATGTTGACAATTTGGACATTATTTAAATCTGGACAAAGTAAAATTGTAAACTTTCGATATCTTTTATTTATCCCGTTATTATATTTTTTTTGTTCATCATTATATCACTGTTATTTATTCTATTCATTCATAATCAAGTTATTGTGAATATCTTTGGCCTGAGTGCAAAGATAATATAATTGGTGGATATCTGTGGCCAAAGACACAAATGATAGGATAAAAGTGATATAATTGTTGCACAAATGATAAGATAAAGACGATGATAAGATAAAGGCGATATAATTGTTGTGTGTCTTTTAGGGTACATGGTGAATATTCTCTTTGGCTTGAAGCAAAGAAAAACTGTTGATTGACATGATCATGGCCAGTGGTATTTTAGATGATAAAAGTTGATGATGTTTTTCTGAAAAAGAGAAGCGAGTGGACATCATAGTTTATATGATTTTTCTTAATGGTTGTTGTTCTGCTGCAGCTGTTAATCTAAACTTTGTTTAAGAACTTAACTACAGTTATTGATTTAAAACTTATTGTTTATTATATTCAATTAAGAACTCAATTGTTGAAGGCTAATGATAATTTATTCGTTATTATCCTAATCATGATTATTTCTTACTGGGCTATTTGAGCTCATCATTTTTTTTCTGTTCCATTGTTCTTCAGGTAATAAGAGTGTAGCTGGGATTAGCCGAAGAATGGAATGATGGTCCGAATCTGTAGGTGATAGTCTTCGCCATGTTGTATAATATTGTGACAATAATAGTGAAGACTTAGTTGTGTACTATTGAGTTCTGTATTTTTTGTGTTTTGTACTATTTTGTATTAGTTATTGTGTATTTTGGCGTTTCAAGTTTGTGGTGTGTGGGTTCGGATTTGGGGGGCGTCACAATATAGACAATAAATCGTATAACGCATCGAAAACATGCAATAAATCGTATTTAAATTTTTTCTACAAACCAATTATAAGATCTTTCTTATGTGATACTTATTAATTGAGGAAGGATAATGAGTTATATATTTGTAGATTCAACTTCTTGAAACAAGTACAAGTTTACCTTAAAATCCTACACGTTATTCAAAATCCACCGATTAGAATATTCAGATCAACGTTAGTTACCCAAGTGTGTAGCCTATAAAGGTGATCTACCAAGAGTAATATGGATTGAAGAAGCAATTTAGATTCAAAAAGATCTTGGGTGGCTAGTCCTAATTCTCTCTCTCTAACTTCTTAGATGTAAAGAATTATGAAGTATTCTCCCAATACTTGTAAAAGTGTGAGTAACCCTAATCTATAATGAGACTCCTCTTATTTATAGATTTGATCAACTCTCCTAAACTCTTTAGGAGTAGAATTTTTAATTTAATTCCTAATCTAATTAGGAATTAAATTAATTTAATATAATAATTACAATTCTTAAACCTTTTAAGAACTTAATTATTTATAATAAGAGTGCTTCTTATTAATTAATTCCTAAACCATTTAGGAACAAAATAATAATAATAATAATAATAATAATAATAATAATAATAATAATAATAATAATAATAATAATAATAATAATAATAATAATAATAATAATTAGTATTTCCAAAATACACAACTATAAATATTAAGCTAATTAATTTATTTTATCACTAAAGTATAAATTAAATACACTTAATTTATTATTACCATTACGCCACTTACTTCTAAAATAAATATTACTCTTTTACGGTCTGATTCTTTAGGTTCAATATTAAATTGGTTATAGAATAAATAAATAAATAAATTATAAATCATTCTAATATTATTTATAATAATAAATTAAGCTCCTTTAATTTATTTAAAAATAAATACTTATTTATTTTACAATAAGGGTAAGTCTCCTTAGCAATTCACGACTTTTTGGATAATATGAATTTCAATATTTGATCACAAAGAACTTATTCAGCGAATAGTTACTATACAATTCAATGCTTCTACCGTATAATGTCTTAATCAAATATAAGACATAAAATTACTGTCAAGTTTTATTTAATTTGATCGTATGCATTTCAATTCTTAAATGCACAACTCTAATTAATGTAAATTAGAAACTCTTTCTAATTTTCATTCTGCCTTGACCAATGAGTACTGAGTTGTCATTTATCGAATCACATAGGATATTCTCTTCCTTTACTAGAAGTGGTAGATCATTTGTTGACTAAATACCTATCTTCATGTACAACTTATTACACCTGAACATATCATTTGTTATACTTGAATAGTCTTAAGGAATATGACAAAGTATAATTCATCATACACAAGATACATGATAATCTCAAGCTCATACTGTTATTGAAAGTAATATGCCTTCAAGCCAATCACTTTTGATGTGATAAACATATACCTTGTAATCTTATTCGATTTATTAATAAAAGTATCAAGACACTTTATTCATGATTAATAGACAGAATTAATTACACATAGTTTTGAGTAATGCTTTTAGAATCATGATAAGGATCATACTAATGAGATCTAAATTCTTAATAGCTCAAAATCTAAAATGTTTATAATTGTAGGATCACTAAAATGGGGATCAGTGAATCCAAATAGATTAGTATATACTATGCTTGCTCTTATGAAGATGATGACTGATCTCATAGTCATTTGTGTATAGACACTAAAGTAAGTATGTAGTTGTTTATTAGATAATAAATTCACTGAACGTGACTCGCTCAATGAATACCTAATGGAGTTTTATTTGCCTGTCAATAGGAGTTTCTTTTGTGATATTAGTATAAGTGATCCTTAGACTTGAGATCATCATAGTACCTTGTGTATGATGAGTTATACTTTGGCATATTCCTTAAAACCTGTAGGATATATCAAAGGGTATGATTATATATAATAAGTTGTATATAAAGGTAAGTGAATGGTCAACAAATGATCTATCACTTCTAGTAAAGGAAGAGAATGTTTTATATAATTCGATAAATGACAACTCAAAAATTATTGACCAATGTGGAATGAAAATTATAAATAAGTTTTTAAATTTATATTAGAGTTGTGCATTTATAAATTGAAATGCACATGATCAAATAAAATAAGACTAAACGGTAATTTCATGTCTTATATTTGATTAAGACATTGAATGGTAGAAAGATTGAAGTATACAGTAAATATTCACTAAAAGGTTCTTTTACTATCAAATGTTGAAATCTATTATAATATATTGAATGTCGATTAATCGCTAAAGGGGTTTACCATTTTTGTGGAATAAATATTATTTATTAAATAAATTAAATAGTTTAATTCATTTACATAAATAAGATTAGAATAATTCTAATTAATTTATATTACAACCGGTTTAATATGGAGAACCTAATAAAGGGTCACACCGTAAAAGAGTAATATTTAATTTAAAAGTAAATGACATAATCGTAATAATAAATTAAGAATATTTAATTTATACTACGGTGATAGAATAAATTAAATAGCTTAATATTTATTGTTGAACATTGCATGTTTAATTTGATGATAAGAATTAAGATTATTAAATGCATCCATTAGCAGAATTGTAAAGACCTTTGATTTTGTATAATGTACAAGGACTTAGCTAGATAAGATCAAAGCTGTTAGGTTGATCTTTTGATATAAATTTGTTGAATTGTAAAGTCCTTTGTGATGTACAAAGACTTAGATTTAAATAGATCAAAACTGTTAGGTTGATCTTGTGTTATAAGCTAATCGTAGAATGGACTCTACGATTATGCTCAAGGAAGACTACGACCAAAGCGAGAAACCGCAGAACAGACTCTACGACTTCACGCCAAGAAGACTGAATGACTTAATCTAATCGTAGAATGGACTCTACGACTATGCTCAAGACAGACTCTACGACCAACGCAAGCAACCGTAGAACGGACTCTACGACCAACAAAGTAACAGTAGAGTAAACTCTACGATGTCAATGAGAGATGATCTATTGCAGAACAATCACAACAACAACAATATTCGTAGACTGAATGACTTAATCTAATTGTAGAATGGACTCTACGACTATACTCAAGACAAACTCTACGACCAAAGCAAGCAACCATAGAACGGACTCTACGATGTCAATAAGAGATGATCTATTGCAGAACAATCATAACAGCAAGAATATTCGTAGAGTTGATCATGGAAGGTCATTGAGCAAAAAGGCAAGAGACATTACGATCAGAACCTTGAACTAAAAGATCAGAAGCTATTTCGTTCAAAGGTACAATCTGCATTGATGTGACAGAAGAGCTTCTGTTAATCGATCAAAGTCAGAAAAGTCAAGGAACTGACCCAAGCGCACTATGCAACAAAGAGAGAAGACTTTCGCGGCAATAAAGTCAGAGGACTGTGTCCTATAAGTCCTATAATATGGAAGGACTGAACGACTCTATGAAAGTTGGTAGAAACCTACGACTGACATGACTGTCCCCATGGAAAAAGAAAACACCTTTTCGTGGACTAAAATAGTAGATCAATTAATACCTCATCGGAGCTTTAATAAGCTATATTAATATAATATTCAGAAGCTCCCCTCTGTGAGGTAACGGAAAGAAATTGATGCAAAGAGCAGCCACTCCAACGGGAAGAAGACAGAAGCTCTCATATAAAGCTCCCAGATCTGAAGAAGAAAAAAAGGCGAAAAAAAAGAAGAAAGAAAGCAATACGCAAGCATTCAAAAAGATCAAAACTAAAGAAGAGTCTTGCCTCACTACTGAGTTCTTTAGAAACATATGCTAAACGCAACTCAGTAGTACACCCAAATCATAACTATTCACGTTAAAAGTTCTTAGTGAACTAGAGTATCTAAGTCTACTGGACTTGAAAAGTTCTTCGTGAACTAGAGTTCCAATACTGTTGGTCTTAAAGGAATCTAAGTGATTCAGAAATTGTAAAAGTATCCTCAGTGGATTTGCTGCTTGAAGAGCAGAACAGTGGAGTAGGAGTCTTGTGAACTCTGAACCACTTAAAATCTCGTGTTGTTTATCTTGTGTGTTTTAACTGCTATATCTGTTATATAATTGCTTGCTAAATTATTACTTTGACAAAACAAGAAGGGGAAACTAAATCATATTCCGCTATGTTAAACTTATTGATTAAGTATTCATTATATCTTCAAAGGGAGAAGTAAAAGATAAAAAAAAGTTTTAAAGAATCTATTCAACCCCCCCCCCCCTTCTAGATATCTTTCGTGTCATTGGGAACTAACAATTGGTATCAGAGCAGGTTCTCATATTTAAAGCCTTACAAGCTTGAGTAGATCAAATGGCACTCAACAAGAACGGATCATAACTCGGTGGAGGTAACAGACCACCTATGTGTAACAAAGAAAAATTTGCTAACTGGAAAGTTCGTATGTAGGCTTACATGGATGCTATAGATGATAAACTGTTCGAGACAGTGCTAAATAGGCCAATCATACCAATGAAGTTTGCACTATCAACTGAAAATCCAAGCAAGCTAGTAGCAAAAAAAAAGAGACGAATGAACAGACAATGAAAAGAAGGATGTTCAAAGAGACAAAAGGGCTAAGAACATCTTATTTCAATCTCTAGATGATGATCTATTTGAGAACGTTGTCAACTGTAAAATAGCTCAAGAAGTCTGGCAAACTCTGTTGATCATGCATGAAGGAACAGAAGAAGTCAGAGAAAATAAGCAATCACTGCTTGTTCAGCAGTATGAAATGTTCATCCACATATCAGGTGAAAACATTACAAACACCTATAAGAGATTTAACTTGCTACTAAACTCTCTCAGATCTTATGAAAAAGTCTATCCAAACAGAGATCTCATCATTAAATTCATGAGATCTTTGCCAAGAAAATGGGATGCCAAAACCACAGCCAACCGGGAGTCAAAGAACCTGCACGAGATGACTGTACAACAGCTATATGGAAATCTTCTCACCTACGAGCTGGAACTAAATCAAAGAGCAGAGACTATATCTGGGGAAAGAAAGAAGGAGAAAAACATTGCTCTTAAAACCTTAACCTCAACTCACAGAAGCAATCACAAGGATAACTCTGACTTCGACAAGGATGAATTAAATGATGATGAAAGAGCTGCTATGCTAGTCAGACATTTTAAAAGATTCATCAACAGGAACAGACCTTAGAAGTTCAAAAGCAACAGCAGCAAAGAACAACCAAATGACCTTTGCTATAATTACAAAAAGCCAGGTTACTTCATTGCTAAATGTCCAAAACCCTTAAG
The DNA here is from genome assembly GCA_947179155.2 of Hedera helix. Classification (NCBI taxonomy): domain Eukaryota; kingdom Viridiplantae; phylum Streptophyta; class Magnoliopsida; order Apiales; family Araliaceae; genus Hedera; species Hedera helix. The sequence continues at coordinate 32,362,629 of OX359272.1, read as the reverse complement.
AGAAGAGCTGAGGAGGGACAAAACAAAAGCAAATCCAAAAAGAAAATTCAAGAGCTTCCACAAGCAAAAGAAGAAAGACAAAAGCTTCATAGCTGAAGGCTCCTGGAGTGACTCAGAAGAAGAACTAAATTCTGAGTCAAGTGACGATGAAGAGACACAGAAGGCCAACTTGTGCTTAATGGCAAACAAAGAAGGAAGCAGCAAAAAAGAATTCAACATAGATGAGGTATTTGATTTCTACTCTCCTGAATTAAGCATTGATGATCTTAGAGAAGGCATGCATGACTTAATGGTAGAATTACAAAAATACATGAAAATGTTCAGAAGGTTATCTAAAGATTACTCTAATCTAAAATAGGATAAAGAGAAGATAAACATAGAATTAGAAGCCTCACTTCAAACTGCAAAACTTTATTCTAGTCTTGAGACTGAAAATGAAAGACTAAAAGAGATAAATAATTTAAGCATTCATAAAGAGTCTTCACTAGCCTCCAAGATTCAGGAACTAGAAAAGACAATTTTCATGTGGAACAAGTCTAGTTTGCCTATGGACACCCTGATCTCAAGTCAAAGAGATGTAACTGATAGATCAGGATTAGGATTTGAGAATTCATTCTCAAAGCCTAATATGGAGAAGTCTATGGAAATAAATGAAGGCAAATCCTTTAATCTTGATGAAGGAATTGTGTTCATCAAATCCTCAGTTTCTATATCTCCCAGCTGTCCACACTCTGCTAAGCCTGCTATCATTTTAGACAATAAAACTCGCACTGGTCTGTGGTTCATAAAATTGAAAAACAAGTCAAGCAAAACTCACTCTACGAACCATCCACACAAAAATCGTAGAGTTTACTATCACTCTACGAATCATGAGAATCGTAGAGTAGTATGGAAGCAGAATGTAAATTAGCAAAATCAAAGGACTATAAGCAATCATAATCCATACAGGTCCTGGACAAATAAGAATTCACGAATGCACACATATCATCGTCAATATTATATCAATCATAGGCACCATCATAAAAATGATAAATATTTGTCAAGATATCATAGACTGCAAGGATCTAAAATCAAACAAATTTGGGTCCCAAAAGGTACTAACAAAACAGGACCCAAACAAATATGGGTACCAAAATGAAGATTGATTTGTTATGTAGGTAAAGAGATCTATCTGGTATCTTGATAGTGGATGCTCAAGGCACATGACAGGAGACAAGGCTCTTCTGTCAGATTATAAGGAAAAAGACGGACCTGCTGTTCTTTTTGGAGACAACAACTCTGGGAAAACCTTAGGTTATGGCTCAACTGAAAATGGTGCAATATCTTTCAGTAAAGTGGTTTATGTTGAGGGACTAAAGCACAACCTGCTAAGTATCAGTCAACTCTGTGACAAAGGACATCAAGTCACCTTCCTTAACAACTAATGTCAAGCTAGAGATTTGAAGACTAACTCTCTAAAGCTAGAAGGAGTTCGAGAAGGAAATGTCTATGTGGTCAACCTTGCTCAATTAAGTTCAGATGAGACAGTCTGTTTGTTGCTAAAGCCTCTGAAGATATGTGCTGGCTCTTGCACATGAGGTTATCTCATCTTAACTTCAAGAGTATTTCAAAGCTTGCCTCCAAAGATCTAGTAAAAGGATTGCCAAAGCTAAATTTCATCAAAGAAAAACCCTGCAAAGCCTGTCAGTTTGGAAAGCAAACAAACACTTCATTCCAGAGTAAGAAAGTAAACTCAAATGATAGAGCTCTTCAATTACTTCACATAAATTTATTCGGTCCTATCTCGACGACTAGCCTCGGAGGAAAGCGATACTCTCTAGTGGTAGTAGATGACTACACTAAATTTACATGGGTATCCTTTCTAAGCTCTAAAGACGAAACCATTTCACATCTTATCAAGCTCTTCAGACTAACCATAAATGAAAAAGGCGAGAAGATCAAAGCCATCAGAAGTGATCATGGAAGAGAGTTTGACTTCTCAGATATGGACCAGTTCTGTGAAGAAAATGGAATCAATCACAACTTCTCAGCCCCAAGGACGCCTCAACAAAATGGAGTAGCAGAAAGGAAGAATATGACTCTTATTGAAGCAGGAAGAACCCTTTTAGCAGCAGCCTATCTTCCTGAATATTTCTGGGTTGAAGCCATCAATACTGTATGCTACACTCAGAACAGGTCACTCATACACTCAACATTGAAGAAGACTCCATACGAATTATGGAAAGGAAGAAAGCCAAACATAAGTTATTTTCATGCGTTTAGCTGCCTATGCTACGTACTCAACAATGGCAAGAAGCATCTAACTAAATTCTAGCCAAAATCAGATGAAGGAATTGACTGCGATGAAACTTATGCTCCAGTTGCCAAATTGGAAGCCATAAAGATCTTCCTTGCCCATGCTGCACACATGAAGTTCAAAGTCTTCCAAATGGATGTCAAGAGTGCTTTTCTGAATGGAGAATTTCAAGAAGAAGTCTACATGGAACAATCTCCGGGTTTTATCAATCCAACATTTTCAAATTATGTCTATAAATTAGATAAATCACTATATGGTCTAAAACAAGCACCTAGAGCATGGTATGAAACCTTAACTAACTTTCTCATTGAAAAAAGATTCACTAGAGGAAGAGTAGATACTACCTTATTTTTAAGAAAACATAAGGATAAAACACTGCTAGTTCAAATTTATGTAGATGATATCATATTTGGTTCTTCTGATGAAAAATTATGTGAAAGATTTGTCAAGCTTATGCAGAGCAAGTTTGAAATGAGCATGATGGGAGAACTCAACTTCTTCCTTGGACTTCAAGTAAAGCAGACTGATGAAGACATATTCATTAATCAAGCCAAATACATCAAAGACTTATTAAAGAAGTATGGCATGAAATCTACAACTATCAGGAAAACTCCTATGCCACCAAGCTTGACAAAGATGAAAATGGTAAATGCACTGAAATCACTCAGTACAGGAGGTATGATAGGCTCACTATTATATCTTACTGCTAGCCGGCCAGATATAATGTTTGCTACATGTATATGTGTTAGATTTCAGGCTAATCCCAAAGAGTCTCATCTATTAGCTGTGAAAAGAATTTTCAAATATCTTAAAGGAACTCCAAATTTAGGATTATGGTATCCCAAGGAGTCCTCCTTTGATCTAATGGGATACTCAGATGCTGACTATGCAGGATGCAAAATAGACAGAAAGAGCATAAGTGGAACTTGCTAGATGCTTGGCAGCAGACTTGTCTCTTGGTTTAGTAAGAAGCAAAACTCAGTATCCACATCAACTACAGAAGCTGAATATATAGCCGCAGGCAGTTGCTGTGCACAAATCTTATGGATGAAGACTTAGCTTGCAGACTATAGGTTTGAGCTTAATTCTATTCCTATATATTGTGATAATACAAGTGCAATTGCTATAACTCATAACCCTGTCATGCATTCAAGAACTAAACACATAGATATAAGATATCATTTCATTAGGGATCATATACAAAATGACAATATATCACTTCACTACATCCCAACTGAAGATCAACTAGCAGATGTGTTTACAAAACCTTTAGATGAATCAAGATTTAATAAACTTATAAGTGAGTTAGGAATGCTAAATCTAGACCCTTAATATATATCATGCTTTTGGAAGATACTAACTCTGCAGGAAGAAAAGTGTGCAAGGAAAGTAAGTGAAGGACAAGTTCGTAAAATTCACTCAATGATCGACAAGCGAAGGATCGTAAAGTACGCTTAAGATCGTAGAGATCACAAAATGATCAACAAGCCAAGAATCGTAGAGCACACTACAAACCGTAGAGCTCACTCAACGGTTGTCAAGCCAAGGATCGTAGAGTACTCCTCAATCGTAAAGCTAACTCAACGAACATTAAAACAAAAGAATCATTGTGTCAAGAAAGATCGTAAAGTTTTGGGGAAACTAGGGGAAAAATGGTCATCAACCAACTGAAATGCTTCTATCAGAACTTGACACGCATCTCAGCAAACATAGAGGGAAGTTTTAAATACTTTGAAAACTGCACATCGTTTATTTCTTCAAAAATCAAAAATCTAAATCTTTCTCTCTCTCTCTCTCTTAATCCTGAACCCTAAGTTTTCAATACTCAGATAAATCGTTCTTCTTGTTTCAGAAAAACTATCAAATGGCACCTGCTAAAGTCATTTCTGGAAACGAACTCAACTTCGAAGCCTTCACAACAGCAGATAAGCAGTTCAAAAGAATAATCCAGTTACTAGATAAGGCTGGTCTACGAGAAGCTTTGGGAACAAATACGAGGATTCTATCAAAGCTTGTCCGAGAGTTCTACATCAATGGATTCTATGCTAACGGAACTCTAACCACCACAATAAAAGGGGTTCAACTCAACCTCACTACTAAAGAATTTAACCTAGCCCTAAGTTTCAAATAAGGGGGCCTCAGATCTCTAAATATGGTGAGCACCGAAGAAGGCCTGAGAAGAATGCACCACCAAAAGAATCCAGGACTGAAAGGTTTGAAGAAGAAAGAATTTTCTCAGAAATATGAGTTCCTGGCTGATATTATAGGTAAATGCCTCCTCTGCAAAGACTCAGTTCATGACTCCGTCAGTGAGGTGCAGCTGAAATTAATGACAGCTATAGTCAAGAAGATAAACATCGACTATGGCTCCTTGTTGTTGGAATGGATAGGGAACTAGGTCCAAAATGCATAAAAAGCAAAGGGGACCAGAAAAATGTTCTATAGGAGATTCATCAGCATTCTTTTTAGATCTCCATTGGGGGATATGATTGAGCATGATGAAGGAGAAGCCCTCAATACCAACAAGAGAATAACCCAGAGACTCTTTGAAAACTGGAGGAGGAATGCAGTTGAAAATAGAAAACTATCCCGGTCAGGGGATAGTGAAGGAACGTAGAGTGGTGCAGGGCCATCACTATTGAAGAACACACCTGTAGAAGGAGAATCTCAAGAGGTCAGCAAGCAATCTCTGGGTCTCATCAGAAAGAGGAAAGGAAAGAGAGCCATTCCTGATGCTGCTCCTGAAGAAAAGGCTGCCTCAAAGGATGAAAATTTAGATCTGCGAAGGGAAACTCGCAACAAGTATGAAGTTAAAGAGGCCACTCCAAAAGAGCCAAGAAGAAAGAGAAGAAGGCTAGTAAAATTAGCCGACAAAGGCTAAGTAGCTAAGGGGGAGCTACTTGAAAAATCTGACATTGCTCCAGTTGAGAAGGAGTCATCTGAAGCAATTGAGCCTATGAATGCTCAAACTAAGGGGGAGCCACCAGTTGTTCCTGAGCCAGCAGATGCTCTGGCTTAGGGGGAGGCTCAAGAAGACATTTCAATCCCTTCAGCTACAATGAATAATGATGAAGAGGATGACATCAAAATAGTGGCCATCGGAAGAAATGAGCAAAGGCACCTCGACTTCAACTACCTACTAAAATTCTTGCCACTGATGCCATTCCACCGAGCTCTGGTGCACAATGCGTGGGATCAGCACTTCTGGACTTTCAAAGCATACCCTAAAGTTGTGGTTATTTCTCAAGGCTATCCTCAGAATCTATTATTTGCCCAGAAGCTCATTTCATGCAGCCCTTTTTCACATTCATTAGGGAAAAAGGTACATTTTATTCCTCTAGCCCTCATACATAATCATGCACCTTCTTGGACATTCAATAAATTTGAGGAACTGTCAAATGCTAACCCTGGAACAAGCTCTACGTCCACAAATTTCCCGGTCGTAGAGTCCCCACACTCTACGATTGTTGGCCAAGAATGCCTGAATGATCAAGACGTAAAGTGCCCTCCAGACTCTCCTGAAGATCTGTCTACTCCTCAAACAATGCCTCCTGTTCAACCTTCACGACTGCTCTTAACACTCGAGGACATTCCATCCACCTCTGGTCATGAATACTTCCACATTCCAAGCTCTACGTCTGACCAGGGGCAACCATCTCTACTCCTCCAAAAAATTCTGGACAAGATATCTCGGCTTCCTACAAATGAGGGCCTAACTGACTTGACAAGCCATATGCACACAGAGATACAGAAAGATCTGGCATCTAAGTCCCACAACATTCAACGAAGAGTTGACAATGTCATTGATGCTGTCAACGATCTCTCTAAACGCTTGGGAAAACAATTATCCACAAGGTTAAAGCAATTAACGGCAACAGTCTCTGAAAATCTCCAGAAAAGGGATGAAATATTCCTGGAAGCCATAGACAAACATCAGAAGGCGGTCGTGTCCCATCAAGAAACCAATGATAAATCTATAACACTCCTCAGTAACGAAATCATTGAATTGAAAAAATCTCTTAAAGAACAAGAATATCATTTGAATGACACTCTGTCATTGGTGGAGCAAAAACAAATACTGGTTGACGAACAACTCCAAGCACACAAAGACGATGTAGCTGCCACCAAGACTCAACTTCAAGAAATTATTCAGGGTCTGCAGCATCTTTTAGAACAGGTAGCAAACATAAATGATGCCAACAAGGGGGAGAAGAAACTGAGCACAACAGAACAAAAGAGAACGAGCCCAGATTACAGTAGAAGAGGAAGAGCGCCTCAAGGGATGAGGTTGGTTCAAAGAAGAAACTGAGCACAACAGAACAAAAGAGAACGAGCTCAGATTACAGTAGAAGAGGAAGAGCACCTCAAGGGATGAGGATGGTTCAAACATCAATACATCCTCCTAGATTCGAAGCAGTACCATCTCATCCAAGACAGATTTCTCAACAGCAAGACCTTCTTCCTCAACTGCGAGGTCATCTAGCTCACAAGAATGGCTCCAAGTTAAAGAAGAAGAAGTTTTACAGATGGAAGAGGAACTAAGAAAAGCAGAAGAAGAAAGAAGAGCACTCATCAGGCAAAGGGAATAAAATTCATTTTTTTTCATTAGAAATACAGCTGCTCACTGTATATTAGGCTTTCTATGATTTAAATGCATGTCCTTACTTAAGTTGCTCAAATTGCTTTCTACTATTGGTGTTGTCATCATCAAATAGGGGAGATTGTTGAACATTGCATGTTTAATTCGATGATAAGAATTAAGATTATTAAATTCATCCCTTAGCAGAATTGTAAAGACCTTTGATTTTGTATAATGTACAAGGACTTAGCTAGATAAGATCAAAGCTATTAGGTTGATCTTTTGATATAAATTTGTTGAATTGTAAAGTCCTTTGTGATGTACAAAGACTTAGATTTAAATATATCAAAACTGTTAGGTTGATCTTGTGTTATAAGCTAATCGTAGAATGGACTCTACGATTATGCTCAAGGAAGACTACGCCCGATAGACTCTACGACCAAAGCGAACAACCGCATAACAAACTCTACGACTTCACGCCAAGAAGACTGAATGACTTAATCTAATCATAGAATGGACTCTACGACTATACTCAAGACAGACTCTACGACCAAAGCAAGCAACCGTAGAACGAACTCTACGACCAACAGAGTAACAGTAGAGTAAACTCTACGATGTCAATGAGAGATGATCTATTGCAGAACAATCACAACAGCAAGAATATTCGTAGAGTTGATCATGAAGGGTCATTGAGTAAAAAGGCAAGAGACATTACGATCAGAACCTTGAACTAAAAGATCAGAAGCTATTTCGTTCAAAGGTACAATCTGCATTGATATGATAGAAGAGCTTCTGCTAATCGATCAAAGTCAGAAAAGTCAAGGAACTGACCCAAACGCACTATGCAATACAGAGAAAAGACTTTCGTGGCAATAAAGTCAGAGGACTGTGTCCTATAAGTCCTATAATGTGGAAGGACCAAACGACTCTATGAAAGTTCGTAGAAACCTACGACGGACATAACTGTCCCCAAGGAAAAAGAAAACACCTTTTGTGGCCTAAAATAACATATCAATTAATACCTCATCAGAGCTTTAATAAGCTATATTAATATAATATTCAGAAGCTCCCCTCTGTGAGGTAACGGGAAGAAACTGATGCAAAGAGCAAACACTCCAACGGGAAGAAGACAGAAGCTCTCATATAAAGCTCCCAGATCTAAAGAAGAAAAAAGGGCGGAAAAAACACAAGAAAGAGAGCAATACGCAAGAATTCAAAAAGGTCAAAACTAAAGAGGAGTCTTGTCTCACTACTGAGTTCTTCAGAAACATATGCTACACGCAACTCAATAGTACACCCAAATCATAACTATTCACGTTAAAAGTTCTTTGTGAACTAGAGTATCTAAGTCTACTGGACTTGAAGAGTTCTTCGTGAACTAGAGTTCCAAGACTGTTGGTCTTGAAGGAATCTAAGTGATTCAAAAATTGTAAAAGTATCCTCAGTGAATTTCCTGCTTGAAGAGCAGAACAGTGGAGTAAGAGTCTTGTGAACTCTGAACTACTTAAAATCTCGTGTTGTTTATCATGTGTGTTTTAACTGCTATATCTGCTATATAATTGCTTGCTAAATTATTATTTTTTCAAAACAAGAAGGGGCAACTAAATCACATTCCGCTGTGCTAAACTTATTGATTAAGTATTCATTATATCTTCAAAGGAAGAAGTAAAAGATAAAAAAAAAGTGTTAAAGAATCTATTCAACCCCCCCCCCCCCCTCCTTCTAGATATCTTTCGTGTCATTGGGAACTAACATTTATAATTTAATATTTTAAAAATACTAATTATAAATTAATAAGATGAGTCTTATTATTATTATTATTATTATTATTATTATTATTATTATTATTATTATTATTATTATAAATTACTACTACTACTACTACTACTACTATTTAATTCCTAAATGATTTAAGAATTAATTAATAAATTTTAGTATTATTATAAATAATTAAGTTCCTAAATAGTTTACGAATGGTAATTATAATAATTAATTAAGTTACTAAATGATTTAGTAATTAATTAATAAGAAGTACTCTCATTATTAAATAATTAAGTTTCTAAATGATCAAGGAATTATAATTAATTAATTTAGTTCCTAATTAGATTGAGAATTAAATTAAAACCTTAATTCTAAATAGTTTAGGAGGATTGTTTATATCTATAAATAAGAGGAGTTTTATTATGGATCAAGGTTACGCACCCTTTCACAAGAATTGAGAGAGTATTTCATAATTATCTACATCTGAGAAGTTAGAGAGAGAGAGAGAATTAAGGCTAGCCAACTATGGTTTGAAAAAATAAAAATCTACTTTTTTAATTTATAAATATCTTGGTGGATCACCTCTAGATGCTTCACACTTGGGGAGCTAACATTGATCTGTGAAATCTAATCGGTGAATTTGAAAAAGAAAGCAAATGATTAAATGGAGTTGAACTTATACCTGTGGAAACTTGGTTCTACAAAGGTATAAATCTTATATCATTCCTCAATTAATAACTATCGCATAAGAAAGATCCTTGGTTATTAGTTTGTAAAAATTTTAAAATCTGATTTTGTTTGCTTTTGTTGCGCTATTACAATTAGATTATATGTATGTCATGTTTCTACAAACCGACGGTTATGACAACCAAAGCTTGTGGTTTTCAAAACATAGCTCCTTATCCAAACGATGAACCTTTACAAGTAGAACCCACTAGTGTCACACTTGCTGATATGACAGTTGTTAGTGAGTCTAGTGACGACGACACCCATCTTCTCGCTTGGAGTTTTGGTGGCACGCCCACCAGAAGAAAGGTGATGCTGGTTATATCTCACCTGAGACAGATGGAATAGCTGTAAGTAATTTTGTAGTTTATTTCATTTGTATTTTAATTCATGCAATTAGTATTCATATTCTTTCACATCTTTATGTTTTTATTTCATAGTAGGTTTTAAGACCCTACTGAGGCTCAAGATACTCAAAAAGTTGATACCGAGGTAGATCCTTCCACGTATGAAGATGAGGAGATTGATGATTGGCTACAGGCTACAAAAGGACCAAACAAGAATCGAATTCTAGGCATGCCAGGAGTCCTAGCGTATACTGTAATGCCTGTTGCGAGAGCTAGATGTTTCCCCTCTACTGGATCAGATGGTGCGAGTGGATCGAGAGTTAGCCCATCATTATCAGACGATTTTTTCAGAGGATCGTCGATGGGTGAATGGCAAACAGTCAAATCTGCTCATACGCATCATCACGTGAACGTGTCTACCACCTCACTGAGGAGATCGTACACGGTTCCATTAATTCAGCTTCACGAGATGAGCTATGGGGTTTAGTAGCATGAGAGGTCGTTCAAATAGCAGTGGTTGTACTTGCAAACCTCTTTCTCCCACATATGTGATACATAAATAAGAATCTTAATTTATGTCTTTAAATATATAGTTTGTACTAATATATATTATATTAATTATATAAATTGTTAAAAAGTTTTTTTAAAAAATAAATTGCCTAATTTATTTAAAAAAAACTTAGACAAATATAGAAAAAGTAAACCCAAACACGTTCTGGGCATCGAATCGACACAAAACCGTAGGCATAGCACCTCTTACATATTTTAAATGGGTGACAACTTACGGGGCTCAATTCTGAGTTTTGATGACCGAGTTAGAACATCGTTTACCTAACTTATATTTAAAAAAACTTACACAAATATAGAAAAAGTAGACCAAAACTCGTCCCGGGCATCGAAATGGCACGAAACCATAGACGTAGTACCTCTGACAAATTTTAAATGCGTGAAAACTTACGGAGCTCGATTTCGAGGTCCGTCACCAATGACCTCATTGCTGATGGTAGAGAGGTCATTGTGACGGACTTGTCCGTCGACAATGACCCTTTTTTTTTAGTGTGAAACACTGTGCAATACCGTGTGCTACTGTAGAATACTGTGTACTACTATTTCTTTATCATCGGGTATTTTAACAGTTAAAGTAACAGTTTCACCGACATTTATTTTTTATAAAAAGGTTATTTCTGTTATTTTTATTATCCGAAAATTATTCCGTTGTAGGGCCCACCAATGTTTGGTTATTTCCACGCCGTTGTATGAATCGAACATTCCCCGCTAAATCAAATATTCTCCGATAAATCATAATTTGCATATAACACCCTTAACTTTAACTTTTATTAATTTAATGCTTTACTTTTTCATAATAACATATAAAGAATAATTAAATTTTATTTCATAAAAGTTGGGGCCTTACAACCTTTCATCCTTATAAAATTTCATCACCGAAATTGATGTACCTGGTATTTCGAAGAGGTAAGGATACTTAGTTTTCATTTCAGATTCTAGCTCCTAGGTTATTTCCTCAGTATCTTAGTTTCTCCATAAAACCTTAACTTGAAGTATAACCTTTAAGCGTAGGATCTGCTTATTTTTATATATGATATTCACAAGTACCTCCTTATACGTTAAATCCTCTGCTATAATGTCTGGCTCCAACTCAATGATGTGATTCAGATTCTTCAAATATTTACTTAACATAGATATGTGAAAACATTATAAATACGGGACATTGGCTGTAGAGCTAGTCTATAATCCACAGTTCCTACTCGATTGAGAATTTTAAATGGACCAATAAATTAAGGGTTGAGTTTTCCTTTCTTTTCGAATCTTGTAACTCATTTCCATTTGAAAACATGTAAGAATACATGGTCTTCGACATTGCATCTCTCGTCCCTTCGATGAAGATCAATATAACTCTTTTGTTGTTCTTGTGCGGCTTGTATTCATTGTCGGATTAATTAGATCTTTTCTATAGTCATGCACATCAACTCGAGTCCCAACACTTTTGCTTCTCCTACCTTATTCCAGCATACTGGAGAGCAACACTTTAGTCTATACAAAATCTCAAATAAAGTCATGCCTATACTTGCTGGATAATTGTTGTTATAGGAGAATTCAATCAATGGAAAGTACTTGTCCCAACTTCCTTTGAAGTCTAGTAAACAAAGTCTCAATAGATCTTTAAGAGTTTAGATTGCCCTTTCCGATTGCCCTTCCGTTTGAGGATGGTAAGCAAAACTGAATCGTAGCTCGGTGCCCATAGCTTTTTGTAGGCTAATTCAAAAGTGTGAAGTGAATCTAGGGTCTCTATCAGAAACTCTAGAGATTAGCATGCCATGCAATCTTACAATCTCAATTATATACATATTGACAAGATGCTCAAGTATTAATCGTATAGGCAAGAAATGAACAGACTTGGTCAATCTATCTACGATGATCTAAATTGCATCTAAGTCTTGAGAAACTTTGGGAAGACTCATCACAAAATCCATATTGATGTGTTCCCACTTCCATTCAGGAACCTCAAATGGCTGCAATAGAGCCTTTGATTATTGATGCTCTACCTTAACACATTGACAAGTTAAGCAACTAGAGATAAACCTTGTGATCTCCCTCTTCATGTTGCTCCACCAAAATGTATGTCAAAGGTCATGATACATTTTGGTACTTTCAAGATGGATTGCAAATGGTGTGTTGTGCGCCTCCATCATAAATTTATGCTTCAATTCAGGGTCGTTAGGAACACAGAGTCTACAGTTGACTCGAAGTATCCCTTTCTCATCGATTCTCGCTTTCAGAATAACACCTTCTTGTAATTTCTTCATCATACTCACCAATTCTAGATCAATAGCTTGAGCAGCTTTAATTTTATCGTTTAAAGTTGGTTCTACTCATACGTGTGTAATCTTCACGTAGGTCCCTGATGACTTTAGCTCTATTTCCATCTTTTGTAAATCATACAAAATGCATCTTTGTGTTATCAGTATTGCATTCATACTCGCATATGATCTTCTACTCAGTGCGTCAGCTATAATGTTCACCTTTCCTGGGTGATACTAGATAGTGTGATCGTAATTCTTCAACAGCTCAAGCCAACGTCATTGTTGCATGTTGAGTTCCTTTTGAGTGAATAAATATTTGAGGTTTTTATGATCCGTAAAGGTATCAACTTTCTCTCCGTACAAGTAGTGTCTCCAATTCTTCAACGTAAAAACGTCTGCTACCAACTCTAAATCATGAGTAAGATAATTTTTCTCATAATCCTTGAGTTGTCGAGAGGCATAAGCTATAACTTTATCTTATTGCATAAGAACGCAACCTAGACCTCTGCTTGAAATATCGTTGTAGATGACAAATTCTTCCGATCCTGATGGTATAGTGAGAAAAAGGAGTTGAAACAAGTCTCCTCTTGAGTTCTTAAAAGCACTTGTCACATTCCTCGCTGCATTCGAATTTTATGCTTTTCTAAGTCAGTTGAGTTAATGGAGTGGCGATTTGAGAAAATCCTTCTACGAATCTACGATAATATCCATCTAGGCCCAAAAAGCTTCGTACTTATGTTACTGTCCGAGGTTGCTTCCAATTTAATATTGCTTCAATCTTCGCAGGGTCAACTGATAATCCCTTACTAAAAATCAAACGCCCAAGGAACATAAATTCCTCAAGTCAGAACTTGCACTTCTTTAACTTAGCATACATCTTGTCCTGTCGTAGTTTTTGGAGTATTAATCTCAAGTGTTGTACATAATCCTTACGACTCTTGGAGTATTTGAGGATGTTATCCATAAAGACAGCTACAAAATGATCTAAATATTTCTTGAATATTCGGTTCATCATGTCCATGAAAGCTACAGGAGCATTGGTTAATCCAAAATGTGTGGCTTAGAATTCATAATGCCTGTAGTGAGTTTTGAAGGGAATCTTTGGAATGTCATCAGCTTTAACCTTTAACTGATGATATCCAGAACAAAGATCACTATTTGAAAAGTTTTGAGCATCCCGTGATAACTCGTTTGGGTTCCAAACCTTTTAGGATGTTACGACAAAAGCTCTTCCCTGAACCATAGATTTTTCCTTGTCCATGCTAGCCTTTGGTGTCATCATTACAACTGAACTTAATTTTATCACAGGACAAAATCGAGTTATGTGTCCTTTTTCTCCATAACTGTAGCACACCTTGGACGATTGTGTAAGTTTGGGTTGATGTGACCCCTTTTCCACATTTGTAACATATGGCAGGCGGTCATTCTCCTCCCTTTGAAACTGATGTTGCTGCTGATGTTGGTGCCTTTTTGTGATCGTTGTTGAATCTTCACCTCTTGAAGTTGTTCCTATTTGATTCACCTCTTCTATTATCTGGGCCAGGATTACCACTGAAGTGGTTACCATTTCTACCATAATAATTGGCATTATCGCTAGTTCTCATTTTTCAGTGATTGTTGTTGTTGTTATAATTTCTCTCTCTTTGTCGGTCATTGCCTTCTGGTTGTAATGTTCCTTTTTACATCTCCACTAACTGAGCCCTATCCATGATATCTGAATATAGATGAAATTTACGAGAAATAAGGTGTCGACGAATTTTTAATTTCAAACCTCGTAAAAACATTCAAGTCATGCGCGCTTTGTTGTTCACCAAATAGGCGTAAATCAGGATAACTCTGCAAATTTGGCCTCGTGCTGCAAGATAGTGATGTTGTTCTGCTCTAGCTTGACAAACTTCACCTCCTTTATATGGCGAATACTTTATGGAAAGTATTTCTCATTAAACAGTTCTTGGAACTCCACCCAAGATATTTCAAGTGCTGAATGATGGGTACGTTTCACAAAATCCCATCAGTGATCCATCTCTCTTTGTTATCTATTTGATCCACGCTTTTGCCTTGAGTGGGTTGGATTTTCTTGAAATTCAGGTGGTCCGAACTCCTTGAATTGCTTGACATTAACCATTCTCGAGTTACCAATATTTCCACCAGTATTATTGACATAATTTTCTTTTGCTTGGTTCTACATTAACCACACGAAGTTCTTAAAAAAATCATCATTCATCGCATTATTAGCAGCGTTATTTTCCATGTTCACATGAGGATTATTTGTAGCTTTGTTGTTTTCAACAACATTCGCCTCTAGCATTTCATAGATCATTTTTTGATTTTTAGATGTCATTCTGAAATGAGGTCACGAAATAAAGGTTAGTTAAGCAAAATGACTCGTCACTTCTTGTCCCCACATTCAAACCGACTGATTAAATAACAAAAATTAATTTAAGTTGGACACACTAGTGACTGATTCTATTATTCTCTCTCTTTCTAGTTCTAATCCCAGATCTCCATCAGAGATCATATCTCTAAGCTCTGATGCCAACTATGACGCCCCTAAATTCAGGCCTACATAACCTAAATTTGAGTCGCCAAAAGACAAACAATAAACTATTATAATACAGTGCAAAGAACAACAATACGGTGCCCAATAATACACAACTAAGTCTTCATTATTATTGTCACACTATTTTACAATAAGTGAAGACTATCAACTACAGACTCGGACCATCACTCCATTCTCTGGCTAGTCCCAGCTACACACTCATTTCCTAAAGAACAAGGAACAAAAAGAAAAAGGTGATGTGACACCCCCAAATCTGGGCCCACACAACCTAAGTTGTCAAAATACACAACAATTATTACAATATAACGTACAACGTACCACAACACAGTATTCAAATAATACACAACTAAGTCTTCATTATTATTGTTTCACTATTTTACAACTTATGAAGACTAATACTGTCACAACTCAGACCTTCACTCTATCCCCTGACTAGACCCAGCTACTCTCTCATCTCCTGTTGAAAAACAATGGAACAAAAGGAAATGGTAAGCTCCAATAGCCCAGTAAAGAATATCATGACTAAGATAATGACAAATTAATTATCGTTATCCTTCAACAGTTGAGTTCTTGATAAAATAATTTAAACAACAAGTTTTAATTCAACAAATGCAATTAAATTCTTAAACAAAGTTTAGATCAACAACTGCAGCAGAATAACAACCATTAGAAAAATCATATGGACCATGATGTACACTCGCTTCTCTTTTTAAGAAAAATAACATCAACTTTTATCATTTGAAACACCAATGGCCATGATAATACAAATTCACAGTTCCTGGTCATAATCATGCAAGTTAACAGTTCATCTTTGCACTACGGCTAAAGATATTCAAATATAACACCAACGGTCATGATCATACTAGTCTTTAGCCTCTGGTCATAATCATACCAAACAACAGTTCTTCTTTACCCCAGGCCAAAGAGAACTTTCACCACGTGCCATAAAAGACACATCACCATTATATCGCCTTTATCTTATTATCTGTGCCCCAGACCACAGATATTCACAATAACTTGATTATGATTATTAGAATAATAACAGTGATATAAATAATGAACAGAAGAAACAGGATGAGCAATAAATATCGAAAGTTTATAATTTTATTTTGTGCAGATTCAAGTAATGTCCAAATTATCAATATGATGTTGAGTGAAATTCAAAATGATATTTAAGATCCATAGTTCAAAAGAAATGTTTAGAAAAATAGGAAGGTTCAATTAAAATGATATTAGATGAAGCACAAACTATTAAGGAACATATAATCATTTCAGGAAGTTTTACCATATAGTACTTACCATAGTAAGTTTAAGAGTATAAAAGAAATGATACCCTTATCGTAGTAAGTATAAATAATAGATGATGAAAGAAGATGATATCCCGTACAAGTAAGAAAAAAAATGATATCCCTTTATGATGATGAAAAGAATGATACCCCTTACCATAATAAATTTAAGAGTTTGAAAGAAAATGATATCCCTTACAAGTAAGAAAGAAAATGATATTCCTTTATGATGATGAAAAGAATGATACCCCTTACCGTAATAAATTTATGAGTTTGAAAGAAAATGATATCCCTTACCTTATCACGTGACTGGATATTGATAAAAATGAAGTTGATCAACCTATATATTTATAATATAATTAGTAATTACTATAAATAAATTTCAAGGTGTACGATAACTCATATATATCAAAATTATTTATATAATATAAATTTCTGTAGTGTAAAATAATAACTTCAAAAATAAATTTTGAAATAATATTTCAAAATAAATCTTCCAAAGAAAGCTTTTTGAAATAAATATTCTCAAAAAAGAGTCTTATAAAGGAAGATTTGTGAATATCATGTGAAATAGATATTTGTGTAATTACTACTCTTTAATAAAATACTTACTTGAAAATTTTTTGCACTCCTTTTAGTTTACAAACACTCAAAATAACCTTACTATTCTCAAAGAAAACTCACAAAATACTTGCATAAAATTTTTATGTTTTAAGTGTGATTTTTCTATTCAGTTAAGCAAGCTATTTATAGGAGAAAAGAAGGTACAATGCGCAGTAGATGAGTTGGCGTGCTGCATGCCAATATTGAAAAAGTCAGTAGCCGCCTGACTGCTTTTTTTCCCCTAGCAAATTCACATTTTTCATTCTTCATGTGGACCCCACAGAGGGTCCACATATTGGTTTGAAAAAATATGGCATACATATAATCAAATTATATAAGCGCAACGGAAGTAATAAAAATCAGATTTTAAAATTTTTGTACAAACCAATAACCCGGATCTTTCTTATGCGACTATTATTAATTGAGGAAGGATAAAAGAATTTATACCTTTGTAGAACCAAGCTTCCACGGGTACAAGTTCATCTCCCTTTAATCGTTTACGTTCTTATTCAAATTCACCGATTAGATTCCACGGATCAATGTTAGCTCCCCAAGTGTGAAGCCTCTAGAGGTGATCCACCAAGAGATCTATGAATTAAAGAAGTGGATCTTGGTTTCTCCAAACCATGGGTGGCTAGCCCTTATTCTCTCTCTTTCTCTAACTCCTTAGATCTAGAGAATTATGGAGTACTCTCTATTATCTAATGAAAGAGTGTGTAACCTTGATCTATGATAAGACTCCTCTTATTTATAGATCTAGTCAACCCTCCTAAACTATTTAGGATTAGGGTTTTAATTTGATTCCTAATTTAATTAGGAACTAAATTAATTAATTACAATTCCTAAACCATTTAGGAACTTAATTATTTAATAATAAGAGTACTTCTTATTAATTAATTACTAAACCATTTAGTAACTTAATTAATTATTATAATTATAATTCCTAAACTATTTAGGAACTTAATTATTTAATAATAATATTACTACTTATTAATTAATTCATAAACCATTTAGGAACTAAATAATAATACTAGTAGTAATAATAATAATAAAAATAATAGTAATAATAATAATAATAAGACTCTTCTTATTAATTTATAATTAGTATTTCTAAAATACTAAATTATAAATATTAAGCTATTTAATTTATTCTATCATCATAGTATAAATTAAATATACTTAATTTATTATTACAATTATGCCATCTACTTCTAAAATAAATATTACTCTTTCGCGGTGTGAACCTTTAGGTTCTCCATATTAAACCGGTTGTATAATAAATAAATTAGAACAATTCTAATTCATTTATTACGAATTAACTCTTTAATTCAGAATAAATAATTATTTCACAATAAGGGTAAGCCCCCTTAGCGATTAGTCGACTTTCCAGATAATATAGATTTCAACATTTAATCATAGAAGAACCTTTCAGCAAATAGTTACCGTACAATTCAATCCTTCTACCATACAATGTCTCAATCAAATATAAGATACGGAATTTCTGTCAAGTCTTATTTATTTGATTATATGCATTTCAATTCACAAATACACAACTCTAGTTAATGTAAATTAGAAACTCCTTTCTAATTCCATTCAACCCTGGCCAGGGATTTCTGAGTTGTCACTTATTGAATCGCATAGGACATTCTCTCTCTTTACTGGAAGTGGTAGATTATTTGTTGATCATTCATCTATCTCCATATGTACCTTATTATACCCAATCATATCCTTTGATATACCAATAGGTTTTAAGGAATATGTCAAAGTATAACTTAGTACACACAAGGTACTAAGATGATCTCAAGTCTAAGGATCACTTGTACGACTATCACATAAGGAACTCCTATTGACAGACAAGTAAAACTCCATTAGGTGTTCCTTGAGCGAGTCACGTTCAGTGAACTTATTCTTTAATAAGCACCTACATACTTGTTTTAGTGTCTCTACACAAATGATTATGAGATCAATCATCTTCTTCATAAGAGCAAGCATAGTATGTACCAATCTATCCGGATCTACTAATCCCCTTTTTAGTGATCCAATGATTAGGAACAATTTTAGTTTTGAACTATCTTGAATTTAGATCTCATTAGCATGATCCTCATCATGGTTCTAAAAGCATTGCTCGAAAACTATGGGTTTATCCATTTGATTAATTCAAGTAATTAATCATGAATAAAGAAATGTCTTGATACTTTTATTAATAAATAAACAAGATTACAAAGTATATGCTTATCACATCAAATGTGATTGGTTTGAGGACATACTACTTTCACCACATACTATTCACATATAATAATAATTTTTTTTATTTCATATATTATTATTTATTATATATACATATATTTTCTTCCTGTGGATCCTACATATAAAATAATGCTACAACAATAATTCAATAATAATGTAAGAAACACGTTACTAATAATTATTAATTTAATAATATAACTTACTGTATATTTGCTACAGTGACAATTATTAGGTTCAATAATTTTAAAATACAATGCAATAACAATTATTGGTTCAATGATATAAAATACAGTGTAATGACAATTATTAAATCAATAATGCAAAATACTATGTAACAACAATTATTGATGAATACTGTGCAATGATCACGTTATCAAATCAATAATATGAGACATTGTGCAATATCGTGTGCTACTGTAGAATACTGTGTGCTACTGTAGAATACTGTGTGCTACGGTAAAATACCATAAAATACTGTATGCTGCTATTCTTTTATCACTGGTATTTTAACAGTTAACAGTGATAACATCATTGACTATTTTTTTTTGAAAAGGTTACTTCTGTCGTTTTCTATATCCGACAATATTCCGTTGTGGGGTCCACCAATGATTGGTTATTTCGGCGCCATCGTACGACCCGAATATTCTCTGACAAAATGAATATTCCCCGATAAAGCAAATATTGTCCAACAAAATAAAATTTACACATAACATCCTTAACTTTTAACTTTGTCAATTTAACCACTTATTGTTTCAGAAAAAATATATATGAAGAAAAATTAAATTTTGTATTTCATAAAATTTGTGGTCTTACAAGTGAGCTCAAATAGGTCAGTAGAGAATATTATGACTAAGATAATAATGAGTAAATTATCATTACTCTTCAACAGTGATAAGTTTTTGATAGAATATAGCATACAACAAGTTTTCAATTAATAACAGCAGCAGAATGAACAATCCATTAGGAGAATAAAATAGATCATAAGTTTTACTATCTTCTCCAATTTAAATATTCATCATCAAGCTTTTATCAACTGTAACATCAATGGTCATGATCATGTTAAACAACAATTCTTTTTTGCCCTAGGCCAAAGAGATCTTTCACCACGTGTCCTAAAAGACACTCAACAATCATATCGTCAGGTTAAAAACATTCATCAATCATATCATCTGTGTACCCAAACCACAGATATTTATAATAACTTAATTCTTGATGATTAGAGCAAATAGTAGTGATATAAATGATGAACAAAAAAAAGAGAATAATAGGATAAACAATAGACATTAGCAATTTACAAATTTTACTTTGTCTAAAGTCAAATAATATCCAAATTGTCAATACGGTGTGAAGTCAAATTTAAGAATGATATTCCATGTTCATAGTTCAAAAATAGAATGGTTAAAATTCAATAGAAAGGTTTAGATCAATAAGAAGGTTTAGGTGAAATGATATTAAATAAAGCACAAATTATTAAGGAACATATAATCATTTCAAAAAAATTTACAGTTTAATGATAAGAATTGTAGAAACAAGCAACACTTACTTACCATATTAAGTTTAAATTTAAGAGTATGAAAGAAAATAATATCCCTTATCTTAACACGTAATTAGATACTGTTTTATATGAAGTTGATCAACGTGTGTGTATATATATATATATATATATATATATATATATATATATATATATTCTTCTTAATTATAGCTTCCTTCAATTGTTCAAATTAGAGAGTTGAAATAATTTTGAGGAGGCATAGAATATTTTTAAAAAAAAAATTAGATAGCCTCGTGTATAGAATCTAGTAGTCAAGTTTGTAATTAATCTACTTGTGTACTAGTATTTACATAAAAATGTAACAAAAGTAGATGTGCACTCAATCACATTCTTGGTTGTACTACTATCATTATAGTTAAGTTAGTGAAGGGAAAAAATAAATCTCTTATTAATTTATTTATAATTGAAAATCACTGAAAGAAGAATCATTTATACTTTATATATTTTTTTTATGTATCAAAACTTAATCAATTAAATAATTTTAACATAAATTTTTTGTTAATAATAATATTATAATTTTAACGTTGCATGTGTGTGTATATATATATAAAATTTAATTAGTAACTACAACATATAAATTTTATGGTGTACACTAACTCATATAAAATCATCAAAAAGTGATTTTATAGTATAAAGTAGATTAAACTTCAAAATTGTTTTTAAAAATAATATTTCAAAAGAATCTTCAAGAGAATATTTTTCAAAATGAATATTTCAAAGGAAGAATCTACTAACGGAAGAGTTATAAACACCGTGTAATGTGTGTGAGTGCTTATATAACTTTTATAAAAAGAGTTACTTGAACAATACAAGCATTCTTATTGATCTTCACAAATACTCACGATAGTCTTAGCACATTCAGAGAGAATTTACACAAAATAATATTTTATCGTTTTCATCATCAGATAATTATTCCATTGTGGGGCCCACCAATGTTTGATTATTTCGACGACGTCGTACGAATCGCATATTCCCTGAAAAATTGAATATTCTCTGACAAATCATAATTTGTACATAACACCCTTAACTTTAACTTTTATCAATTTAACACATTACTGTTTCAGAATAATATATAAAGAATAATTAAATTTTATTTCATAAAAGTCGGGGCTTTACAAATTAAGTCAATTACTTCTAAAATAATATTTCTTTTTTATAGTGTGACCTTTTAGGTTTAATATTATGCCGGTAGTAGAATAAATAAATTAGAACCATTCTAATATTATTTATAATAAATTAAACTCCTTCAATTCATATATAAATTAATATTTATTCTACATTATGAGTGACACCTCTCATCATATTATGATTATCCGGATAATATGAAATTAACGTTTAATCATAAAGAACTTAATCAGTAAATAGTTACTGTACAATTCAATTCTTCTACCACACAATGTCTCAATCAAATATAAAACATGAAATTTCTATCAAGTTTTATTTATTTAATTATATATATTTTAATTCTCAAATGCACAACTGTAATTAATGTAAATTAGAAAGTTCTTTCTAATTTTCATTCCACATTGGCCAATGATTTATGAGTTGTCACATATCAAATCGCATAGGATATTCTCTACCTTTATTAGAAGTGGTAGATCATTTGTTGATCATTCACCTACATCCATGTATACTTTATTATACTCGAACATACCATTTTATATACCTAAAGAGTTTTAAGGAATATAACAAAGTATAACTCAGAATACACAAGGTACTTTGATGATCTCAAGTCTAAGGATCACTTGTACTACTATCATTATATGAACTCCTATTGGCAGGTATGTAAAACTCCATTTGGTGTTTCTTGAAGCGAGTCATATTCAGTGAACTTATTCTCTAATAAGCACCTACATACTTGCTTTAGTGTCCCTACACAAATGATTATGAGATCAATTATCCTTTTCAAAAGAGCAAACATAGTATGTATTAATTTATCCGAATCCATTAACCCCACATTAGTGATCATATGATTATGAATATTTTAGTTTTGAGTTATCTTGTATTTCAATCTCATTAGTATGATTGTCATCATGATTATAAAAGCATTGTTCCAAAACTATGAGTTTATCACATTAATTAATTCTAACAATTAAACATGGATAAATAAATGTCTTTTAAATAAATTAAATACTTTTATTAATAACTGAATAAGATTAAAAAGTAAATACTATCATATCAAATATGATTGACTTGAGGGCATACTACTTTCAGATCTTCTTTGTGTTTTGTCTCTAATAAGGTTTACACAATCTTTTACTATTCAATAGATCTATCAATATCTTCCCTTAGGATCTTTTCTTTCCTAATAAGCCCCCAGGTATGTGGGTTTGGGAGACAAGTTTGGAGGATAATCTACCTTGATTATGGAAAGGACAATGCCCATCATTTTATACGCAAGCATTAATCTCTCTGCACTTCTTTGGTATTCTCTAAGTGTGCCCTTGCATCTTTCACACTTGGAACCTGCTCTCTATTCATGCTTCCTTAGGATAAGATTGGGCCACGCCGATTTCCTTGGGGGTGCTCCCTACCTTCTGCCCTAGGGAGGACAGGTAGCCCTAAGGGAATTCTATAAAAAGTCCAAAGCCACCCTTCCCTTCCTAGTCACTAGTTAATCGATTACTATCCAACCTTAGCATCAAATTGGTTCAGTGACTTGCCATTTGGGATATATGTCTAGGGTATACCCCCCACATCTTCAAGAACTACTATAGAACAAATAACTCCTTCATGAGTAG
The DNA here is from genome assembly GCA_947179155.2 of Hedera helix. Lineage (NCBI taxonomy): Eukaryota > Viridiplantae > Streptophyta > Magnoliopsida > Apiales > Araliaceae > Hedera > Hedera helix. Next base: position 32,339,106 of record OX359272.1, on the reverse strand, counting down.
ACCTTTAACCAGATCCAAGAGGGATAACAAGAGGTTCTTTGACCTTGTTCTTTTCCTTAAGATAGGCTTGCCTCATTCATGTGTGGGTTCCATATAGTCCTAATCGGGGAATATTACTCAAGGTTTAATTTTTCCCCAGGGCAAGCTTCTTGCTTTGGATTTCATCAACCATGGGGCTACATTCAACCCATGGATTCGTTTCTTGGGTTTAAGCCCAACCATTCTATCACTTACGAGGGTGCCCCATAGGCCTGTCTCTTGGGGATGGAACCCTAACCTTAAGTTTTATAGGCCTTATCATAATGATATTCATCTATGATTTATTGGGCCCAAGTAATTTATTTGGCCCTTCTTCATAGAAGTCAATCATACACATCAAGGGGTAATTCATTAGTTCATCTATCTCTTTCCACGTGTGTATATAGGGCCCATAATCAGTTGGTCAAACATTCAAATCATCTAGTTTAACGTGCACCTAAGGCTTAAATGTCAATAATTATTTTTGGGCACCAATATTATCCCCTTACCCGACCCAGCTATGAAATAAGTGGGGCGAGCATAATCTCTCATACTTTCCCCAAGGTTGGGAAACTTAACTCAATTAACTTTCACAAAATCATCATTAGTATATTGAAAAGGAACAAAATATTTGTACAAATCTCTTACAAATTTATGCTTGTAACCGTGCCTTTGCCCTTTCTACCAAATACAACCGTTATAGATTGACACGTGGCATTAATGGTTCCATCAACTGCAGCCCATTCCTCCCCACATTTAATGCGGCAGTTCCCTCTCCTATTTCCCTATAAATACCATTTTTTTTCAATTTGTTTTCTTACCTAACTCCAAAATCTTTTCATATTTTATAACTCTTATTTCCCCACATTTACATTTCCTTCTTCACCCAATTTTAAACTCCATTTCCATTCTTATCTTATTTTTTTCAAGAAAATTCTTTTTTTTTTTTTTTGTTGCTAAAATTAAATGTAGATAAAAAGGAAACAAAAATACAAAGGCAAAGGAACATATCCCAGATCAAAATAGAGGAAAGAACAATAGTACAAAATAGATCTCAAAACCATAGCCAAACAAGGCAAAACATCAGAGAGAGCTAACTTTGCCTAAAAAAAATATAATACAAAATAAAAAAAATAAAAACTCCCAAACTTAACCCAAAACCATATAGCCCGGTGTCGACGCTGGGAAAAGTCGTTTTCCTTTTTTATAATTTTCGTTTCCAATTTTAGCCTTTGAATTTAAGATGTGATTTTGGAAAATGGTTGGCTTGCATGTCGACGGGTTTTGAAATATCGATTTTTTGATGAGCCAATTGACTAGAGTTGTCAGTTGGTATATTTGAAATGGATGTACCAACTCATCCGAATTTTGTTTTCGTAATTGCTAGCTCATGTATGACTCCGAATTAATTGGTCTGCGAATCGAGAAACATAGAGTTCGGGGGCTTACTTAAGCGAGGGGAAGGTGTTAGGCACCCTCCGACTTCCGTGAAAACACGGTTACTGCAATCTTGATGTTTTTCTATCCTTTTAAAATCCTAAAACGTGTGTGTGGGTGTGTGCCTAAATGTGATGGAAAAAGCCGCTCTGATTCTTTTTGTAGAAAACGCGTTTTATCTTAGAAAACGTTTTTTTAGAATATCTTTTGACCCAAATGACAAGGCTTTGTTTTATAATAAAGATTGATTTTAATTTTGAAAATGATGAGATTTTATTAGGTGTCGCTTTTAGAAAACAAGAGTTTTTTTTAAACTTTCGTCAAATAGGAATCGAGACTATACATTGCCTTTTAATAGTAAAGTCAAATAATATGAAGGTAACTTCTAGGAGCTCTTTAACCCTATGCACAAAGTTTAATGAAAACATTTATGTATTTTTACAAAACCATTTTTTGATGTTTAAAAAAACTCTTGTAGCCTTTTCGTCAAACAGGAATCGACATCCATTAAAACTCTTAACTTTAAACCTCGTGATTTTAATACCCTAATTTGATCACTTTTAGAAAATCTTTGTCATTTGCTTTATTTTCTGAAATCGTTTTTTTGTGTCGCAAATCAAATCAAGCCTTCAAAATTGTGTCGGGGCTATCCATGGGCATGTGAGCCGTCTAAATAACCCCAAACACCCACAATCACATACTTCACTATTACGGGGCCTTAAACCCGATATCGATTCGATATCGTTTTAAGGTCTGATATTTACATATGTACAAAAATGGCTTATTGCCGTGACTACATACATCAAAATTTGTCCATCTTCGGGATTTGATCACGAGGATCTCATCCCTAGACTCACAATCCCCAAAATCACAACATAATCATACAACAGAAAACTTAACAACACTAGACTTGTTACTATACCACCAGAACCAAAAATTGCAAGCCCAACACTATGAACTATCCATTAACACAATGAACTACATATTACCGTACGGATCGGGACATTAGGAGGAAATTTCGTTCCGACAGAACCCTCACTAATAATCCCTAATCCACGGACCCTCAATGATATACCAAAATATTACATCCAAACAACTCAACAAAAAAAGATTACGATAATGAAATAAGCTAAAACTTAAAGGAAAACACCATTTTTTTCACCTTGCAATACGCCAATAAACGCTTTATATTTCACTATCGAGCAAATAACACGAGAATACCTAAGTATTTGAGCAAGAAAAACTAATTTCTCACTATATTTGGTGTAACCCGAGCCTCTCTCTCTCTTTAAACTCGCCTTCTTTCTCTCTCTATTTTTATAAAATTGCTTCTCCTCCTTTCTCGGCAGATCAAAAATGGCGTTGCCGCAGATGCACTTGTGGCTGCCTGCTGTGGCCGTCTGCGCCGAATCCTTGGCTACCGTGTTGTCTCCTCGAGCCACGAAAAATGCAACTTGTCGTTGGCCGCAAATGCATCTGCGGCTGCCCGGCTTCATTTTCTCGATTTTCGTGTCACGCAGTCTTAAATCATCATTTTTTGCTGTATTATTTCGGAAGGCTGTTACTTGATATAGAAATTGCTCTTTGGGCTTGGCTTCCAGGGGTGCTGCCCCCTTATACCCCCACCAGCTCACCGGCGAGCTGACCAGCCGCTCGTTCACCGGGGGGCGAGACCCCCGACTATCGTAAGCGTAGTGGTCATTCGTCGTCTTTGGAGATCCAATCAGGTTTTTCTGGATCAACTATTTGTCTTATTTCAAGTAACTGATGCTCGTTGTTCGTTGTGGCGGCTTTGACCGTAAGTTGTTGTGGTGGCTTCGGGTTGGGGTCCACCTTCCTTTTCCCATGTCGGGTAAAGTGATGATTTTGCCCTACTGTCATGATTAGTGCAAAAGTGCAAAATATGGGTGTCTGCACTCGGGCAGTAAGGAGAAAATCCCATAACCTCTACTCCCAAATAGGGCTGTAAACGAATATATTCGGATACGAATACAGTAATATCTGTATTCGTTTATTTACGTATATCTTAAAATTGAATACAGATATATCTTCTTAATTTCGAATACGAATAATATCTGCTTTATTTCTAATACGAACGAATACAAATTTTTCGCTTACCATTTACAACCCTAAATATAATCCAAATTTTAGCACAAAAAATAATTCAAATAAAAATACGAGTAAAATATGAGTAAAATTATACTCGACTCGTTTAGGATTCAAAATAACTACTTGAATACTCAATCATTATTCGATATATACTCGAATTATTATTGTATTACACTGCACAATCGATAATGTTTCAAGTGTTAAATAATAAACTATTTACATTTAATTAATTTTAATGTTATTATAAAAAATATGTTGATTTTAATATGAGTTAAGGTAAGAAAAATACAAAATTAAATTATTAGTTATAAGAACTTATTTTTTCAACGACACATATATTTAAATTTTTTAAAAGGCAACATTCATATTAGTACTAAATTAGATATGTGGAGTATAATTGTATTTAAATCAACATTTGAAAAAATTATTTTACTTAATATATGATGATTATATTACATGCACATAGAAAAAAATAACACAAGAATATCTAAAATGTTGAAAAAAATATTGAAAATTATGGGGAAAAAACAAAATGTTATTAATTTTAAAAATGTCAATTTGAAAATTATAAATACTTTGCAAATGTATAAACTTGAATTTAAACTGTTAAAGAATCCATAAAAACTTATCTTACATAAGTTTTGAAAATAAAACACATTTACTAATCTAATAAATTGTAGTTTTGTTCTTTTAGTATATATGTTTTTTGTGAAATGATATATTTTAGATATTTTATGTATGACAATCGTAAAAATGCATAAATTAAAATTCTCAGTTGACTAAATTGTACGTAGCTAATAATATTTATTGATTTTTTGTAAACATGTAAAAGAATAATAATATATATTGATTTGAAAAATAATCAATTTGACCACAAAAGACAAAGTCTTGGAATACTTTTATCTTGAGAAAAATTAAGTATAAATTATTCATATATAATAAATTATTTTTTTTATATTTTTAATAAATTATTTTAAACTGTGAACTTTGATATTTAAAATTATTCATATATGATAAATTATCTTATTTATATTCTCAATAAAATATTTTAAACTGTGAACTCTAATATTTAAAGTTATTTATATATAAATTTTAAATATTAATTTAAATATAAGATACCGAATACCCTTATTTATCGGATATATTTACGGGATTTTTTCGATTAACACTTACCGCCGTAGTCCCGGGACTGATCAGGAACCTGGAGCAGCAAAACACAGCAATACGGAACACATCACAGTAGCAAAAGGCACAACACAGCAGCCAACTAACAGAGACCGTCTCAAGCCAAAACAGCCAACAAAAGCCAAAATCAGCAGTACCCAGCACAGAAAAAGCACAACCAGCCCATTTTCTTAGAGGAAGCTTTACCCCCATGGCTTCTACCGTTAGTTCATACCCATCCCCTTCAAATAGAACAACACTTGGCCGCACAACGGTGGACTGGGTAGCAAAATCAAAACCCTCTTACTCCGACCAGTTCTGAAAGCAATTAGAGAAGCCCATCACCATCGAGCCCTCCGATAACATACACAACAATTATCCTAGGCTTGCAGGGCTTAGTGAAGTCATCAACCCTAACACCTTCCTTTGCCTTAGGATAGAAAGGAGGGATTTTCCTCCTAGCCCTATAATTTTCACTCCGCCAGAGAACTCACCCATGATTGGGATAAATGGGTTGATGATATGCTCTCTTTCCCTGAATATGTAGAGGCATTAAAGAAGGCAGCGATAGTGGAGGCCAATACCTTCACCAAATACTTCTCCATGGGTAGGGATACAACGTCCTTAGAGAAATTGATGTTGCGTTGGTGTGCGGATACACATACCTTCATCACTACGTGGGGTAAATGTACACCTACCCTGCTATTGATTACTTTCTTTTATCCATGCTTGTTACATGGCTTCTTGAGCACCCCTATGCAGAGTGGGGAGTACCTTCCATGATGTTATGCTTATAACCCACATAGGGTAGCTCGTCAATTCGGCTTTGATCTGGTTAATCCTACCCCAGGAGTAGCATTTCCTGAAGGCATTTCCTTTGATGATCTCTAATTCTCTATGGTCAATTTATTTATCCCAAGTGTACATTCATCCTTCTGCTGTGGCTATAACTGTTCATGGTGCTGAGAATACCCCATTAGTGAGTGAAGAATGGGTTGTATATTGGCATAGTGTGGTGACTGTCTTCAGAGAGTTCAAGAGTGCTCCTGCCATACAAATGGTGACCCAAGCACTCCCTCCAAATAAATCAGTTCTAAGGTTTTTTGACATGAATAAAACATGGATAGAGAAAGTCACTCGTCCTCAGGCCCCTACATCTTCAAATGGTTTGTTCACCCCATCCCGTTATCCTATGATGTTGCTAGGAGCAAAGGGGAAGGGTTGGACGAATACGCCCCAAACCACTCCACAAAAATGGCCGCAGTTTCCACTTCCAGTGCCCAAGGCGTGCAACTAAGCTGTGAGGATGATGAGCTGATTAAGGTATGGCTTGGTCGCTTTTTGGTAAATATTTTGCATGTACCTTTGTACTACATAGGCATATGCATGAATACTATCACACATATATCTTGATCATCATTTGAAATTGCTACAAACTCCTTGAGTTTTGCACCAGGACTTGGTGGCTAAGAAAAAGAAGTCTCAAAAGTGGAGGAAAGAGGCTGCCGCTTTATCTCAAGAGGAGGCTGTGAAGAGGAGGGTCAGGGCTGCTAGAAGGTTAAGGAACCTAGTAAAGCCTGGGGACATTGTCCAGGATGTAAGCAATTCCAATTTGGAAATGTTGGACAAAAAGCTTTCTCTCAGCAAAGAGGGAAAGACTTCCAAAGGCTTCCTCTGGTCTTGATGAAGACATCCCCATTACCACACTGTGGAGGATATTTTCTAGGGTATTGGCACTGAGAGCATCCCCGAGGACACACTTGCAGCCTCCTTTGATATTCTCTCTCAAGAGGGACAACCTCCCCCAAAACCAAAATTTTGCAGGAGAAGATTGGTCAAGAAAGTAGTCAAGCTTACATTCTTCTAAGAGTATAATTGGTTTGGTGTTTTTTTTTCATAGGCTAAGGACTGGTTTTCATTTGTTCATGCCTTGGTATACTGGCAAGCAGGCTGGTCTGGGAAAGGTGAAGAAGACAACAACTAGGCCGCCCTTCCAAGATTCCTATGAAGGTGAAGGGTTAGATGGAGGAAATGATGTTAATTTGTTTTAGGATGGTCAGCCCCTTGAAGGCTCAAGTGCGTCAAGCACTTCCCTAGAAAGTTCCGATGAGGGCGACGAACACATTGCTAAGGTCAGGGCTGCATCTACCTCTTTTGCACTTATACCTGGAGGATCAGGTTTACATTTCTTGTCTGATAGCCCCACCTTTAAGTTCAATGTTGCTTCCCCTTTGTCTACTTCAATTCCTAGATCATTGTACACCACTGATACTCCCCAAGGCCCTGTTATCTCATCATCCATGAACTTATCTGAATTTATCTCAATTAATGAAATTAAACTTGACCAAACAATGGAACAATCTACAGCCCTAACTCCTCAACAAGAGCCAGAGCAACCTTTACCTTCAAACATTGCTACGCCAGAAACTACCACCCCTTCCTCTACTCCCAACACTGTTTCTCTCACTCAAGACCCAACCCATTCTAGGGCTGGAACTAGTTCTAACTCTCCTGCCCAGACGTTAGTTACCCAGGACAGGAAAGCACGTAGTAGTTTACATGACTGAAGAAAAAATTAAGCTGGCAGACGAACACTTTGGCAAGTATCCTGCCTTATATGAAAATCACAATGTCCACTTAGTAGCACTTCAAATGGCAGGGCACAACATCATCTGCCAGATTATTAGGCTTATTTCTCCTCATTTGGCCCTGTCTCTGCCTTCTTCTACTTTCAATAAGGTAAAGGGGTTGGTTAAGGATCTAAGCATGCTGCAGTATAACTTGGGATGGATCCAACCACTCTTGGATAGGGCTGAAGCTTTGGTTGCTTCAGCCTAAGACATATATTCCACAGGGAGTGATCACCAGGAGTCATCACATGCAGAGGCCTAGTTTGCAGAGGGTCTCCGCTATTAACTTGCGATTGTTGAAGATGCCTTGGTGACTAAAAAGGCTTCATTGGATGCTCTTAACCAGAAAATTGATGTGAAGGCAGAGTCTCTGCAGCTAGCTCTAGTATCCTTTGGAGGCATAGATGGTTTGTATGTGAAGCTTATTGACTTCCTCAAATAACTTTGCCTCAACTGATGTGTTTGTTATTTTTGATTTGTCTGGACATAATCCCCTTGTTGGGCTTTGCTACTGTGTTGGTTTGTTTGTTATGTCTGGGCCTTTATAGTAGGCTGGCTATGTGGAACTTCTTGTGGATTGTCATAGTTGGTTGTTTAAAGTGATTCTTGAGCTGGACCCTGTCATGACTACAACTAATAAACTGATAAACTTGCTGGAAAGGAAAGGAAATTGCCGAAAGGAAACAATGGAATTAAAAATTCATTGGGTTTTCAGATATGTTTTTTACACGTGTGATCAAGTGAAGTCCAAGTTGCCCACTTCTTGTGCTATCAAAATCACCGAAGTCGGGAAGAGTGTCGGTTCTGACCACACTTTTATTAACAATTTGAAACCAGTTGCTAAAAGTATTTCCACTGACATTTTGTTTTCTGATGGAAGACTTCGCCGACTTCATTGGAGGGTTTATAATCTGTTCATATCCTTGTTAGAGCTAGCTATCTTCATTCAGTGGCCAAAGTTAGAGCCCAAAAAGCCCTACTTTTTAACTACCAAATGTAGTAGCTAGTTTTCATGTAGTTCATATGCAAAAATGATGGACGAGATCATATCACTTGCGATCATTAGAGACTATTGTATTTCGTAATTATTTTTTTAGTTAATTTTATAGACAATTTGTTATTATTTTAAAGGTCTTTGGATACCCTCAAAAGATAATTTGTAATAACATCTTGATGCAAGACTTTTCTGCCACACATATTCTTCTAGTTTTTGGTGCAAGACTTTTCTAGTAAATTTATACAATGATCGCAAAAACTTGCCATCAAAAGAAAGCTCAAGGATTCTTCTGAAAAAGTCATATATTTTACATACATACAAAATTGAATTAGTAATTCCTCTAAGTTACTGTTTTCTGATGGAAGGCTTCATTGACTACAAGTCTTCGACTAGTATTTATGATATCATGTCTTTGGCTGGTTTTATAAGCGGTGCATCTCCTTGTTAGAGCTAAATTATCTTCATATCCTTGTTAGATCTATAAGCTATCTCCATTCAATGGAGGCTTTGAGAGCCCAAGAAGCCTCCTCTTCTACCTCTAGATGTAGTTATGATGTGTTCTTGAGTTTTAGAGGCACAGACACTCATAAAACCTTCACCGATCACCTCTATGCAGCTTTGGTGCAAGCAGGATTTTGCACATTTAGAGATGATGAAGGGTTAGAGAGGAAAAAATGTTAAATCTGAATTAAGTAGAGCAATTCAGCAATTGAGACTTTCCTTAGTTGTCTTTTCAAAGGACTATGCGTCTTCAAAATGCTGCCTCGACGAGCTGTTGACTATACTTGAATGCAAGAAGATCTCTGGGCAACTAGTTGTTCCAGTTTTCTATGACGTGATCCCATCCGATGTCAAGTACCAAACTGGAAGCATCAAGAAGGCATTTGATAGGTACGAAGAGAAATTGATGGCGCAAAATGATGGTGAAAGTAAAAAAGAATGGATGAACAGGGTAAATGATTGGAGGGCAGCATTGAAAGAAGTTGCAGACTTGAGTGGTATGGCTTTACAAAACCAAGCTGATGGGTAAGTGATTCAATATCAATCTCATTTACTATTTTGCTTTTTGGGAATGCTTTGTACAAGAAGATCATAATTTTATTCGTTACCCCAAATTATCACGGTAATATAATTGCTTTACATCACAGCATCAGTACAAAAAGAAAGGACTTCTAGACTTATAAAGCAACTATTAACAATTAATTAACACCAATCTTGCATTTGAAAGTGAATTGTGTAGCTTTTTGTTTTCTTGATTTCATGTATTCATAACAAAAAATTCTGTACGAAAGAACTGTATTACAAAGAAGTATAGTATTATAGTTCCTCTTAGTTGCCAGCATTTAGTTTAGATTACCGCTTAAACATTCATCATCTAGTTTAGATTACACCTTCAACATTCAACCAAAATTCATAAAGTTCGCATTTTTTGCTTCCTGTGAAAAAATACACAACGTTGAACATATTCATTCAATAGCATAGTCTTCTCCAGACACATCTTGTAGCAGAACGGATTGGCCTTCAAATGATTCGACATATTAATTACTCGACCATAAATTTGAAAAAAATAAAAACCTTGTGGTAAAGGAAAATTTTATATGCGAACATCGAATTAAAAGTTATATTTGTAGGCTACTTGATCATTTTATACTGAAAATATTTAGAAAAAAAATATGAATACTATCACATATATGAATTTTTTGTAAAAGAAAAGCTTATCAAACCAGAGTTTGTTAACCTAGTGATGGAGATTTTGCAATTTAATGTGTTCTTTTGATTTCCTGTCTTTCCATAAGGTTTCAGCTACCCTTTATTTACTTCATTGATTTGATATTATTGTTTAAGTACTTGCAATTTTATTTAGTCGTACTGCATGATATTTCCATGAGAACATTGACAAATTTAGTATACATTTAGCAATTTTTTTTCATATGAATTACATCAGCAATTTTCTATTTTCAGGCATGAGTCAAAGTTCATCCAAGGAATTATTAAAGTAGTCACTGATAAAGTAAATCGCCCCGCCTTGAAAATTCCCCCATTCCATGTTGGATTTCATTCTCGAACCAAAAGAATTAATCTTTGGCTAAATGATGGATCAGCTGATGTTGACATGCTAGTAATTTGGGGTATGGGTGGAATAGGTAAGACAGCTACTGCCAAATTTGTTTATAATTCAAACTATCACATATTTGAAAGAAGCTGATTCCTTGCAAATATTAGAGAGATTTGTAATCATTCAAATGGTTTACGTACTTTTACAAAGGCAGCTTCTTTCAAATATTCTCAAGGGACAAAAGGAAAAGATAGACAATGTTGATAAGGGGACTACTAAGATTGAAGATACCTTATGCTCTAATAGAGTTTTCGTTGTTCTGGACGATGTTGATGATGTGAACCAATTAGATACTCTTATCGGAACACAAGATTTCAATTCCGGAAGTAAGATCATCATAACAATTAGGAACAAGTGGTTGTTAAAAGCTCATAAAATTCATAAGTTACATGAGGTTGAAATGTTGAATGGTGATGAATCTTTAAAGCTTTTCAGTTGGCATGCTTTTCGACAGGACCATCCCTTGGAAGGTTACATTGACCTATCAATAAGGTTCGTACAACGATGTGGAAGGCTTCCATCGGCCCTTCAAGTTTTGGGGTGTTCTCTAACTAGAAAAGGTATAAATGTATGGAAAAGTTCATTACAGAAATTGGAAGCAACTCCGAATGCTAAAATACAAAAGCTACTAAAAACTAGCTATGATTTATTGCAAGATGACCATGATAGAAATTTATTTCTGCATATCGCTTGTTTCTTTGTCAGAGAGGATGAAAGTTATATAGTTACTGTATTGGACAAGTGTAGTTATTCCACAGAAGTTGGAATGCAAAATCTTGTTGAAAGAAGTTTTTTAAGTACTGATGAAGGGAAGCTGGAAATGCACCAACTGATTCAAGAGATAGGAAGAGAAATAGTTCGCCAAGAATCTCCTAAGGATCCTGGAAAGCATAGTAGACTCTGGCATCATGAGGATTTTTTTAGTGTTATGAAAGGAAACGAGGTAAGAAAAAATACGTGCATGTTATTCTTATTTGTTTACACATGCTCATTACTTATATAATTTCTTTTCTATTTTTCTTTCATTTCCATTTCCCTTAGGGTACAGAATTAATTGAAGGACTTGTTCTTGACATGCATATGTTCAAGGACGTTAGCTTTGTGAAATCACCCTTCGATGTTAGTTTTCCTAAAAAACGTCGGTACGAAGAATACCTTGATATCTCAGTACAATTCAAGTAGGTCACTTCACTAGTACAACCTTATTTTAGCTTCTTGTCACGGCAATCAGAACATACAACTTTGAGAGGTTCAAGTGGAGTAGAGCTGCCAATCAAAGCTTTTGAAAGGATAAAACGTCTAAGACTACTATAGCTCAAGTATGTACAATTCACTGGAAGTTATAAGCATTTTCCCAGAAATTTAGCATGGTTATCTTGGCATGGATTCCCTTTAAACTATATACCCACAGACTTACCTTTGTTGAATTTGGTTGCTCTCGACTTGCACTATAGCAAGTTGGAACAAGTTTGGGAGAGAACTATGGTATGACATCTTTTATTCATATTAACATTTTTTAGCGTTTGAGCATATGTTTAGAATTAACCACCCATTACGTGTTTTCAAAACAAGTTCTTCCATTACTTTAAATCCTTGACCTCGGTCATTCTCGCAGGCTTCGCAAAACACATAACTTTTTTGGGCTCCACAATCTCGAGAGATTAATTCTAAAAGGTTGTGTCAGTTTAGTTGACATTTGTGACTCAATTTGCAACCTTGAAAGACTTGTTGTACTGGATTTAGAAGGTTGCAAAAAACTTGAGAAGCTTCCAAGAAGTTTTTGGTTTCTAAGATCTCTCAAAAGACTTGTAATCTCTGGTTGCTCAAATCTTGCTGAGTTTCATTTGTGACTCAATTTGCAACCTTGAAAGACTTGTTGTACTGGATTTAGAAGGTTGCAAAAAACTTGAGAAGCTTCCAAGAAGTTTTTGGTTTCTAAGATCTCTCAAAAGACTTGTAATCTCTGGTTGCTCAAATCTTGCTGAGTTTCAAGATGAAGGAACTATCATGAACATGTCACTAACTTTGTCTAGAGAGGTCAACCCATGGAATGTCATTGTTTGGTCATGGTTGTTTAAACCCCAAAGAAGTCCTAAAACCATCTCGCTATCTTTACTACGCTCTTTGGTACGTTTCAGCCTTGCAAACTGCAATCTTTCGGAAGATTCTTTTCCTATGGACTTAAGTCAGTTATCCTTGCTAAGACAGTTGAATTTAGCCAACAATCCGATTAAAGCCCTTCCAGAATCTATCAAATCTCGTACTAATCTTGTGGAACTTGATGTAGATTCATGTGAAAGCCTACGATCTACGATAAATCTGCCAAGTAGTGTAAAAATTTTGCTTGGGAGAAATGTCAGTTGTTGAAAAGGATAACGTTTGTATCAAATCCTCCATTGTTAACCATCATATTGCCCGAGTCAAACTTAAGTAAAGTGCAGGGATTCCTCAAGTTAGAACCTATTGGAGCCGTTGATAGTGATATAGTAAACGATTTGGGTCTAACCCATAATGTAGAATCATTGAGAGACCTTGACGTAATACTTGATGGATATTCATTTTTCGGAATATACACCAAGCCCAACATCTAGGTATTTTTTCAAACTCTCTTTCTTCCCTCTTATCTTCTTTCGTGGAATTAATTTTTAACATTATGGTTCAGGTGATACAAGGAGGTTCCTAGTTGGTTCAATGATGAAAATAGGAGGTTATCGTCCTCGTTTACTGTGCCTTCACTTTCAAATAATTTGAGGATCAGAGGATTGAACATGTGTGTTGTTTATGGATAGTGTTACTATGGGGTTTTATATTCAGAATTTACAAAAATCCATAATGAGACCAAGAATCTAACTTGGATATATAGCCCTAGATACTTTGGAATTTCAAAAGGGAATGAAGATTTGGTATGGTTAAGCCATTGGAAGTTTGGTAATTAGTTGAAGGGTGGGGATGAAGTCACTGTTACTGTAGTTATGTGGAAGGATTTACAGGTAAAGGAGATTGGTATCAATCTTGTATATGGTGAGATAGAAGATAATGTGCTTGAAACTATTGATGACGCAGAGAATAATGAAGTCATCGGTGGAGACTTGACAAAATTTTAGCTGAGCACAGGAGCCTACTTCCTCGCCCACATAATGTTTTTCGCGTTTATGAAATACGGCCCAAACGATTTGATACAGAGAGCGTTCGGGCACTACATTAATTTGGAATTTGTGAATTTTTTTTTTTCTAATTTTTTCTTTTATCTTCTTTCTTATCCTAACAAAAAATAAATATCCTTCAGACTAATTTTTTTTTTTGTAATCTGTATGGTGGCAGAGTTAGATTACTGGAGTTGGAGAGGACTCGCCATTTTTAGTGAGAGAAATTAATCGTAGCACAAGAGATGTGAAGGTTTTCGTTTTATGTCATTCTTTCTCTTTATATTAGTCTCTCCTTTAAATTTGAAAATATTTTTCTATTTGTTGCTGTCTATTCTCTTTTCGTTTACACATGTGCAAAATCGAACCATAAAAGTTAAACTATATTACATCACTTATCAGGCCTTATTTTAGTTAGTATGACAGCTTGTATATCATTAACAACTTATATATGTATGAATAAATATGATTTTCCTTTCGTTTAATTATATAAGATTATTATTTACTTTTTAAAATTAATTTAAAATATTTTTAATCTTAAAATTTGACTTAAATTTATTTAATTTTAATCAAATAATGAATATTACTAGCTATCTAAAAAATACTACTAAATATAATTTTTGTTATTTCGTAATTTTTAATGAAATTCATCAAGTTTGAGCTTGAAAATGTTTAAATTTACTTTCAAAAATCAACAATGATCTCATACTTTAAAATGGATAAGTGATAAGTTATACAAAATTATACAGTTGTGCAACAAAATGTTGAACCACTTAGAAGACACAAAAATAAGCTTATATAAGTTAGCTAGAAGCCTCTTTTAACTAGAAAATTGCCATTAAACTTGGTTCGCCAAGCCTATTGAGCAGCTTATTTGCTAAAATTCTTTCTAATGGTTTATCGTAATCACATTAATAATCCATTTCATTTTTACACCATAGTATTAGAATAGAAAGAAGTTCCAAACCGTAACAAGAATAGGGGGGATGCTACCTACTTCGGGCCTAAGATATAGACATATAGTTGTCGATGAAATTTATCATTCTTTTAGATTTGTGCAATAAAATAAATAGATTCATTTTTAGATGTGTGTCTTGATCAACATTCTTGGAAAATGTAGGTAAGAAATTCCGTACCTCGTTAAGGTTGGTTTTGTATTGATTGAGGAGGCGAGAAATCCGCAAAAAGTATGAAATTGATAGATTGATTGAAGATGAGAGAAGAACGGGTGAGTATTACATGAGTAACATAAGGTAAAACTCTCGGGGTCCCGGCGTAATCGCTAGTGTCTCAGAGACTTTCGTGTGTTTGGGGTCTCGAGAGAATTCAAGTCCTGACTTTGAGGGTCTAATTATATTCTTGAGTGTCTTAAGTCAGGAGAGAATTCTAAGTGTTGCCAAAAGTTTTTTCGGGGGGGGGGGGGGGGGGGGGGGGTATTTATTATAATGACATGGAATTTTAGCAATATTGTAAATGTTGTAAATTATTAAATAATTAATGAAATTAAAATTTTGAAATGTGAAAAGTATTTTGGGACAAGTTATTTATGGATTATTTAATTAAAGAATAAAATTAAAGCTTAATGAAACAAATTTGGATAAAAAAGGAATTAAATTGGAGAAGGAATAAGCAAATTAGGAATTTAATTAAATTAAATTCTCTAGGATTTTTGGCAAAGGACCATGTTACCCTTGTCAACTTGAGAATTTACCATGGTATCCTAGGATTGTTTAATGACCAAAATACCCTTAACCACTTAAAGAATGACCTTGGTGTCCTAAAATGGTTTAATATCCATTTGGTCCGTACTTATTAATGTGAAATGCCTTAAATGCCCCTAACCATGCATGAGTTAAGCTAACTTAAGATAGTTAATTGTTGGACATATACATACAATTTATGTATGTATAAATTTTCAAGTATTAAGCTTGTATGCACTTAGTTTTCTTATTTCATTTCCAAAGTTGCTAAGTTGTAAGAGTTGTAGAGAAAGAGAGGAGGAAAGTTAGGGTTTGCAAGATTTCAAGAGAAAGTGATCAAGATAGAAGGAGATAGCCATCATGGTGGATCATCCAACCCTTAGAAGGTTCATAGCTAGGAGAAGAAAAGCTTAAAGAAGGTATAACCTTGTTCTAGCCATAAAACTTAGCATTTTTGTGTTTAAATGCAAGAATTGGTGTAGCCATGCATATATTTGTGGCTAGATGTAAGATTTATGTGAGTTATGTGCTATATGGTTGAAATATGAAGAAACCCTAAGCTTAAAAGTTGTACTACAAAGGTGGTGGACTATTCATGCTTGTATTTATAGGTAGAAACCATGATTTAAGGATGATCATGTGTTATTTGTTGATAGATATGATGAAACCCTATATGAAGGTGTTGAACATGTTTGATACATGTAAAATTTCTTGCTAGATAGCATACTAGATACCTTAATGGTTGAAAAATATGATTTGTGTAAGAAAAGTTACAATATTAGGCTATACTTTGCATGTAAACCAAATCATAATCTGTAAAGTGTTTTAGATGGTGCGTATAAATGTTATGTAGGCCTACAAGGTTGCTAAACAATCATGTGTTCGTGTATGTGGTTTATGGAGTTTAAGAACTCAAGCATAAGCTTAAGTGTGAATTTTGTTAAGTTGGCAAAATTCCACCAACGTGTGATTTTTGGCCATTTTGTGTAATTAAATGTAAAAAGGAGTTAAATAACTAAGTTTTATATAAATACACATGTCCGTGACGATTTGAAAGTCATTTGATGTTTATGGCGATTATTGTGCATTTTAAACGCTTAAGAACGTCCGTCGACACCTAAAATTGAGTTTTCGAAAAAGTAGGGTCATTTGAAGACTTTTAACGTTTTTAAAGGCCCATGCAAGTCATATATATGTTATATGTGTTGAATTAAGTGTTAGAATCAAGTTTTGTATAAAAGGGCAAAAAATAGCATGTAAAGAAAAATGATAACATGTATGTCAAGGTAAAACATGTAAATGCTTATAACTAATGTATGGACCACGTTATGATTGTGTAGGTCATAAACAGAATAATATATTAACTGTAAGCATAAACGAGGACAAAGGCAAGTGTTCTTTTTGAACTCCTTTTTTGTAGTTCCTTGAATAGTAAATTATGCCATGTAGTTATATAACTCATTTTGAAGTTCATTGTTATTGAACTACGTTTTCTGAGAAAGGTCAATGATAATCTTGTTTTGGTTAGACATATGTGATGATTCATGTTGATTCGAATATTTATTTTTATGTCTTCCAATCCATATTGTTATGGTGCAGAATCTATGAAATGCTGTAACAGAACAACCTTGATAGAAAGGGGAACAAATGTAAAAGGAAATGTAAAGTTATGGCGTGGTTGCGTCGTTAGATATTTATGTTGTGCACAATGCAAAGGTACGATAGGCTGATCACCTAGAGTACACATCTGAAAGGAAATGTATTGTTATAACTGACTTGAGCAATATCAGTGTTTGTGATTGGTATTGTTCTTAACGTGTTCTTGGTCTTGTGACCGTATAGTTAGCAAGTTCATGTTTTCAAATCAATCATGCAAAATTTCATGTTATATTCTCAAGTTCATTTCCAGAACTGTTAACGTCATAGCCTTATTGCATCAGATTTCATTTCATTATTCAGAAATTTCATGTCATTATTTGTATATGTACTTGTTGAGCTATTTTATGCTCATTCTTGCTTAATATGATATTTCAGCTAAGCCCGAACAGGCTGGCCGAGGGGTCAGGAGCAGATAAAGGAAAAGGAAAGGCTAGCAAGCAGTGAATGTATAGCTATAGAGTCTTTGTAAATGTAATATGTTGTAATAGAACTAATTGTATATGTTTTGTATTATTTATGTGAGGATCCGAATTTTCAGAATTTCTTTAATAAAATTAAATAAGAATCTAATTGATAAAATTATCAAGGTTGTTTAAATTAATTATTATTTTATGTGATTTAGGGTATGTGATGAAATTTAATTAGTAAATTAAATCTGTGCAGAAATTATGATAAATGGCATTGAATTTAAGTAATTGAAAAGTAAATAAATTGTTTAAAGACAATTTATTAAGAATAAGAGAAATTTCAGTTAATGTACAATAAATTGTACAATTAAATTGTTATGGAAATGCAGAAATTATGATTTAATTGAGGTTATGTGGTAATGTGAAATATATGAAATTAGATATGTATATATATATATAAATGTATATGTTTAAGTGATAATTATAAATGTTATTAATTATGGAAATTAAGGGATTAATAATTAAATTAATCCAATTTTAAATGAAAAGCGAATGAGGAAGTTAATAAAATTGTAATTATTGATTTTAAATTTAATTAAGAATTATGGTGAAAATTTAGAAATTGATTGAGAAGAAATGTAATTATATAAATTATATAATAATAAATTATATAATTTATATAAGAAAATTAAAGTGATGTATAAAGGAAATTATAATTATATCAATTATATAAGGATAATTATATAATTTATATAAGAGAATTAAAATAATGAGAGAGTTAATAAATGTGAAATTATTGATTAATTGATAATTATGGAGGAAATTAATTAAGAAATTATTTAAAAAATGAGAATGTAAATATATTGTAACGACCCCAAATTCGGGTTCCTTTAACCCTAGACTTGGTACGTCACGATACATCATCTTCATACACGTTCTATAACTAATGCGGAATATATAAACATAAATTGTTTATTCTACAACATTTCCCAAGGTTTCTAACATTAACTTACATGTATACCTTTAGATTCATAAAAAGGTTTACAAAATTACTTACATCATATAACAATTTAGTTATAATGCATAACACTATAATCTTGTCTGTTGCTTCTGTCTCCGTCTCTCCTTGGACATTCGTATTATTCTGAAATTTGTTATCATGATATAGCAAGAGTGAACAACGACTTTGCTCAGCAAGTTTAAATACGATAACGATATATCATGATTGAAAGAAAGAATAAGCTTTTGAATTTTCAACAATATAATAATTGTGAAAGAGTACGAGTCATAATTTCAATAATTGAATGACTAAATTAATTAATGTTGAGTGTCAATAATGACCATGAACAAATTTAACTGAACCTTATGGTAATGAAGGTGATCAGCCTTTCATACCTGATGAACATATGCAACAAGCACTATGTGCGAATCAACAATTTATAGAGGTGGAATAATTATACAGAATTAAACCATAGCATGCTTGAAACGTAACAACTTGAGTTTGAGTTAGGAACTTGAATAATAAAATAATGTATCCTGCTCGAATATAAATTGAGTAGGGTTTAGGAAACTTGCATGTCTGCTCAGCTACAATAAATGTTTAGCTTTAACTAACTGGCTTTGAAAGACCTAACATTAATAAAGTTGGTCTAATAATTAGTACGGCGTATTTGCACAACTATACGCTTACTAATGAACTTATCTACCACATAAGTACTAACACATGATATACATTAGTCAAAACAATATTATTAACCTTATAGACCCTCAATCATATTAGGTTAATAATTTAATCAGTTAGAAAATAATTTTCTCAAGTGTTAAACACTTATTAAACTATTAAACAATTTATTACAATTGTTTAAACAAAAGAGTTAAAAGACATTTTCTTTATTTCATTAAATCTAATTTCATTTAATTACTATTTATAATTAATTAAATAGTAAGTAATTAACTACCTTTAGTTATTATTTAATAATAAATAATAACTTACTAGATTTATTTATTATTTAAAATTAATCAAATAATAAATAATTATATTATATTAAAAATAATCAAATATCTTTAGTTATTATTTAATAATAAATAATAACTAATTAACTAGATTCATTTATTATTTAAAGTTAATTAAATAATAAATAATAAAATTATATAGTAAATACTCAAATATCATTAGTTATTATTTAATAATAAATAATAACTAACTGAATTTATTTATTATTTAAAGTTAATCAAATAATAAATAACTAAATAATCAATCTTAGTTGTCTTTAATTATTATTTAATAGTAATTAAATAATAATTAATTAATTTATCATCCTTGTTTATTATTTAATATTAATTAAATAATAATTAATTTAATCATAAATTCAGAAGATATAATATTAAACTAACTAGATTAATATTTACAACATTTAAAAATTAATCCTAAATACTTATTATATTTAAAAAAATATAATATTAAACTAACTAGATTAATATTTACAACATTTAAATATTAATCCTAAATACTTATTATATTTGAAAAATATAATATTAAACTAACTAGATTAATATTTACAACATTTAAATATTAATCCTAAATACTTATTATATTTGAAAAATATAATATTCAATACCTAAATATCATTTTTGTATTATTAATATTTTTTTTATAATTTTAAATTAATTTTTAAACATTTAAATTAATTTAAATTATCCAGAATGGCATTTCCGTAAATAAGTTGAAAAATCGGACCGATGGCAATTTCGTAATTAATCAGAAAATCGGACGGAGGGGCAATCTGGTAATTTCGCCGAAAATTTTATTACCGCGCATTGCGCGCGTACCAAAGAAACACACTAAAACGGTGCCGTTTTTCAACTTCCGGAAATTAACTTCCGCGCATTGCGCGCGGGTTATTTTTTTATACGCCAAACGGCGTCGTTTGGCTCTGCGTCTGGCGATGAACAGTGACTCGCGCATTGCGCGGTCGGCTCCAATTTTTTTTTCCAACCAGCATAACGTGAACAGTGCTATTTTAATACACAACTTAATAAAATTTATACCTTCAAGAAATCTTTAAGTCCTCAATAAAAATCCAAAAAAATTACCAAACACTTAATATCAATTTATAACATGAAAATATAATTTTTCATGATTTAATATTAAAAAATTTTATAAAATTTTTTACATCACATAAACTACCACAAATCATAACTTTTTGTGTATAACTCCATTTTGAGTGATTCAAACTTTATTTTTCTCATGATTTAATGTTCTATAATATTAGAACATTAAATCTAAATATTATAAAATTTATTTTTGGTCATTATTTTGAGACTTGATTTAACACACCACCAAATACATATTTTTAGCATATAAATTATACCAAAATACAAATCAAGCATATTAAACTCAAGCATGACATAAATATTACCACGACACATTATTAACTATATTAACATATTTATACCCACATGTTGGTTTATTTAATTTAAAAATAAACTACATTTAAAATAACCATTACCTCATTCTAATGGTTATCTTCATTTTTCTTCCAAAATGGGTTGTGCAACTTGAAGATATGAACCAAGAACTCATTCTCTACCTTCTCCATGCTTTCTCTCAAAATACTTACTCTCCCAAGCTATTTCTCTCAAACTCTCTCTCTTTTGGAACTTGGAAAAAAGAAAAAAAAAATGAAATGTAATGTCTACAATTTCAAGTATACTTGTAAAATTCTTAGATTCAAAATTATATCTATAATTCATGATGCTCCTACTTGGATACTTGCACAAGAAAGCTAGCCCACGACTTAGTTGGTGAGGATTTTGTGGGAAAAGATTCACCAAAAATCAAAACAAGCAACCTAATTAAATAAATGAGAAATAGAATAAAAAATCACATTTTTCACTCTCTTTCTCCTTCCTTGCCGGCAACATGCACTTTAGTGTCCCAAAATGTTTGTCACTTGCTCACTTTTTTAATAAATAATAGTTTAATTAAGTATTTTTCAAGTGGGCCAATCATTGAGCTTTAATTTAAAATACCAATTGGGCTTCTATTAAATTGTTTGGGCTACTAAATTGTCAAATTTTATTATTCTCCACTTGGGCTACTAATTGACCCATGTTGGGCTAATTTAATAATTTACACATTAATTATTCAATCCATGATTAAATAAATAATTAGATTGAATAAATAATTAAATTTTCTAACTCATAAGTATTAAATTACTAAATGGACTAATAATATTATTAATAATATTTTACATTATTTACATTAATTAATTATCATATTAATTAATTTATAAAATTTAATTCACTCATTATATTCAATTTAATTGAATATTTAATTAATGACAACTTGTCAATTATTTTGATATTAAAACTTTAGAGTGTGTTCGCTAATAATAATATATATAATCTATATATATTATTTATACACATTACCTTACCTCGAAAACAATTTCACAATAAATTATGAAATTAAAATAAATACAATATATAATTTAATATATATTATTTAGGCCATAAATTAAATTATTTAATATATTTACATTAAATAATTCATTTCTTATCAATTATGGAAATAATTCCATTTACCCGAAAATACATTGAAATAATAATATATTTACTCAATTTCTTATTTAAATAATTTATTTAATTATTTAATTAATATTACACAAATAATTGTATAATTAAATTTCTCACTCTCATAAATCATTTACAATGATTTATTTAATTATAGAATATATTCATTTAATATATTAAATTACTATTTAAAATTACTTAATTAATTTAATCCCTTTATATATATGTACATATATATGAAATTAAATGTTGTACATATATACCATTACTAATCTCCCTTAATTAATTCCACTACTTTATATAATTTATAATTATATAATTTACATAATTATTCCTCACAAATAATTTATCAACAATTTGCATAATTGTTGATTAATGAATAAATTAATTCCACAATAAACCTTTTAATTCAATTCGGATTAATTTAATATTAATCTATCTATTTATCACAATTTAATTAACCATTAAATTATGTTACTAAATATGCACGCATATATATATTCATATAAATACATATTTAATTTACACGCAACCACGTCGCATAATTACATAACTCCACTAATTAATTCTCTTAATTTAATTAGACTTGCTGTTAGTCAAGTTTATTGAATTATCACTTTACTTGCTAACTTATCAAAAATTTTGATATCACCATATCTAAGTTAGTCCGTTAAATTTAATTTGGACCTCTATTTATCTATCACTACTAGGTTATCAAACTCCAACCTTTATTAAATATTAAATATTTTATTTCTAATTCATTTAAATATCCGGGATATTACATATATAAATTATATAATATTAAATTATATAATTTATATATAAAGAAAATAATGTGAAATGTAAAGAAATGAAATTAAATGAGGAAAAAAAAAAGAATGTTTTAATTCATTAAAAACTATGTTTATGCATAATTGAATTGTTATGATTTTTATCAATGATAATATTTTAGAAACGGGAACATGTTAGTGTAATATGATGTCCAAGTAATGAAGTGAAAAATTATGAAAAATAATTTTTATAAGTTATAATAATTATTTTATGATTTTTGGAGGTATTAATTACCTCATATAATTACATGCATGTCACTATGCATGTAAAAAATTTGTCAAGAAAAATACCCAAAAAGGGTCTAAATATTATTCATAAATCATATTATAAATTTTGATAAATTAAAATAAATATTTTATATTTATTATATAAAATATTTATTACACGAGATAATTACGTAATGTATTTGAAATATTTAATTAAGCATGATTTGGCTTAATCGACTTTGGTGGGCGGTGGATTTCTCTTAACCTTTAAAATGAGTTAAGACTTTGGGCTTTTAAAAAGAAAAGCAAAGGAAAAAGAAAAGAAAGGAGGAAATAAGAAAAAAAATTAAAAAGAGAGAAAACAAACATAATTTCTCTCCCCTTTTCTTCTTCTCCACCCGACGCCACCACCATGCTACCATGACCACTGAAAAATACCACCACCAAGAGAGAGAATGCTTGGTGTCATCTAGAGGAAGTTCTAAGCTTCAAAGAAGGTATAATTCATATTTTTATGATTTATTTTGATAATTATTGTATTAAAATAATTTTGTGGAAAAAAGAGGAAATAATTAGAATAATTATTCTAATTAATTTTTGAATGTATATTTATGAGTTATATGATTTTTAGTTGTAGTATGTTGTGATTTTGAGAAGCAAAAATGGTGAAAAAATGGAGAAATTTTGGTTAAAGTTGATGCACTGTTAAGGAAGAAGATGAAATTCTGAAGGGTCGGCCGCGTATGGCGCGACCAATTTTTTTCCCCGCCTCAGATAAAACGGCGTCGTTTTAGACGCGTGACTGGGGGGGAGCCGCGCATGGCGCGGTGACCAAAACTTGCAGACCAAAACGACGTCGTTGAACGTTGACAGAAACAGTCGCCGCGCATTGCGTGGACGACCGGCTCGGTTGGAAATTACCAGCGTGACCCTGATCTTTTGCGATAATACCCGCCGTGTCCTTTGGGCTCTGAAATTACGATTATGCCCCTGAACTTTCTGAAAAATTCCGGTTGTGTCCTTAAGGGCGCGGAAATTACCAAAATGCCCTTAGAAGTGATTTTTAATTGAAATAAATGTTTAAAAATTGTTTAAAAATCATAAGAAATTATAGAAAAATACTAAAAATATAGAAATGATATTTGGGCATTAAATTTTATATTTTTGTAAAAATATTAAATATTGGGGATTAATATTTAAATGTTTAAATATTAATCTAATAAAGTTATAATTTAGAAAATGATTAAATAATTTTTTCGGACAACTAAATATGTTAAATTTTATCCGATGAGTCGGGTTGTCCGTAGTAAAGGCATTTGATATTAAGTTAAATGAATATATTAGGGAACGGGGTTAATTTAATTAACCATATTATTTAATAATTGGCCCAGAGATGATATTAATTAATTAAATTAATATCATAAGAGGATAAATAATTATTATTTAATTATTTTATAGTCATAGGTTGTTCGAGAAAGAGTGTTGAGCTATCAATTAATTAATTGGACATACAGGCAAGTTCTTCAGTCATTTTATGTTAAATGTTGGACTGTTATGATATGAAATATTTGTTTAAATGCATATAAATTATGTGATATGTGATATGTGACTAATATGACAATAATGTGTGATTTGTAAAATGATATGAATATATTTGAGATATATTGCTATAATAGAAGCACAAGCACATGATGTATGACACACACCAAGCATGTTAAGGTATGTGTTACGTGACGCGTAAACTGTTGAACTTGCTAAGCCGTTGTGCTCATTACTTGCTTAAAATAAACTGTTGCAGGTTAAGAAATGAATTTCAGAAATATCGGATTATATTAGAGATGGATCAACCTAGAATGTTGTAAATGAAATGGATATATGCCATGTGGTAAATTGCAATGTATATTCTGACATTTCGTATATTCATATACTTTGGATATGTATAGGATGAATAGAGTTAAATTGTGAACCTTGAATGTTCAAATTAATTGTTATGATAGAATTTAGTATACATTTGATTATGAACGATGCAACAAGGAATATTTGTATGAAAATAAATAACAGTAAATTTTGAATGATGAGATTTGAGACATTGGTAATAGGAAGAAAAAGTAAAGGTTACGATCTAGGGACTAAGATTGAGAAATTAAGTTTTTAAATAATAAAATATTTAATACAATGATTGAATTAAGAAAAAAGAAAAATTTATACCGAAAAATTTGGTAATTGATAAATTAAAGTCAATTTAATGGATTAAAGAAGGTGATCAAAGATTTATTAACGAACCGAAATTTGGACGTAAGAAAAATAATGTATTATAAATACAAAATTTAGGATAAGAATATGGGTCGAATTTCGGGGTCGTTACAATTTAAATGTCTATAAACTTGGGATAGTTATGTAATATTGTAAATTAAGTTATTTTATTAAGAAATGAATGGATGTGATGACAGGGTAGAATAGTATCGTGAGCACCAAATCTATGGTTTGAGGGACCCGGATTTGGGGGGCGTCATATTTATAAAGTTCCTGGCAAGGTTCATGTGTCAGGCATGTGACTCTGGAGGAAATTCTAGAAATACCCTTAGTTACCCGAATAATGCCCAAATTGTCCCGTTCTTCTAATCACCAATCCAATCTCTCAACCAATTTCCAAAATGCGTTGCCCCTATGAGTCTTCTGCCTCAGAACTTGTGACGACACCTCTCAGGTCTCATTTCAAGGTTCTTTATTATTCAATTCAGAAAATCACGTCGTACAATTTCATCGATGGAAAACCTTGAAGAAACTCGGCATGGAGCACAAAGAGACCAACCCTAGGGGCTGAACCCTAGGGTTCCACTCCTCATTCGGCTCATTTCATGTGTTTTGACTTTTCTCAACCAATTTTCATCCATTTCTCTTGATTCTTGATACTATAAAAAGTTTATCTCGTCATAGAGGAGTTTAAAGGAACCACTTTTAGGCTATCACAAGTCTGATTGGTTTTCGGTTAGTTATTCATCCATTGCACCGCTTGAAACTTGTTCGAAATGACTTTTGGGAAAATAAAATAGCGCGACCCCTACGCAACCAACCCCTAGGGTGGTCGAACCTTAGGGGTCCCTTAGATTTTTCCTTCTTTCTTTGTTCGTTTTCTCGTTTTGTCCTTGTTCCATTTCGATAATTCAAATCAAGTTCAATCGGTTAATCATCATTGTACATTTTCATCAAGGGTGGCCCACCTAGGGGGCCGAACCCTAAGGTGGCTGAACTTTAGGGTGGTCGAACTGAAAGTAGTATGCCCTTAAGCCAATTACATTTGATGTGATAAGCATATACTTTGTAATCTTGTTCGTTTATTAATAAAAGAATCAAGGCTTTTCTTTATTCATGATTAATTACTTGAATTAATCAAATGAATAAACCCATAGTTTTTGAGCAATGCTTTTAGAACCATGATGAGGATCATGCTAATGGGATCTAAATTCAAGATAGCTCAAAACTAAAATTGTTCCTAATCGTTGGATCACTAAAAAGGGGATTAGTAGATCCGGATAGATTGGTACATACTATGCTTGCTCTTATGAAGAGGATGAATGATCTCATAATCATTTGTGTAGAGACACTAAAACAAGTATGTAGGTTCTTATTAGAGAATAAGTTCACTGAAAGTGACTCGCTCAAGGAACACCTAATGGAGTCTTACTTGCCTGTCAATAAGAGTTCCTTTTGTGATAGTAGTACAAGTGATCCTTGAACTTGAGATCATCATAGTATCTTGTGTATGATGAATTATGTTTTGACATATTCCTTAAAACCTTTAGGGTGTATCAAAGGGTATGATTGGATATAATAAGTCATACATGGAGATAGGTGAATGATCAACAAAGAATCTACCACTTCTAGTAAAAGAAGAGAATGTCCTATGCGATTCGATAAATGATAACTCAGTAGTCCTTAACCAAGGCAGAATGAAAATTAGAAAGTAGTTTCTAATTTACATTAATTAGAGTTATTCATTTAAGGATCGAAATGCATATAATCAAATAAAATAAGACTTGACAGTTATACCATGTCTTATATTTGATTGGGACGTTGTGAGGTAGAAGGATTGAATTGTACGGTAACTATTCGCTGAATAGGTTCTTTTATGATTAAATGTTGAAATCTATATTATCTGGAAAGTCGTTGATCGCTAAGTGGGCTTACCCTTATTATGGAATAAATATTATTTATTTAAATGAATTAAATAGTTTAATTTATTTATATAAATAAGATTAGAATAGTTCTAATTAATTTATTCTATAACCGGTTTAATATGGAGAACCTAAAGGGTCACACCGCAAAAGGAAAACAATTATTTAAGAAGTAAATGGCATAATAGTAATAATGAATTAAGTATATTTAATTTATACTATGTGGATAGAATAAATTAAATAGCTTAATATTTATTATTTAGTATTTTGGAAATACTAATTATAAATTAATAAGAGGAGTCTTATTATTATTATTACTATTATCATTATTATTTAGTTCCTAAATGGTTTAGGAATTAATTAATAAGAGTACTCTCATAATTAATAATTAAGTTCTTAAATAGTTTAGGAATTATAATTATTATATTAAATCAATTAAGTTCCTAATTAGATTAGGAGTTTAATTAAAAATCCTATTCCTAAAGGTGTTAGGAGGGTTTACTAAATCTATAAATAAGAGAAGTCTTATTATGGATTAAGGTTACACACATACACTTCCATAAGTTTTTGGGAGAGTACTCGCATATTCTCTAGAGAGAGAAAACTAGGGTTTGCCATAACCCACTTCTTGAATTATTGTTATTCCTTGGTGGATCACCTCTAAAGGCCAAACACTTGGGTGGCTAACATTAATCATTGGAATCCAATCGGTGAAATTCAAGGAGAACGCGAAGGATTTGGAGGTGAACTTGTACCCGTTGAAGCTTTGAGTTCAACAAGGGTATATCTCTAACTTCTTCTTTATTAATTAATAGTTGCGCATAAAGGTCGATCCTGGATTATGGTTTGTAAAATTTTAAATTTGATTTTACCATGCTTCCGCTATTTTGTGCAATTTGATTGCGTCTATGAATATTACAAACCAACACGAACAATAGGGGCCAAACCTTAGGATTTCCCCTTTTTGATCTTTGTTCATTGTTCGTTGTTCATTTTTTTTTTTTTTTGATTTTTTCATCTTAGTTCATTTAATTCTTTAGGTTAAAATGTTAACCCTAATTTGTACTTGGGTCCATATTTTACCCCCTGCACGTGAGTCACGCATTTAAAGTGGCGATTGTGAACAAAAGTTTAAGTCTTCAAGTATTTTTTGAACAATCCTTGCGTTTAATCCTTACGAGCATCTAAATCGAAATTTGGGACTAGTGAAAACCTTAGGGTTTAACCTTAGGTGAAGAACCCTAAGGCTGAACCCTAGGTGTAATCTGTGCCCTAGGTTCAAACCTTAGGGGGTTTGCCACGGCTAAGGGAGCCTTTTTTTTATAAAGGTTTTTATGGTTTTGCTCCCTTGTTATCTTGTTTCCTAATTTCTTTTGGAAACTAAATCAAGGGAAATCCCAATCTTATAATCTTTTGGAAAAAAGCTTCATGCCACTTGATTTTGGAATCTAAATCCCTCCTTTTTGGTTTAGGAAAGAAAAATCAATCCCTTTTGATTTAGGGAAGGAAAACCAATCCTTTTTGATTTTGGATTTCCATAATGCTATCACTTTGAGTCCTATAAATAGTGGACCAAAGTACTTCACAATTCTTCATCCCAAGTGCTTTTAGTCTTCTCTTTCTCCCAACTTCTTCTTTCTTTGTTCATGGAGAAATCACGAGGTTAAGCTAAGGTTTTGCAAGCCAAACAAGGAATTAAGGTAATGAGTCATCATCCCTATAGGCCGAACCCAAAGTGGCACACCCTAGGGTGGTTGAACCCTAGGGGTAGCCAAACCCTAAGGGTGTTCATGTTATTCCTCGTTTTGTTTTTCCTTTTTCTTTCTCTTATTTTACTTGCATAATTTTATGTATTTGAATCCTTCTTGATGATTGTTTCTTCTCCGTTTCAAGTGTCTTCAAGCTTTTCTTTTCTCAAACACTTCACCCTAACGGGATCTTGGCTTTCTAAAGAAATATTACCTTTTCACAAAGAAGGAATATTCGTTCCAAACAACTAACGTAACAATAGGAATTCAAAAGAGGTGAGAGTGGATCATCCCCCCTAGGTGGCCGAACCCTTGGGGGTTTTGGCTCCTCCCTCCGTGCTTTTTGTTTTTTCGTTTGGATGATTTTTTAATGCTTGATTTTTTTGTAAGTGCCTTTAATCTCCTCTTTTTTTGGGCTAAGCCTACTCATTTGAGCGTCGGACTTAGATTCTGTCGGGTATTTGTCAACGAGAAATTTTCTGAATGCAACCTTATCGGAATCAAGATTCATCATAGTAAGCATTATACTTCAATTGCTTTCTTTTCCATAGACTCTTTATGTCAATTGTTCAGTGTTATAGGCCAATTCTAATGAACGCCCTATGGATCCCAAGGCTACTATGCCAATTCCCTTCGTCATAGAGTAAGGCAAAGCTCTATTTTTTAGGCCTATTAATGTTTTCTTGGACTGTGTTAAGGACTATAATTGCCTAGCCTTTCTTCTTCTTGAGAAAGAAGGCATGTTTCTTTATGCCACGACTTACGAAAGATGGGAGAGTTCTCCCAACAATGGTAGTATTCCCCATATGTGCATTGAGAAACTGGAGTACCCATTCAGTCACGTCTGCTTTTAGCCCAATTCTTGCAACTGCATCCAGGGATAACAGTACTGGACTGACGAGATTCTAGGAAATCCAAATCACGCACGGATGCTCAAGGACGCTATAATTCTTCGTTGTATCCAACTATGTAGATACCTTCGTATCCATCAGGATCACGATGCACTTTGCATACTTCTGTCCCGATGATGTTCTTCCACATGCACCTTTGTCGTGTCCTGGGGAGAGTTCACCCCTACATTAAATGACGTTTATGCCATTATCAGTGAGCTTTGATACATTTCCCTTATGCATACCTTTTTTTTTCTTTGAATCACACTCATTATGAATATTTTAACTTATGTCTTTGCAGCCTTCCTGTTAGTATCTCGACTTCCCGTGTTCCAGCCAACTTGCTTCAGAGGGATGCTGAATTCGTGACCTACTCGACGAATGCTTTCAAGCGAGCTTCGAGCTACACATCTCGATTCAAAGGCGATGAGTTACTTTCAAAATTTGAGACTCCCAACCGACAAAAGATCTCTCGACTTTTTTTGGGTATGGTACTTTTTTCATGATTACAAGCCAAGCAATTGGGACAACATGGTTTATAGTGAGTCAATCCTTTCCCTTCATGGAATATCGTGCCCCTTCCCATTAGCTGTCTACCTTGTTATGTGGCTATCTCGTTTCATCTTTCTAGGCTCACCAGTGGATGGAGCTTTATCCTGCATGTTTTGCCTAGCTACATTACTAGCTCAAGGCCTATCAGTCCCACTTGCTCTTCTATTCTTAAAGACTTTTTACTGTCGCTTGGCTGAAACCATCTTGGCTATAACGATATACAAATTTTGAACTTTGTAAATTAATAAGTTATTAATAGAAATTAAATAGTTTGAAGTGTAACAAATATTTTGGGACAAACTAATTATGGAGTATTGGATTAAAGAATAAAATTCAAGCATAATAAAACAAGTTTGGATAAAAAATGATTTAAATTGGTTAAGAAACAAGTGAATTATAATTATATTAGGAATTTAATTATTTAGCTTTTAAGAGAAAAGACCAAACTACCATTGATAACTTGAAAAATGACACTTATGTCCTAGAAGGGAGTAATGACTATGATAACCTTAGCTAACCATGAGAAATGACTTATTAAGCCCTAACCATGTATGAGTTAAGTTAACTCATATATGGTTAGTTGTTGGAAAATTTAAACAACATATAAGTGATTATATTGCAAGCATCAAAGCTAGCATACTTCATCTTCCAAGTTCAAAACGTGAGAGCTCACAAGAAAGAAAGAGAGATAAGCTAGGGGTTGAAGCAAGCTCAAGGATTTCAAGTAAAAAGTGATCAAGAAAGGAAGGTTGTAAGCTATTAAAGTGGAGAACATAATTCTAGCAAGGTTTATAGCAAGGAAAAGGAGAGCAACAAGATGGTAGTGATAGGTTTTGTGTTGAAACTTCATGTTTATGTGCTTAAATGCAAAAGTAAAAGAAGTCATGCATGTATCCTTGCCTTTATGTGTTGAATATGTGAATTTTTGTGAGTCTATGTGCTTCATGTTTAGTGTTGAATGAAACCCTAAGCTCATATGTGCTAGAACAAATGTGGTGTAATATCCTATATATTTACAAGATTTGTAGATAAGATTTTGAATAATCAATTAAAGGTTATGGTTTAAAACCTAGAGTTGGAGAAGTGAGATGTGTAGAAAATGGGTGAACATTTTTTTTAACATAATTTATTTGTTAGAAATTAAATGTGGGAATATTGTAATGATGCATATAGAAAATTTATTAAGGAAATAAATTTAATTGAGAAGTGAAGGTGGTTATATTGATATACATATATACTTAAAGTGTGCTTATTAGCCAAATAAGAAGATGAGTAAATTAATACTTAATTAAACTAATAAAGTAATTAGTTTAAATATGAAGTCATGAAATATAATTAATTAGGTTAATTATATTAGTATGAGTTAAAGTTGTGAAAAAAATAGGATGATTGTCTTGGATAACAATAATGTGAAGTAATTAATTAAGTAATTAATTTAATTATTAAGTTGTTATATAGAGTCCATTAATGGATTTAAAGCAAGCCCAATATTTTAATTGTTAAAAGTCTTGTTGGTATTTATAAAGAGGTCCAAATAAATTTAAGGATTTAGCCTCATGAAGAGTCCAAGTAATTTAATTACTACTAGTGGACTAGCTCAAAAAGATTATAGATGTTAGCTCAATATGAGAATATTTGCATGAAGTGGGTAATTAGATAAGAGAGCCCAATAAAAATTAAGTTATGTAGCCCAAATCATTTAAAAGTCAAATGATGGTCAAAGTGTTGAGAAATATTGTTGAGTATAGAGAATTAATCAATGTAAGGTTAATTGAATAACCCTAGTTAGTAGGCAAAAAATGGCATTAACCAAATATTGGTTAATTGCTATGTGAGTGAATTTGATGATAAGAATTAAGTAATGTATGGTAAATTGAGTAACCCAATATGGTAGAATAATTTAAAGCAAGTCTAATTGGATTATAATATAAGTCCAATTGAGGTATTAAACTAAGTTAAATAAATTAACCTAGTAATTCATATAATTAATTAAACCCTAGTCCATGTAATAATTAAACTAACTCAATGCTTGTTTTAATTAAATGTAACATATGATATTTAATGTTAGCCCAATGTAACAATTAAATTGAGCCCAAATAAATTAAATGAATGAACCCAATTTATTTAATTCCTAAGTCCAAATTGGAGCCAAATAGGAAGTCAAAATGTTGGTTAATGGTTATATATATATAAGCTATAAAAATAAAGCAAAAATGGGAGATTTAATCCCATTTTGCTGAGATTTAGTGGGGCCCCAATGGGGTGTCTAGCTAGCTTTGTGGTTGAGTGTTTTATACACAAATGATTGCTTGATAAGTTATGTGATGGATGTCATTCATGGAAGTCATTCAAAATTGTCATTCAAGGTAATAGTAAGCATGATTTAAGCTCCTAATTGACTAGCATTGGTTGATTAGGAGATGTTAAGCTAGTCTAGAGGAGGTTCTATAAATAGCATGCTCCATCAAGTTGTTATGTTAGTTAGTCATTTTCCAAGAAATCAAAGAGAAAATAGAGAGAGAGCATTATAGAGAAAATAAAGAGAACTCTTGAGAATTGGGATTTCACCAAGGAGATTTGCTAGAGATCTATCAAGGTGGAGTCACTATCAAAGTTCCTAGCCAAGAGAAGAAGAGCATCTATGAGCATAAGATTTAAAAGTGCTCTATCTTCTTCTTCATTTCATTTTTATAGTCTATATATGTTTTAATCGGCCAAAAAGTATTTTTAACCGTTCAAAAGTTATTTTGATGTTCTAGAAATCTAAATCTATGATATATAGGTAGATTCATGGTTTAGTATGTTTAAAACAAGTATTGGTATGTGTGGTATGTAAATAAATGGAAGAAAATTCCATATTGCGATTACCGGTAAAACCCTAGATGGTTCGATCTTAAATTTCTTGTCAAAACGTTTTCAAAAATGTGATTGAACCATGAAATTTTATAAAACAAAAAGTTAGGAAGACAACAACACTAAGTTTGTGTCATTTAGATGTGTAGAGTTTATTTTATTCAAGTTTGAACAATTAAAACCAAGGATTTGTGATTTTAGTTTTTATTTTGTCCTTGTGAGCAGTTTTTAGTCCAGTCCAGTTCCATTCAGAATTTGGATTTGTGATACAAAGAGAAATTGTAGAGGGAAAAATTCTGATTATAATGGACTAAAGAATCATCCCAAAATATTTTAAAATGAAGAAGTTATGGTTGTCGGAGCGTCGGAGCGTCGAGCAGTCAAAAAGTTAACTTTCTAAAAAAGGGGCCAAGCGCACCTGCGCTCGGGCCGGGCGAAGCTATGCCCGGGCCGGGCGCAGCTACGCCCGAGGCCAATTGCCAAAGCATATTTTTATGTTCCAGGTCGGGTCGGGTCAGTCCGGGTCGGATCGGTCGGTCCGGGTCGAGTTTTCTTTGTTAAATTAAGTTAAAATAAGTGTAAAATGAATGTGTTTGGATATTAAACCAATACATGAAGTTTATTAGTAACTAATTGGTAGTTAAATGTTTAAAATAAAGACTAAAGTTAACACAATTAAAAAGTTAACTATTGGTATTGTTTGAAGATTATTAAAATATTATTAAATGATCAATAATATTAGTATATGATTAAAAAGTTATTAAATGATTAATAATATTAGTACATGATGAAAATGTTATTAAATAATTAATGACATTAATAAGTGATTAAAATATTATCAAATGGTTAATAATATTAATGAATGATTAAAATATTATTAAATGATTAATAATATTAAGAAGTGATTAAAATATTATTAAATGATTAATAATATTAACAAGAGATTAAAATATTATCAAATGGTGAATAATATTTGAAAATTATTAAAATATTATTAAATAATGAATAATATTTTTAAATGATTAAAATATTATTAAATGGTTAATAATATTAATAAATGATTAAACTATTATTAAATGATTAATAATATTAGAAAGTGATTAAAATATTATTAAATGATTAATAATATTAATAAGTAATTAAAATATTATTAAATGGTTAATAATATTAATATGAGATTTAAATATTATTAAATGGTTAATAATATTTGAACGTAGTTGTATATTATCAAAGGTAGATAATATTTTGAAGTATTTGGTACATTATTAAATGTCTGAATCATTAAGTTATGTAAAAGAAAAAAGTTTAATTGAATTAAACCAAAGTAAATAGTGTAACGACCTCGAAATTCGACCAATCTTATTACCTTAAATTTCATATTTATTAAACATTATTTCCTTATTGTCCAAATTTCGGTCCGTTAATAAATCTTCAATCACCTTATTTAACCCTTTAATTGACTTTATAGTCAGTAATTACCAAGTTTTTTGGTATAATTTTTTTTTAATCATTGTATTAAAATATTTGGATGTTTAAAATTCTTATATCTCGATCCTAGTCCCTGGATCGCAACCTTCACTTTTTCTTTCTGTTACAAGTATCATTAAGCTCAACATTCAAAATTTAATATTGATTTTATCTACACAATTATTCTTTATTCCATAATTCATAATTAAACATATAATAATCTCTATCGTGACAACTATTTTGATCAATTATAGTTCATAAGATAAGTTTACTTACTTTGTCTGGATCCCATTTATGTGTACATACAATCTATCAATGTAAACTTATCAAATTTAACCACATTGAATTAAGATATTAAAAATATAGCAATTACATTTACAACCTTCCAGATTAATCCCTCTAACATAATCCGTTATTTCAGAACTTTGTTTCTTTACCTGCAAAAGTTTATTTTATGCAAGGAATGAGCACAACGGCTCAGCAAGTTCAACAATTTACACCTTTCATGCTTCACGTAGAACATAACATATCATGCTCTGTGTGTGTCATACATCACGTGTTGTGCTTTTACTAAAGCAATATATCTAACGTGTCTCATATCTAATTCAGATTAGCATTTACGTAAAGTAAATATTAATTAAATTCACATATGATCACATTATTGCACCAAGTACACATCATGGTCATATTATCCACAGATCACATAACACATAATTTTATACTCATTTGATCAAGAATTAACATATCATAACAGATAAACATTTAATATCAAAGTACTGAAGAACTTGTCTTGACGCCCAATTATTAAATTGGTAGCTCAAAACCTTTTCTCGAACAACCTATGACCATAAGATAATCAATTAATAGTTATTTATTCTCTTATGATATTAATTTAATTAATTAATATCATCTATAATGTAATTAACCCAACCCGATAATTTATTTTAGGATACCGGCCCAATTACCAACTAATATGGTTAATTATATTAACCTCGTTCATTGATATATTAATTTAACTTAATATATAAGACTCATTAAATGCGGACAACCCGGCTTGCCGGATAAAATTTAGCGTATTTGTTTGTCCGGATTTTCATTTAACCATTTTCTAAATTTTAAACTTACTAGATTAATATTTAAAATATTTAAATATTAATCTCCAATATTTAATATTTATGCAAAAATATTAAATTTAATGCCCAAATATCATTTCTATACTTTTAGTATTTTTCTATAATTTTCTATCATTTTTAAACAATTTTTAAACATTTAGTTAATAAAAAACTAAATTCTGGGGACACTCCCAATTTCTACCACATAATTACTCTAAACATGATATAATTCACATATATATATCAAAAAATTAACTAGAATAATTATTCTAATTATTTCTAATTTTTCATAAAATTATTTTACCACCAAAATACTAAAAACAATTCAAATAATTAGTTTTTATACCTTCCAAACACTTGTAAATCTTCCTTTGAGGCTTGTCATGCTCTTTGATGGCACCAACTTCTTCTTCCTTGGTGGCTATGGTGGTCGGATGGTGGCGGTTGGTAGCTTCGGGTGGAGCAAGAAGGAATAAAAGAAAAAGAGTTGTTTTTTTTTCCCTTGCTTTCTTTCTTTTCTTTTATAACCAAAATCAATCACCCACGTTGGCCACATAAAAAAATTCCACCGCATTTCCAACCGACTTGAAGCTTCTGGATTTGGTAAAATAAAGCATAAAAATATTTTAAATACATTACGAAATTATCACGTGTAATAAATATTTTATATAATATATATAAAATATTTATTTTCATTCACTAAACTTCATAACTTGATTTATAAATAATATTTATATCCTTTTCAGGTACTTTACATGACAAATTTTGTACACACATAATAACATGCATGTAATTATATGAGATAATTTATACCTCAAAAATTCATAAAATAATTCATACAACATATAAAAATTATTTTTCATAATTTTTCACTTCATTACTTGGACAACATGTTACATTAACATGTTTACGTTTCTGAAATATTATCTCTAATAAAAGTCATAACAATTTCATTATACCATAACATAATTTTTAATAAGTTAAAACATTTCTTTTTCTCATTTATTTCTCCATTTCCTTACTATTTATATTTCTTTCTTATATAATTTATATAATTACATTCTCCTTTTTAAGTAATTCTAAAATTCCTCCATAATTATCTATTAAGTATATAATCAATAATTATGCATTTATTAATTCTCTTATTATTTCCTATTTTCTTCCATCCTCAATTAATTGAATCCCCTTATATACATTATATAATTACTCTTATAGAATTTATATAATTATTATTTCACTAATACTTTCCTTAATTTCTTTATATAAATTACATAATTTATTATAATTTATATAATTAACTTTTCTCCTTAAATAATTTCCAACTTCCTCCATAATTACTAATTAATCCTAAAATCAATAATTATGTTATTACAACTCCCTCATCAACTTTTAATTAATTTTTGGATTAATTTAATTATTAATCCCTTAATTTCCAAAATTAATAAAATCTATAATTATCAATTAAACATATGCATTTAAATAATAATTTATGCACCTCTATAATCCTTTAATTGTACAATTTTATTGTACCATTACATGAAATTTCTTTTATTCTTAATAAATTGTTTTAAAATAATTTATTTACTTTTCAATTATTTTAATTCAACACCAATTTATCACGCTCTCTGTACAGATTTAATTTACCAATTAAATCTCATCACATACTCTAATTCACACAAAATATATCAATCATAAATAATTTAAACAACCTTGATAATTCTTGTTAAAATAAATTCTTATTTAATAATATTAAAATAATCCCGAAATTCGGGTCCTCACAAATAGTCAGTTTGTGGCTATTTTAGACAACTTATTATAAGTAAGTCGTATAAAGAACGTATAGTGAAGGCATATATTGGTTAAGCGTACCCGACATGTCCAACTAGGTTTGGGCTAGGGTTTTTGTCCGAAACTTCAGGTCCAACTAGGTTTGTTTGTCGGACATCTTAAGAGTTAATAATTTAAAGTTAAGGTCTTAAGTTAAGACTAATTAATAGTCATTGTAACTAATGATTATGTCAATTATATATATAAATTGTAGGTTGAACGAATGACGCAAATAAGCGTAAATGGTTGAAGCGAACCAGACAAGTTTTTCAAAACTTGCTCCTATGTGCATTTCTATGTAACCATATGTTATTAAATTATTAATATGAGAATATATTGATGATATTTGTGTTATGTGAAACGCATGAAGTATGATTATATGCGAAATAGGTACAGAATAAGAAGCATGACTTGATATATGCTAGATGTGTATTATATGCAATGCATAAAAAGTATGAAACATTCATAAAATGAAAAGTATGAAATGCATGATGTAGAAATAAAATGCAGAATATGTATAACATGTGAAGTATGTAATGTGTTATGTGTAGTTGTTAGACTTGTTGAACCGTCGTGCTCACTCTTGCTATAAAACCAATATTTTTAGATAGTGCAAGTTATTCAAAGTTTTCGATAAAGATCAAGGAATAGAAAATTATATTACTTTCACTGAAGGTCTAAACAAATATTATAGATATCAGTCCGAATTGGACAGGTAAAATGTTTGTGTAGAATAAAGAATTGGTTAGTATGTAACATAAGTGTTAAATACTCAAATTGATTGTAATAGAATGTCGTATCATGTATGATATTGAGACATACTAGGAATTTATAAAGATTGTGATTCTGGAATAGAAAGAGATGTTGTAAAATTATAAATAAATGATTATATATCAATGTTAATATTGTTATAAGTTATGATTGATAAGGAAAAAGTTGTACTAGTGTTGAACCGGATTCGAGGTTTGAGAGACCTGGATTTGGGTCGTCGTAAGTTGGTATCAGAGCTGATAGGTTAAAAACTTTAGGTAAGAGTACCTTAAACAAATTGATATATATGGCGAGCCATATGAACATAGTGAACAAGCCTAAACAATTAATAATTGTAAGGCTTATATGTATGGTCAGGTCATTTATGAGACATATCTCAAATTAAGAATGAACCATGCGTGATTGTGACTACGTGGAATAGCAGAGTGAAGAGAATGAGGTAATGTATACCTGATAACACAAGTATAATTACATGTGTGAAGGTAAGTTAATAAATTAAAATGCCAAGAAATGACCAAAGTGGGTTTAAGTTAAAACTCAAATTTGGAGTTAGGAAGAGAATTTGGAGACACGGACTGCACCGTTGAGTTCAGAATATCGAATTTATCAAGGAGAGATAGTAAACACAATTTGGTGTTGGGGGTTGACTTTTAGTCAAAGTCAATCGTTTGACTTTTAGTCAAAGTCAACCGTTTGATTTGTAAAGGTGAAAAGTCAACATTTGAGTTTGAAGAAGAATTTTGATAAATGGACTTCACCGTTATGACGGTAACGTCGAATTTAGTAAGTATGGACTGTAAACACGATATGTGTTCTGGTTGACTTTTTGGTCAAAGTTGATCGTTTGACTTTTTGGGGTAAAATGTCAAACTTGAAGTTCGGAAGTGAATTTAAAGAAACGGATGTGACCATGACGTCTGGAACGTCCAAATTAGTTGGAATTGACTGTAATTTTAAAATTTTGGTTTTTCGGGTCAGACAGTCAAAAGTGGGACCCAAGAAATATTTAAATCTCAGATTTTTAAGTGGGCTAACTATCTCAGATTTTTAAGTGGGGAGAATTAATATGGGTCACTCAATTATTATCTTATCCAAATGAAATCTTCTCCCAACCAATCACATTTCATCTCTAGCTTGGGTTATATCATTTAATAAATGACCAAATCCACTTCATTTTTAGCAGAAGAAATCAGTAACATTTGAGTAGAGAAAGAGATGTGCTCATGGTTGAAAGAAGAGAAAGAGAAGGAGAAGGAAATAAAAGCTTAAGCCAAATAATTTAGGAAAGCTTTGAAGGTTGCACGATAACGGTTTTGGCCGAGTTATATTAATCGGTGAACTACGAACTGAGGCAAGTTCTTCAGTACTTGTTGCTACTTACTTATTTGTTGATGTATGATTAAATTGATCAAATAAATATGAAATTACGTGTTATGTGACTTCTTGATAATTTGATCAATGTGTGCAGTTGTGCAGTTATGTGAGTACTTCTGAAGATGTTCAATGTTTGATCTGAATAGCTGTTAAATCGTAATGAATACGGTATATATAAGATGATTTGTAAAAATAGTTACACAACACGTTAAGCATGACACACACATAGCATGTTAATTGTTATATGCTACATGAAGCATGAAATGTGTAAACTGTTGAACTTACTAAGCTGTTGTGCTCATCTTTGTCCAATATTAACATTTTGCAGGTGAAAATAAAAATCCTAGAGTATCAGGATATAATAGAGTTATAGTACAACATCGACTAAGGTTATAATATAATTATTGTAGATTTCTAATATAATGATTCGCTGTAGTTGAAATTATTAAGGCTTATGGTATTTATTAATATGTTAACGGTGTTATGAGTCATGGTCGGACTGTTAAAGGGTTACTTAAGCATTTTGATTGTACAGGTATATAATTATGGTATTGATTGAGTTATGCCAAAAATTCTAAGCAGATAACAACTGAAGTCCGAAGTAATATTAAATTATAAATTTTGAACTATCATACGTTTACAATTGGGGTGATGAGTCAAACCAAATAATAAATGAGATTGACAGTAAAAGTAAAAAGTAAAGTTGCGATCCAGAGACTAGGATCGAGATGTAAAGATTTTACAATAGATACATAATGTAATACTCCCAAATATGAGTAGAATGAATGAAGAATGCATGGATGATGCAAATTGTCATTTATGTATTAAGTAAATGAATGAAATGACCTAAAAGTCATAAAAAAGGGTAATATGGGCATAAATGGTCAACGAGAATGGATTTTGAGAATTCGATTAGGGTATGGTATGACACAAAATATGTGTTATATAATTATAAAAGAATGATATTTTATTTAAAGATGGACGCGAAAATCAATATACATGATTTGAGCGTTTTTTCAGTTTTAGCAAATGATCGCTTTTTGAGAAAGCGTTTATAGGAAGAATGTGAGCGTTTATATTAATCGAAATGACGGGAATTAGAAAAGATGAAATGTGTAACCGCTAAGGTTCGCAAGAGACTAGAGATGTAATTCTAAGTTAAGGAAGGTGGTTTAGTTGGTTTATGATTAAATAGCTAAATAAGCAAATTTAATGGAATTAAACAAAAGTAGCAAGAACGAGAATGAATTACCTAAATGCTAGACTGGAAGAAAACCAATCTAAATGAGCATGAAATGGATTAATGGGAAGAAGGTAACGAACTTTCCTTAAATGAAAAGTTTAAGAAGTGCATAAAAAGAAATTTTCCTTAAATGGAAACTTTCCATAAAAAGAAAATCTAGCCATTTTGGGTAATGACCAAAATACTCTTGATAAATTGATTAATGTCCCTTGTGTCTTATGGGGTGAAATGACCAAAGTATCCTTAACAAATTGATTAATGACCTTTGTGTCCTAAAAGATGAAATGACAAAAATGTCTTTGACTAAATGACCAGAATACCCTTGGTTAGAATTAACTATAGTTGAGATGACTTAACCCAACTTGGGTTAAGCCACATAAAACCTAACTAAGTAAGAGCTCTTCTTCATTCATTTGGGTTTGCTAAAAATAGAAAACGTAGGAGAGAGAAAGGAGAAACTATGAAAGCTATAAGCAAAAACTTGAAGTTTTGTGAGCTAGAAGGCTTGAATGATCAAGGAGCAAGGATTAAAGTTGAAGGCCTCATCATGGTGAAGCTTCTTATGTAAGGAAGTTGTTCATCTAATAAGGTTTAAAAGTTTTTAAAACTTAAAACTTTGTAATATGTATGTTTATGCATGTATGTATAGGTAAAGGTATGAGTTATGGAAGATTATGTGTCTAGAGCTGAAAGTTAAATACTCTAATATATGGAAAGTATGAATTCGAAAGCGAAAACTAGCTATAGTAGTAATATGTTCAAATAAACATAATTGAAAGTATATGAATTTGGAACAATTCATATATGTGTAGTATAAGTCTACAAAGGTTAAAAATGAACTCTTTTACGAGTGTATGGAAAGTGGGGTTTAAGAATTTGAAAAATGAATTTTTATGAAGAATTATGTTAAGTGGATGAAAATCCAACTTAAATATAATTTTTGGCAATTTTGAGTATTTAATGGTGAAACTAAGTTGAATGACTTAGTTTTATGAAGTTACACGTGTCTATATTGATTTGGTAGTCAACGGATGAAAGTTATAATGAAAATGCATTTCGAGCGATCTAAATCAATCATTTCGAGTTAAAACGATTTTTAAGGACAATTGCCGCCTTGTGCAAAGCTAAGTTGTTTTAAAGGTCTAGACAAGTGTTATATAATGTATGTAAGCTAAATCAAGCATTGGAATGAACGTTAGAAGTGAATGGCCAAAAATCACTAGTTGGCGAAAAATATCAAAAATGTGTTTAAACATTGTTTTATGGGCTAATGGTTAAATAATTTAATGAAGTCGAATGATTCAAGTTGTATTTTTGCAAAATACTATGTTGTAGGACCTAGCTATGGTTCAAATTTGAGCCTAATTGGATATAAGATGAAGGAGTTAAAAATAGTAAAGTGACTACAAAAATCAAGTTTTCTAGTTTCTGTAAACTGCGCTGAGGCGTAGTGTTTTGTTTTGAACACTGCGCCAAGGCGCAGTGCGACTGGGAGGACTTCACTTGGGGAGAGTTTCGATGGAGCTTGGGCACAGTGCCATGAGCCCGAAAAAAAAAATTAAGTGTTCTGAAAACTCTGTCTTGTTAGGATATAATAAAGATATGTTATGTAAACCCTAAATGGATAAAAATGGCCAGTGTAGTGAGTGTTAAGGTATGATGGATCAATGAACGACATAATTTAACATAATTAAAGCTAAGTAAAAATATGTATATGTTTGTGTAAAGAGTTGGTAATGAGTTAGGATGTGTTATTAACATATATAAGGTGTAATACATTAAATGTGTAATGAATCGAGGCTAGTGATCTAATGTTTATGTTTTAAGTTTTGAAGAAGATAAGAAAAGTATGATCCTATTAATGATTTATAGGTTAAATGATGGCAAATAGAGTTCGGATTAACAAATGGACAATA
This sequence comes from Hedera helix, assembly GCA_947179155.2. Taxonomy (NCBI): domain Eukaryota; kingdom Viridiplantae; phylum Streptophyta; class Magnoliopsida; order Apiales; family Araliaceae; genus Hedera; species Hedera helix. Next base: position 32,296,186 of record OX359272.1, on the reverse strand, counting down.
TGAATTATGAAAGACGCTTGGGAAGCCTAAAAGTTTAAATTGGATATGTATAACAGACAAGTTTTTCAGAACTAGCTAAAATAGAATAATTGTTCTATGTGAACTACTTGATAGACTATGTGATGTGATTATGTTTGAAATGTGTACTTCGTGCAATTACGTGTTTTAACTGTTAAATACAATATATGACATTTATATTTTGAAAATGCACAACATGATAGATATGATGCATAATAAGAAATGTATGACGCATATATATAAACTGCAAGTTTGAAAGGTGTTATCTGTTAAACTTGTTGAGTCGTCGTGCTCATTCTTGTTTTAAACTGACATTTTCAGCTAAGCACGAGAAGGTCGGAGGTTCCGATAAAGCTAAAGGGTAAGAATGATAAATGCAAATAAGCACATGAAGAATGTATTATATTTATTTGTGTAATATAATAAGTTAATAAAGAATGTAAATTGTTCATGTATAAGTTAATTAACGTCTTGGTTTTTAAATATTAAACTTTGTCGTTAATAAAGAGATGTGTGATTTTGTAAATCCATAGAGATAGCTATGCATGTAAGTTTTATTCAGCAAAACTTTTAAGAGGATACGAATAGTGTATCATTGTAAGTCGGGTGATATGTATTAAACTCGCATGTATGGAACATCTATGTATAAACAGGGTTATGTATGGATAGTTATAAATGATGATGGTATTCACAGGTTAAGTTAAGTAAAATCATAATATACATGATTTTGAAATGTAATATATTAGGTCATGATTCATGTATTTATAATCTAAGTTCTAATGTATAAAATGTGAATGTTATGATCTTGAGACATGTTATGAATGTAAGCTTTAATAAACAGGTTTATGAACCGTATTATGTTGGTATGATATGGTTTTAAGGTAAAAAGTTATGTTTTAATGCACAAGATCGCCTATAGCAAATGCGAGAGTTTTGGGGATGTTACATTATACATATACATATGCACGTATATAGATATGCATATATACATATATATGTATTTATATATATATGTATATAGACATGTATATTATATATATACATATACACGTATACATATACATACATAGATGTATTTACATATATGTGTATATGTATATATGTAGATGTATACACGTAAATGTATATATGTAGATGTATACACGTAAATGTATACATATATATGTATATAACGCTCCTAAAATCGTCATATACGTCGGAACTGTTGGTGTGATTTTATTGGTGTGGTTTGATCAATTTTTGGTGTGGTTTCGGTGCCAATTTTCGGGTTTTTGCTCACCCCTAAAGAGGAGTTAGTTTTCTAACATGGTCCTACTCTATTAATTTTTTTATTTTTTATAGAGTATTGTACATGTCAATTATATTGGTTTTTATAGAGTGTGTCAATTATATTCATGCATTTGTGTAGAAGATTAATACTTCTTCCATTTTTATTTATTTGATGTTTTAGAATGTTACATATTTATTTAAAAAGTCATTTATTGCTCTAATTTTCTTATTACAGTTCATATGTATCGTCACAACTATCTTTGCATGAATTATGAAAAATAAATATGCAGGGTCATGTTAATTATGCAAAAAATTACCTATATAAATGGGAGATGAATTATGAAACTAAACACTTGAGACTAATACCAAAAATTCTTTAAACTCTGTTTACTATTTGTCAAATCACTCCTTTAGATATTTGTATTCTTTTTGATGTGTTTATCTATACATATTATATTTTTAATGTGAAACTACGGGTAACTTATTTAAATTTGTCTTGTATTGTACTTTTTATTTTTTCACCCATGTATCTAATATAATATTAACACATTATGCTAGTGATAGAACATGCACTTGATCACCCTCAAACCCTCAATTCTAACCCCCCCCCCCCCCCCCCAATTCCAACACCACAACAAATAGCTTCTAATTTCAATTCTAACATGCACACCACACTTTATCATCGAACACGTGAAGATTTTCTTTATCAAAATCAGTGTGGTACGTTATGTAAATATGTAGGTTGAATAGTGATGATAGGAATTCTTATTCTTCTTACTTTAGGCCGATACCTATATCTATACTACAAACCACTATCCCCTGGTATAAACATTTTGAACGTTAGTCGTTACGAGCCTAACCTTGAAAATGCCAGTAAACTTTTTTCTAACAATATAACTCTCCGTCTACATTTCTCTAACTTAAATTCTTAAGTTCATTTACACATCTACGAGATAGTCATTCGACTCGTGCTTTTCCACTCTGTTGTGGGAATCACAACTCTACCTCCATTAGAAATGAATATTCTTTATTCCCATTTATTTTTCATCAATATGTGCCAAAAACATGATGAATTTAATTATAATCATGAAAAAAATTGCGAGATTCAATGGAGTCTGGCCACAACTTGTACAACTTATAAATTCGAGTTGGAGTGAAAGCTACTTTAGGAACCTTTCAAATATCTTATAGATACTAATTTTTTTGCGTTGTGTGTATTCAAAACTAGTGACCCTCCAAATGGGTTACATATACATATATACAAGTTAATATCTACATATACACATATATACATGTATACGTATATACATATATATATAGATAGAGAGTGAGGCTCTCCTGCGGACTTAACTAGCGAACCAAGCGACGGACTAACAAAATGAGGAACGCGCGAGTTGTCTAATAGTCCTGGTCGGTTCATATGAGAATGACCTTAAAAAAAAAAAATAGAAGCAACCCAAACTCCCAAAGTAGCGAACCAAGGCTGCATCTTCTCTCTCTAGATCCTCTGCACTCTCAAACAATCCACAATCATAAGCAAGGTGGCTGCACCGATTCTCTCTCTCTCACCGTAAAGCTTTGCGACAAGGTAAAGCTCCTTAATTTTTGCTATCAGGAGCTTAATTTTACAAATGTTTCATCAGATGCTTAGGGTTTTCCATGTTTCAACAAAAAACTTCAAAAAAATTTAAAAAAAATAAATTACATTTCAGTTAGAATTTTAGACGAAATTAGTATTAGTATGGAAGTAGTGGAACTCATAGTGGTGGAAATTTTCACAAATTTTCAAGCTATAGCAGATCCAATTTGCTATCTTAGCTTTTTTAATTTTGTAATTTTTGCTATCTCATGATTTTTAGGTATATTACCAATTTGGGTTTTTATCTGAGGTTGTTATATTACCGGATTCGTATTGTGTTTTTCTTGTTTATGCCTTGTCTACTGAGATTGTAACTCTGTAATTTTTCAGTCTTGAAGCTTTTGTGGCTCAAAATTGCCTTATTTTGCTTTTCACTTGTACATAAGTAGATGAATATGTATGTTATTAGAAAGTAACTTGTGGAAATGTACATATAGAGAAACATAATAAAATAGTAAATCTCTGGCAAAATGCTGGGGAAGGCAGTGGTTTGTGTAGTTCCTTTAAAAGGTTGATTTATCTTTTAGTCGTAGAGCATTCGTTAGTAAGTAAGTTGTTTCTCTGAAAAAGTGAAATGGAGAACATGATGCTAGATGATTCGATAAGTATGCACATGGATTATTAAATTACAGCTGCAACTGCCCTAAAATTACAACGTGCAGTGCCTTTTAACCAAGTAGTCTCTTTTTACCATTGGCAAGAAGACTTAGTTGTTTTTGCTAGAGGATTTGATTTTTATCCATAGCTACTTGTTTGCTTTAGTCCTTATTGTGTGAAGTGAATTTGGTCGGGAATCAGCAATGAAAATGTTTTCTAGATGTTAGTACTTGATAGGATCCTTCCCTCCTCACACAAGAAGCCTGACAAAAATAATATACTTGAATAGTTACAATCTACTTTCGAGTATATTGTGTCTCTATATATGGAGCAGAAATGCAGAGAGAAGTAAGATGTGCGGGGAAATTAAGAATCATCGTACCAATGTGATCATAACCAACATTCTGGATGCATAGTAGAATGATGTGGAGTTTATATGTTTACTATACTAAATTAAATTAGTATACTAAATTGAAATAATATCCTCAATAGTTGTTGAGTCGTTCATTTATTTGGTAATAAGATAATTAATTTGATATTCATTTCAATGATTATTATACTAAATTTAATGTTATTTATTTGATATTCATTAAATTGTTCAATATAATGAGTATTGTTTGATGTCTGCCTGCTGATAGAAAATGTCATCGAATTCGTCTTCTGCTACTTCCGTATGGCCTCTATTAATATGTCGTTGTGGTTCGGGCCCTTGTATAGTCAAACTTTCAATGTCGGAAAAGAATTCGGGTAGACATTATTATTCTTGCCCAAGAACAGTGGTATGTATTTATTTATTATAATTTTTGTTCATTTGGTTATTTTACACAACTGAATAAATTTATTGTGTCCGAAAAAATGCAGCAATGCAGTAACTTCATCAGTTGGTGTGACGAATATGTTCGAGCATTGCATAATCAAGGGAGGTCACAAATGGACACATCTGAGCGTTTAAATTTAGCAACTCATCCAACGAATACTAACGAGTCCAACCAATTACAGAGGGTGCAAATTGATATGCGCCTATTGCAACTAATCGTGCGATTTCTCATAATTGTTAATGTTATGTATGCAGTGTTGTTGTTAATCTTATTAAATCGGCTGTAATTTTGATAAATGGTACCAATATGTTTAGTAAACTGACTTGTTACTTTGCACTGGTTGTGATGATTAATAATACTTTGTATTGTCATGTTCTATCTGTACTTTGTATTTATGGTTGTGAAAAATTATGTAATACTGTTCCTTTTACATTGATATATAAAGGTGTTGTATCCTAAAATTCCTAGGTAGTCATAATATTCATAATAATATACAGAGTTGGCACCAATTGGTTTTATCAGAAGACTTGGTGGTTTTGTTACAAGATATTGGTGACTTAATAGACAATGAAGGATTATTCTTTTTCTTTTGTTCGGGTTCCAGCAAGTTTTTATGATGCTTTAATGTAGTAGGTTAATTGGTTCCAGCAGGTTCTTTTATTTGGTTGCACCAAGTAGCATTTTGCATTGTCAATTCCCAAGTGTTTAACAAAATATCTTCAGTTATGGAAATCAACAGTTTTTTCAAATGTATGCAAGACCAGCTACTGCTATACCAGCTAAATTTATTAGTTGTTGGAAATAATAAACCAAAAGGACTCTTAATTACATATCTCACTGAGACTCGAGAGAAATGGATCAGTTCAAAATCTAAACAAATTAAGCTAAAAAGTGGGATCTATGGATATGTAGTTAATACAAAGACCCATTTGAAACCAAATCAAGCATGCACAAGTACTACAAGTACTAATTACAACAATATCTATCACTATGCACCAAAATAGTAGTAAGCAACATCTAAATTAGCAGCAGCCATCAGCAGCAAGAATCTCAACCAAGCAACATCACCTCACATTCACATTTGTAACTACGTTGATAAACCTGAAATACAATACAAAAAAAATATATATGTATATTAGATCTATGGATATGTAACTCATAATATTGGATAAACAAAATAATTAAACCTTTGTTAATATGACTACCATCCTCTGAACTTGAAAATGTCGTGGCACCTTCACTGATGGGAGAATCTCTACATAATAGTCAAAATAACACTCATCAATTAAAGATTGAGATATAAAAAGAAATGTTTACGAGTACGTAAATATTAATTACCGATGTAAAAGCATTGGAAATTCCTTTTGTCATGTGCTTGTTCAACTTTGCCACAACCATGACAACATCTAGCATTTGACATTTTTGCCTTCCCTAATAACCTTTTTTCTCTCCTTTAAGTCTTTTGCCACATCCTTTTACCCGCACTTTAGTTGGTTCATTGTAAATATGGTCGTTATTACAACTCATCTTTCCGGAGACAACACTTGCACCAATTCCACCTTGTGAACTTTTACCACTATCTACAACAAGATTGATTGATTCAAGTGCATGAGCCAAAGCATCTTTATAAATATTAATTCCTTCTTAGGTTGTGAGGGCTTTATCAATAACATCCACAGAACATTGAATTAATTCACTCTGCTTGATAAGATATTCTTTGTCACTATTTATCATTATGCCACTTTCATTATCGACCATTATCCCGGAGTTTGCCTTCTTAGTCCACCTCTTCAAAATATATTGCTGTGGTAATTCGTCAAAATCCTGCATTTTTTACAAGTAACCTAGCACATGTCTACATGGTATCCCCATACTCTCAAACTTGTGGCAACTACATGAGGCAAAACCCAATTCTTTGTCATAAATAAGTTCTCTTACTCTGAGTGCGACAAATTTTTTTTGATGAACTTGAAACACGCATTTATTGTCACTCTCATTGATTAACTCAAAACGATAATTAAAGCATTCCTATATCTCATCTTGAAATTTATAAAACATTTTCCGAGTATAAATATCAACCATTTGGAACAAAAAATCATGATTCAACTTCACATTAGGCTTCTCAATCAAATCTTTGTGATCGGCCAACAACTCTTCTTGGCGTTGGCGTACTAGCCCCCTACTAAATTGAATCATGAAATCAACTAAGGAATTGTTCTTAAAGACATATCTTTTGAAAAATGCGTGAGAGCTTTTCGCTCGTTGGCTACTTGACATATTGGCTGAGAAAACATGCTTACAATAAGCAGGCACCCAATTTGAATGAATTTCATACATTGTTTGCAACCATTTGTTGTCATGTAACCCACTCCTCCCAACAAGCTCCGTCCATGTCAAATCAAACTCTTCTTTAGACTCTGAATTCCATATACAATCGGCAAATTCATTATAGTGAGCATTATACTTCATCGAGTCTACCTTTTCAGAAAATTTTGTCAATATGTGCCAACTACAGTATCTATGAAAAGTATTCGGAAGGGTCTCTAAAATTGCTTTAGACATCGCGGGAACTTGATCAGTAATGATCATTTTAGGGGCATCACCTAGCATAGCCTCTAAAAATTGGTTGAATAGCCAAACAAACGAATTTGAGGTCTCGTCACTTAAGAATGCACAAGCAAATATTATGGTTTGACCATGTTTGTTAACTCCCATCAGTGGTGTAAAAATTAGCCCATAGCAATTTGTGTTGTTTGTCGTATCAAATACGACTACATCACCATAAAAACTAAATACCCTTCTAGAGGTAGCATCAGCCCAAAAACAATGTGTTATCCTCTGTTCACTATCAACCTTAATTTCATAAGTGAATGATGGATTCTTGCCCTTTTCTAATTTGAAAAACTCACTCAACATTTCTCCGCCATGCCCCTTCAACTCATTACGTCTATCCCGTTCATAATTATATAAATCTTTTTGTATACACCCAATGTTTTCAAACCCCCCAGCCTGTACTCCAAGAAAATTGAATTGTTGATGTGCATGTATATTTATCATTGCAAGTAGTTGAGACAAGCACTTTTAAGTACTCGAGACCCTTCGGTGAGATCTCAATAAATGCTTCTTTGATGGAGTTGCCAAAGGGTGACTATGACCCTCAATAAATTGGGTGACTACATATGCCCCAGAATTTATTTTCAACACAGCTACCCTTGTTTTACAACTCTCTTTTATCGATCCCCGACGCCTTTTACTTTCAACATCCGCAATTGTTAATCCCTTACCTTGTTTAAAACAAATATACTCTTTTCTTTTCACTTCATCACTTCCTTCAACTTTCTTAGTAGCCCAACTTCGAATACTAAATCCCGCCTCTTTAGCATATGCATTGTAAAAATCCTTTTGGAATTCTTTTCCAACAATAGGTTTCAGATGGTCGGCTACTTGCGGATTATAAATCAAAAAAATTCTACCTTCATCACTTCCAACTTCTTCTATTAACTCAAAACTATCCCCTTCAACTCTCCTATTCTCTACATCCATTTCCCTATTGTCTAAATTATCACCACATTCATCAATACCCCGTATGTCATCCTGAAAATTATCATCCATCCCTACAGTTGAAAAAGAAAAAAAAACAGTCAGATGTACTCCAATTCAAAGTATATGAAAATAAATATTAGAATAAGGTGGATGAAAATGATTTAGAGACCAACAAATAATTACTATTGCAGAACTAATCTTGAACCGTCATCTTTAAGCACATTTTTTAATGGATAAATGCGATCCAAATCTAACAAAATGTAGTTAATACAAAATCCACTGCATAAGATAGTTAATACATAGAAGAGCTTACTCTGTCCAAAAAGCTAAGATCCATAAAAATAGATGTCAATGTACATTTAAAATTTCAGATAACCCATTATTTCTTTAGTTGATAACAATATCAGCTTTTAAGATGGTTTTTACTCTGTCCAAAAACCATTATTTCTTCTCCTGAAAACAATATCAGCTTTTAAAAAAGAACCCAGGCTCTTATAGGAATAACGTTCTCTTTCAAAATCATCGTATTCAAGGCACTCAAGTCTTGGGGTATCAAGCACAACACTGTACTCCCATGCTGCTGTAAAGTTGCCATTCCAGTAAGAACAATCAATGACTAACATTTTAAGCATAGGAACAATTCCCAGACAATGCAAGTATCAAAACCAAAAAAAAAAAAAAACTGAGCACCACATGCAGGTGCATCGGTAGTTACAGGCCTACAACACAGATGATCATAGTGTGCTATTACAACTTCCATCCTCAATCAACCATAATTTCCTATAGCCCAATAATGAACTATATGTTGAAAGATAAAACTCAACTCTACCTATAACCATCCATCTACCAAAAAGGGAACCAAAACCTAACTACACAGTAATTGCCAATAATAATCCTCCAAAATTCAAACAAACAACAAAAAGTCACCATAGTATCAAGAAACAAACACCTTCTGAGTCAGCAGTGAGCACGGGATGCAACGAGGTAAGGGCCTGGTGGCTGAAGGCTGAACGAATGGAGGCGCTGAAATGGTGAGGGGAAATGGCGAGGGCTGAACCAAATAAGCAGACCAAATGAACGGACTTAAAAAAAAGGGTCGCGGCCTAAATAAACCCACAAACTGAGAACCAAACTTCAGTCACTGTGAATACAAATCCGGTAATATAACAACCTCAGATAAAAACCCAAATTGGTAATATACCTAAAAATCATGAGATAGCAAAAATTACAAAATTAAAAAATGTAAGATAGCAAATTGAAAATTTGTGAAAATTTCCACCACTATGAATTCCACTACTTCCATACTGATACTAATTTCGTCTAAAATTCTAACTGAAATGTAATTTATTTTTTTTGAAGTTTTTTGTTGAAACATGGAAAACCCTAAGCATCTGATGAAACATTTGTAAAATTAAGCTCCTGATAGCAAAAATTAAGGAGCTTTACCTTGCCGCAAAGCTTTACGGTGAAAGAGAGAGAATCGGTGCAGCCACCTTGCTTACGGTTGTGGATTGTTTGAGAGTGCAGAGGATCTAGAGAGAGAAGATGCAACCTTGGTTCGTTACTTTGGGAGTTTGGGTTACTTCTATTTTTATTTTTTTTAAGGTCATTCTCATATGAACCGACCCGGACTATTAGACAACCCGCGTGTCCCTCATTTTGTTAGTCTGTCACTTGGTTCGCTAGTTAAGTCCGCAGGAGAGCCTCACTATATATATATATATATATATATATATATATATATATATATATATATATATATATATGTAGGCATGTCCATCAATTTCGGTATTTTTAATTTTTTAGGTTTCCTGGACCGGACTGAACTAGTTTTTTGGTACAAAATGAACCGGTCCGGTACTGGTACAGAAAAATCAGTATATACCGATTTTTCGATACCGGTTCCTGTACCGCACTTCTATGGTTTGGTATTTATCGAATCAGATCGGTTATACCTGTTTTCTAATTATTTTATTATTATTATTAAATGATAATAATAATAATAATAATAATAATAATAATAATAATAATAATAATAATGATAAAAATAATAAGACTATTAATAATAATAATAATAATAAAATTTTAATTTTTAATTTTTAACAGGTAAAAACTAGTACCGAACTGGTTTACCGATCCAACCGGTACCAGTACCAAAATTTGGCCACTTCTGCTACCGGTCCGGTTCGGATCAGTATTTACCGGTTGAACGCCCCTATGTATATACGTATGTACATATATACATATACACATATACAGATATACATATACATGTATACATATAAATATATGTATACATCTACATATGTAGATGTATATGTACATATACATCTACATATGTATATGTAGACATATATATTTATATGTATAAATGCGGTTTTTCAACCCTCCTAAAATCTTCATATACGTTGGAACCATTTGTGTGATTTTATTAGTGCAGTTTAGTCAATTTTTTGTGCGATTTCGGGCCCAATGTCGATTTTTTGCTCACCCCTAGAGAGGAGTTAGTTCTCTAACATGGTCCCCATCTTTTAAAATTTTATTTTTTATAGAGTATTATACATGTCAATTATATTGGTTTTTATAGAGTGTGTCAATTATATTTCTTCTTATAGAATGTGTCAATTATATTGGTTTTTATAGAGAGTGTCAATTATATTTCTTCTTATAGAATGTGTCAATTATATTCATGCATTTGTGTAAGAGATTAATACTTCTTCCATTTTTATTTATTTGATGTTTTAGACTGTTATGTATTTATTAAGAAAGTCATTTATTGCTTTAATGTTCTTATTAAAGTTGATATGTATTGTCACAACTATCTTTGCATGAATTATGAAAAATAAATATGCGAGGTCATGTTAACTATGCAAAATATTACCTATATAAATTGAGATGAATTATGAAAGTAAACACTTGAGACTAACACAAAAATTCTTTAAACTCTGTTTACTAATCATTAAATCACTCGTTTAGACTCGTCTATAATTATTATATTTTTAATGTGAAACTAGGGGTAACTTATTTAAATTTGTCTTGTATTGTACTTTTTATTTTATTCACCCGTGTATAATATTAATGTGAGGACCCGAATTTTTGAGATTATTTTAATAATAATAAATAAGGATTTAATTAACAAAATTATCAAGGTTGCTTAATTTATTTGTGATTGTTATATTTTATGTGATTTAAAGTGTGTGATGAGATTTAATTGGTAAATTAAATCTGTATGGAGATGGTGATAATGTGACACCCAGGATTTTTGAAATTTCCAAATAAGGATTATGATGAATTAAGAAAAGGTTGGTATTTAAAACCTAGTGTTGAATAAGGAATGAATTATGAAATGTGAAAAAGATTTATATGAATTAAGAAGAGAAGGATGAAGGTGCAAAGTGTGCAATAAGTGGATTGAGTAAGGTTACGTGTCATTAAAGAAAGGAAATTTTTTTAGAGAATTATGAAATGTAATATTATAAAGAAATTGTGAATTGAGTTAAGAATTGAATATTCTAACAGTTATGACCATTATGAGATTTTCCATGTGAGCTATGGAAATTAATGAGGTAAAATATGATTATTATGGATTTAGTTGGTATTTATCCAGATAAAGGCATAGCAAGGCGCTATGAATAAAATACATATGATTGTTACAGTAATTATGATTCCGAGGATGGAATCCTGTTAAGGGGGGAAGAATGTGAGGACTCGAATTTCCAAGATTTCTTTAATAATAATAAATGGGAATTTAATTGATAAAATTATCAAGGTTGTTAAATAAATTATTATTTATGTGATTTAAGGTGTATGAAGAGATTTAATTGATAAATTAAATCTTTATGGAGATGGTGATAATTGATGTTAATTTAAAATAATTGAAAAGTAAATAAATTGTTTAAAAACAATTTATGAAGAATAAGAAAAAAATTTATATGTAAGGTACAATATATTGTACAATGAAATTATTGTGGAAGTACAGAAATTATGATTTTAAATGAGGTTATGTGATAATGTAAAATGCATGAATTAAATATGTATATATTTATATATATACATTTGTATGTGTGTTATGTTTAAGTGATAATTATAAATGTTACTAATTATGAAAATTAAGGGATTAATAATTAAATTAATCCAATTTTAAATGAAAAGCGAATGAGGAAGTTAATAAAGTTGTAATTATGGATTTTAAATTTAATTAAGATTTATGGTGGAAATTTAGAAATTAACTGAGAAGGAAAGGTAATTATATAAATTATATAATAATAAATTATATAATTTATATAAGGAAATTAAAATAAGGTATGAAGAAAATAATAATTATATAAATTATATAAGAATAATTATGTAATTTATATAAGGTGATTAAATGAAATAAGATTGGAGGAAATTAAGAAATTATTTAAGAAAGGATAATGTAAATATATAAATTATATAATATTAAGTTATATAATTTATATATAAAGAAATTATTGTGATATTAAAGAAATTGAATAATAAATAAGAAAAATGAATGTTTTAAGTTATTAAAAATTATATTTATGTATAATGGAATTATTATGACCTTTATGAAGAATAATATTTCAGAAACGTGAACATGTTAATATAACATGATGTCCAAGTAACGAAGTGAAAAATTATGGAAAATAATTTTTATATGTCCTCTGAATTATTTTATGAATTTTGGAGGAATAAATTACCTTATATGATTACATGTATGTCGTTATGCGTGTACAAAATTTATCAAGTAAAATACCGAAAAAGGTATTAATATGACTCATAAATCATATTATGACTTTTGGTGAATTAAAATAAATATTTTATATATATTATATAAAATATTTATTACACGATATAATTACGTAATGTATTAAAATAAAAATTTTGCATGCTGGATTTTTCGGTGGAACGTCCGAGAAGGGAAAAGGCGGTGGAATTCTTATATTTTTCCAAATTAGTTAAGTGTTTGACTTATAAAAAGGATAAGAAATAAAACAAAGAAAAGGAAAAATAAGCAAAGCACAAAAAAAAAAACTCTCTCTCATTTCTCTCACCCGAGACCACCATCAAGCTGCCACCACCCACCACCGACCACTATTGGTTGCTAAGGGAGAGAAATCAAGGAGTGATGGCAAGTTACAAGGAAAATGTCAAGCTTGGAAGGTATAAAAATGAATTTAATTAATTTATTTTGTGTAATTGTGGTGGTAAATAATTTGTTGGAAAAATTGTAAATAATTAGAATAATTATTCCAAATAATTTTTGGATATATATCTATGAATTTTATTATTTTTGGAGTATTTATGTTGGGAAATTATGTGCAAAAATGGATTAAAAGTGAAAAGTTGGTGCACTGTTAAGCGAAGCAGAAGAAGAAGAAGGAAAAAGGCTGTCGCGCATTGCGCGGCAGCCATATTTTTTTCGCACGCTAGGCACAAAACGGCGCCGTTTGGGGGGGGTCGCGCGGAAGAAGGGCCGCGCAATGCGCGGATCTCATCCCAGCACAGCCAAACGACGTCGTTTGGTTGGTGCAGGGGAAGAAGGCCGCGCGCAATGCGCGGCGGCCGACGACTCTGGAAAGACCCTTTTGCCCCCGGTCTTTTTCTGAAAGGACGAGCGTGTCCTTTAGCCACATATAATTACAATTATGCCCCTGCGCTTTTTCAAAAATCCCGGTTGTGTCCCTTGACGCGCTAAAATTACAGAAATGCCCCCGGCTTTTCCAGAAAATGCCGGATGAGTCCTAAAGACGCGAAAATGACGAAAATGCCCCTGGACTTTCCGAGAAATTCCGGTTATGTCCCTAAGGGCGCGGAAATTACCAAAATGCCCCCAGAAATGAGTTTTAATTGAAATAAATGTTTAAAAATTGTTTAAAAATTATAGAAAATTATAAAAAATTACTAGAAATACAGAAATGATGTTGGGCATGTAATTTAATATTTTTGTAAAAATATTAAATATTGAGGATTAATATTTAAATATTAATTCATTAAGTTTAAAGGGTAGAAAATGATTAAATGAAAATCTGGACAACCGAATATGCTAAAATTTATCCGATAAGCTGGGTTGTCCGTATTGAATGTATTCGATATTAAGTTGAATGAATATATTAAGGAACGAGGTTAATATAATTAACCATATAAATTAATAATTGGCCCAGAGATGATATTAATTAAGTAAATTAATATCATAAAGAGATAAATAATTATTATTTGATTATTTTATGATCATAGGTTGATCGAGTTAAGGGTTTGAGCTAACAATTTAAATAGCTGGATTTCCAGGCAAGTTCTTCAGTCCTTTTTATGTTGAACTATTATGATATGAAATTCTTGTTTTAAATGCATACAAATTATGTGCTATGTGATACGTGTTTAATATGACCACAATGTGTTCTTTGTGTAACGATATGAGATATATTGCTATATTTAAAACACAAGCACATGATATATGTCACACACCAAGCATGTTAAGGTATGTGCTACGTGAAATATAAACTGTTGAACTTGCTGAGCCGTTGTGCTCATTACTTGCTTAATAAACATTTTTGCAGGAAAGAAATAAATTGCAAGAATATCGGATTAATTGTTAAGGATGAATTGTCTAGAAGGTGGGAAAACGTTTTATTATATTTTCCATTCAATGTGGATACATGTATTAATTTTATAATGATGTTTCATATGTACATATATGTCGAATCCAGACAGGATAAGTCAAGTTTTGAACTGTGATTGTACTAGATAGATGTTACGATAGAAGTTATTAAATGGCTTAACTATGGATTATGAAATCAAGAATAAATTGTATGGATATGAACAATACTAAATTGTGAATGTTGAGCTATATGACACTAGTAAGAAAAACAGAAAAAGGTTAAGGTTGCGATCCATGGGACTAGGATCGAAATGTAAGGATTTTAAATATCCAAATATCTTAATGCAATGGTTAAAAGAAAAAGAAAAATTTATACCGAAAATTTGGTAATTAATGATATTGATATTAAATAATGGATCAATTTAGGTAATGAAAGATTTATTAACGGACCGAAATTTGGACGTAAGAAAGATAATGTATCATAAATACAAAATTTAAGGTAAAAATACGGGTCGAATTTCGGGGTCGTTACAGATAAAGTGTGTTGCATTAACATAATTGAAAAGTAAATAAATTATTTAAAAATAATTTATGAAAAATAAGAGAAATTTCATGTAATTGTACAATTAAATTGTTGATATTTAAAATAGTTGTGGAAGTGCATAAATTGTTATGTAAATGGTGTTACGTGGTAATGTGAGGTTTATGAATTAAATATGTGTATATATATATATTTTGGTATATATATGTACATGTTCAATTGTTATATTGATAAAATTTTATTGATTATGGGAATAAAGGGATTAATAATTAGATTAATCCAAATTTAAATGAAAACCTAAAGAGGGAATTAGAAAAAATTAAAATTATTGATTATATAATTAATCAATAATTATGATGAAAGTTTAGAAATTTTAAGAGAGAAAAAAGTAATTATATAAATTATATAATAATAAATTATGTAATTTATATAAAGAAATTTAAGTAAAATATTAATGAAATAATAATTATATAAATTATATAAGAATAATAATATAATTTATATAAGAGGATTCAATTAAATGAGGATAGAAGAAAATAGAAAATAATGAGAGAATTGATAAAGGTATAATTATTGATTATATAATTAATCAATAATTATGGAGAAATTCTGAAAATTATTTAAGAAAAAGAAAGTAATTATATAAATTATATGATAATAAATTTTATAATTTATATAAGGAAAGTTAAAGTAAATAGTAAGGAAATAATTATATAAATTATATAAAAATGATTATATAATTTATATAAGAAGAGTACATTAATTAAGAAAGAAAATATAATTGTACAAATGGTGCAATATTTTATTATATGGTGTATATTTTAAGTGTGTCAAATGTAATAACCACGAAATTCGACTCACTTTATTATCTTAATTTTCATGTTTATTTAACATTATTTCCTTAACGTCCAAATTTCGGTCCGTTAATAAATCTTTCATCACCTAAATTGATCCATTATTTAATTTCAAAATCATCAATTACCAAATTTTCGGTATAAATTTTTCTTTTTTCTCAATTCAATCATTGTATTAAAATATTTTGATATTTAAAATCTTTACATCTGGATCCTAGTCCCTGGATCGCAACCTTCACTTTTTCTTTTCTTTTCTTGTATCACAAAGCTCGGCATTCACATTTTAATTTCATTCATATCCATACAAATATTCTTTGTTTCATGATTCATCATTAAATATATAATAATCTCTATCATAATATTCATATTGAATAATTTCAGTTCACAGTTTAACTATACACATCATATTCAGATATTACTTATCTGTACATATAGCATATCAAAGTAACTTGGCAAATTTATCCACATTGATTTATAATATTAAAATATAATAACAGTCTCAACCTTCCTTGGTAAACCGTCTCTATATAATCTAAAATTCTTGAAATTTATTTCTTTCCTGCAAAAACGTTTATTAAGCAAGTAATGAGCACAACGGCTCAATAAGTTCAACAGTTTATGCGTCACGTAGCACATACCTTAATATGCTCGGTGTATGTCATATATCATGTGTTGTGCCTATACTTGAGCAACATAAATATATTCATATCGTTGCACAACGTACACATTATTGTCATATTAATAACGTAGCACATAACACATAATTTGATGCATTTGAACAAATATTAACATATCATAACAGACAACATTTAACATTTAAAGGACTGAAGAACTTGCATGTATGTCCAATTAATAAATTGATAGCTCAAACCTTTTACTCGATCAACTTATGATCATAAAATAATCAAACACTAATTATTTATCTTCTTATGATATTAATTTAATTAATTAATATCATCTTTGAGCTAATTATTAATTTATATGGTTAATTATATTAACCTCGTCCCGTAAAATATTAATATAACTTAATATCAATATCCTCAATACGAACAACCTGACTCTTCGGATAAAATTTAGCATTTTTGGTTGTCCATAATTTTATTTAACCATTTTTCTAAATTGTAACCTTACTAGATTAATATTTAAAGTATTTAAATATTAATTCCGAATATTTAATATTTATGCAAAAATATTAAATTTAATGCCCAAATATCATTTCTATATTTTTAGTATTTTTCTATAATTTTCTATAATTTTTAAACAATTTTTAAACATTTATTTCAATTAAAAACAATTTATGGGGGCATTTTCGTCATTTTCGCGCCCTTAGGGACATAACCGGAATTTTCCGGAAAGTCCCGGGACATTTTTGTAATTACGGCGCGTCTAGGACACGCCCGGTATTTGCCGAAAAGGACAGGGGTAAAAGCGTAATTTCTCCGCGTGGTTGATCGTCTTGCAATGCGCGCGACTTTCCCTTCCCAGCCAAATGACTTCGTTTGGCTCGTTTGGCACCGAAACCCAGCCGCGCGTGGCGCGGCCCCCTTTTCTGCCCCCAAAACGGCATCGTTTATATACGCGCCTTTGAAAAACAATGGCTGTCGCGCAATGCGCGGTAGCCCTTTTCTTCTTCTTTCCCTGCAGCCGTAACAGTATACCAGCCCAAACAATTTTACACCATTTTTGTTCCTCAATTTTACAACATAATACCTCTAAAAATCATATAATTCATAACTATATATTTAAAAGTTATTTAGAACAATTATTCTAAATATTTTCTAATTTTCCATAAAATTTATTTAACATCATAATTACTAAAATAAATCACATAAAAATAATTTATACCTTCCTTGGCTTGTAATTTTTTCCTCTTGATGGCACCAAATATTTCCTCTTGGTGGTGGCTATGGTAGTTGCCGGTTGTGAGTGGTGGTGGCATCGGATGGAAGAGAAAGAGAGAGTTTGTGTGTGTTTTTGTTTTTCTTTCTTTTACGATACATTAAGTAATTATATCGTGTAATAAATATTTTATATAATATATATAAAATATTTATTTTAATTCACCAAAAATCATATCAAGATTTATAAATAATTTTAATACCTCTTTTAGGTATTTTTCTTAATAAATTTTGTACACGCATAATAACATGCATGTAATTATATGAGGTATTTTATACCTCCAAAATTCATAAAATAATTCATATAACAAATAAAAATTATTTTTCGTAATTTTTCACTTCGTTACTTGGACAACATGTTACACTAACATTTCACGTTTTTGAAATATTATTCTTCCTAAAAGTCACAATAATTCCATTATACCTAAATATAATTTTTTTTATAATTTAAAACCTTCATTTTTCCTCATTTAATTTCATTTCTTTACATTTCACATTAATTTCTTTATATATAAGTTATATAATTATATAATTTATATATTTACATTCTCCTTTCTTAAATAATTTCTTAATTTCCCCCATAATTATCAATTTATCAATAATTTCACATTTATTAATTCTATCATTATCTTAATTCTCTTATATAAATTATATAATTATCCTTATATAATTAATATAATTATAATTTCCTTTATACATCACTTTAATTTTCTTATATAAATTATATAATTTATTATTATATAATTTATATAATTACATTTCTTTTCAATAAATTTCTAAATTTCCACCATAATTCTTAATTAAATCTAAAATCAATAATTATAATTTTATTAACTTCCTCATTCGCTTTTCATTAAAAATTGGATTAATTTAATTATTAATCCCCTAATTTCCATAATTAATAACATTTATAATTATTACTTAAACATATATATATATATATATATATATATATATATATATCTAATTTCATATATTTCACATTACCACATTGTAATATCCCAGATATTTTCAAGATTTTAAATAATATCTTAATTGATTTTATTAAAGGTTAATGTTTAAAACCAAGAATGTGAGAAGTAAGATGTGTAGAAAATGGGTAAACATTTTTTTTAACATAATGTATTTGTTAGAAATTAAATGTGGAAATATTTTATGATGCATATAGAGAATTTATTAAGAAAATAAATTCATTTGAGAAGTGAAGATGGTTATAAGGATATATATACATAGTTATATATTCCTAGAGTTGTGCTTGTTAGCCAAACAAGAAGATGAGTAAATTAATACTCAATAAAACTAATAAATTAATTAGTTTAAATATGAAGTAAGAATGAAAGTCATGAAATATAATTAATTATGTTAATTATATTAGTTATGAGTTAAAGTTATATAAAAACTAGAAAGTTTGTCTAGAATGACAATATTAAGAAGTTAATTGATTAAGTAATTAACTTAATTCTTAAGTTGTGATATAGAGTTCAAGTAATTTAATTACTACTAGTGGACTAGCCCAAAAGGATTATTGATGTTAGCCCAATATGAAAAATATTGGTATGAAGTGGGTAATTAAATAATAAGCCCAAATGTTATGTTGATTAATAGTCCAAGAGGTAATTAATATAAGTCTAATTAAATTAATTACCTAGCCCAAGTTATAAAGATGTGTGAGTTGTGTTGGGTAGCCCAAATAATTAAATAAGGGAGCCCAATGCAAAATAAACTAGTAGCCCAAATATTGAGTCCAAATTTAAAAGTCAAATGTTGGGAAATTTCAAGTATTGATTGAGTGTAGAGAATTAACTAGTGTAGGCTTAATTGAATAACCCTAGTTGGTAGACATGAGAGAGCATTAACCAAACATTGGTTAATTGCTGAGGAAGGAAGGTAGTGTTGAGAATTAACTATGGATGAGTTAATTATGTAACTCAATGAGATAGAATAATTAAAGGTAAGTCTAATTGGATTATATTATAAGTCCAATTAATGTATTAAACTAAGTTAAATAAATTAACCTAGTATTCCATGTAATTAATTAAATCTTGATTCAAATTATAATTAATCAAGCCCAATACTTGTTTTAATTAAATGTAACATAGGGTATTTAATGTTAGCCCAATGTAACAATTAAATTGAGTTCAACCAAATTAAATGGATGAGCCCAATATATTTAAGTCCTAGAGTCCAATGTGGAGCCCAAATGGTAGTCAAAATTGGTCAACATATATATACATATACATATATATATGTATATTTAAGCTATAAAAATAAAGCAAAAATGGGGGATTAAATCCCATTTTGCTGAGATTTAAGGGGCCCCACAATGGGGTGGAGTGTTGCATGAGCTTGCTTGGAAAATCTCTTAAAGGACAAGGTTGTTCAACCACTCTAGTCAATCACTTAGTCATTCAACATGTCCATCCATCAAATAGTATCATAATTAGCACTAATTTGACTATGTTGGTGAATTAGGGAGAGTTGATGATAATTAAGGAGACTCTATAAATAGAGTACTCCACACCCTTGTCATGTTTGTTTGGTCATTTGCTAGAGCTCAAGAGAAGAAAATAGAGAGCATTTGAGAGAAATATAGAGAGAACACTTGTGAGTGTGGAAAATATTGCTAGAGGTAGAGCTTGGTGGATGACACAAAGCTTCACATCATTCTTTGGAAGGAGAAGAAGAAGAGCACACAAGTCCATAAGGTTAAAAAGTGTTATAACCCCTCTTAAGTTCATTTTTGTAGTCTATATATGATTTGAACGGTTAAAATATATTTTTAACGGATAAAAAGTTATTTTGATGCTCTAGAAGTCTAAAGCTATGTTATATTGGTAGAATCATGGTTTGATATAGTTAAATCATGTTTTGGTATGAGCGGTATGCATAAAAATGTAAGAAATGTCTATATTAAGCTTTACCGGTAAAAATCTAGGTAGCTATGCGCTATTTAATGTTGTAGTTTGAAATGTAAAAGTTGGAAATTGGATTTCTATGGCTAAAAAGTTACCTCTATGAGTTTTTAAGAAAACCCAACTTGAATCTTTCAAAAATGTGAAAAAATAAAGAAGTTATGAATTTTTCCTCTAAGCATGTTGATTTTAAAATCCTAGGTTGCATTGTGAGAGATTTTAAGCATAGATCCGTTTGGAATTTAGATTTGTGTTCTAAAGAGAAATTGTATAGGAGGAAATTATAATGAGAATGAACTCAAGAATCACCCCAAAATATTTTAAAAGGAAGAAGTTATGGCTATCGGAGCGAAGGGGGGTCGGACAACCCAAATAGTGAAAAATTGCTGCGTGACCGGGGCGGCCTCGCTACTTTACGGGGCGGCCGCCCCACTCCACCAGATGGTTTTTGTGTTGTTTTGTTGTCCGGGGCGGCCGCGCCACCTTACGGGGCGACCTCGCTACTCCATCAGAATTTTTTTTGTCGTCCGGGTCGGGTCGGTTCGGTCCGGATCGGATTTTTATGAAAATTTAAATTCATATAAGTGTAAAATGAATATGTTTGTATAATAAACTAATATATGTAGTTTATGAATGAGTGATTAAAATATTATTAAATGTATAATAATATTAATAAGTGATTAAAATATTATTAAATGGTTAATAATATTAATGTGTGATTAAAATATTATTAAATGGATAATAATATTAATAAGTGATTAAAATATTATTAAATAGTTAATAATATTAATATGTGATTAAAATATTATTAAATGGATAATAATATTAATAAGTGATTAAAATATTATTAAATGGTTAATAATATTAATGTGTGATTAAAATATTATTAAATAGTTAATAATATTAATGAGTGATTAAAATATTATTTTGTTAATAATATTAATATGTGATTAAAATATTATTAAATGGTTAATAATATTAATGTGTGATTAAAATATTATTAAATGGTTAATAATATTAATAAGTGATTAAAATATTATTAAATTGATAATAATATTAATAAGTGATTAAAATATTATTAAATGGTTAATAATATTAATGTGTGATTAAAATATTATTAAATGGTTAATAATATTAATGAGTGATTAAAATATTATTAAATAGATAATAATATTAATAAGAGATTTAAAATATTATTAAATGGTTAATAATATTTGAATATAGTTGTATGTTATCAAAGACAGATAATATTTTGAGGTATTTGGTACATTATTAAATGTCTGAATCATTAAGTTATGAAAAAGAAGAATGTTTAATTGAATTAAACCAAAGTAAATAGTCTGTTTGCGACTAAATTTTAGACAACTTATTAAAAGTAAGTCGTACGATGAACGTATAGTGAATGCGTAAGTTGGTTAAGTATACCCGACATATCCAACTAGGTTTGGGCTAGGGTTTTGTCCGGAACTTAAGGGTTCGTTTGTCGGACATCTTAAGAGTTAATAATTTAAAGTTAGAGTCTTATATAAAGGCTAAGTGATAGTCATTGCATATAATGATTATGTCAATTTCCTATATAAATTGTAGGTTGAACGAAAGACGCAAATAAGCATAACTGGTAGAAGTGAACCAGACAAGTTTTTCAGATATTGTTGCTATGTGTATAACTGTTATGTGTGCACTTGAAGCATGTGAGAATTTGAATTAAATATGTTTTTGTGAAACCATATGAGATGTGTTGATTCTATATGATAGAAAGCCTGAATTAATTGAATAAGTTGAACTGTATGTCATGTATTCATTCCAATGCATGATCAGTATTTGCATGAATAAATGCAAAGCATGAGAAGCATGATGCATTCATATAATGTAATGAATGAAGCATGAGAAGCATGTATAAACATGAACTATGTGTTATGCGCTATCTGTTAGACTTGCTGAGCCGTCGTGCTCACTCTTGCCTAAACCAACATTTTCAGATAGTGCAAATCATTTGAAGTTCTAGATAAAGATCAAGGAACAGGAAAGCATATTACTTTCACTGAAGATCTAAATATTTGTTGTAGATATTAGTCCGAATTGGACAGGTAAATAATTGTGTAGTATAAGACTTTAGTTGGTATGTTATATGAGTGTTAAATACACAAGTTGATTGTAATAGAATGTCGTATCATGTATGATATTAAGACATACTAGAAATGTATAAATATTTCGATTCTGGAATAGAAAGAGATGTTGTAAAATTGTAAATAAATGGTTATTTACCAATTATAATATTGTTGTAATTCATGAACAATAAGGAAAAAGTTGTACTCGTGTTGAACCGGATCCGAGGTTCAAGGAACCTGGATTTGGGGTCGTCATACACATAACCTCGATCAAATCATAATTTCTACATTTCCATAACAGTTTAATTGTACAATTTATTGTACCTTTACATGGAATTTCTCTTATTCTTCATAAATTATTTACAAACAATTTATTTACTTTTTCAATTGTTTTAAATCCACCCAATTCATCACCATCTTGGTACATATTTAATTTACCAATTAAGTTCTTTCACGCACTTTAAATCACCTACAACATAACTAATTTAAACAACTTTGATAATTTTATCAATTAAATTCTCATTTAATATTATTAAAGAAATCTTGAAAATTCGGATCCTCACATCAAATAGTAAAGAAATGGGAAAATAAACGTGGAGAAGGAATGTTTTAGTTTATTAGAATTATGTTTATTGTATAATTGAATTGTTATGATTTTTATGGAAAATAATATTTTAAAAACGTGAACATATTAATTAAACATGTTGTCCATGTAACGAAGTGAAAAAGTATGAAAATTTATTTTTATAAGTTGTATGTGTTATTTTATTAATTTTGGAGATATAAATTACCTCATATAATTACATGCATGTCATTATACGTGTACAAAAATTGTTATGTAAAGTACCTGAAAAAAGTATAAATATTATTTATAAACCATGTTATGAATTTTGGTGAATTAAAATAAATATTTTATATACATTATATAAAATATTTATTACACGAGATAACTACGTAATGTATTAAAACATTCAATTATGCATGATTTTTATGGCTTATCCCGGTTGGTAAGAGGTGGTGGAATTGTGTTATTTTTCCAAAATGGTTAAATTCTTTAGTTATAAAAGGAAAAAGGAATAGTAAATAGAAAAAGAAAAAAATATAATACACACACACACACAATAAAACATCATCTCTCTCTCTTCTCCAACCGTAGCCACCATCACCACCAAAAGAAAAAAAAAATTGTGCCAACAAGAGGATCAACAAGGTTCAAAGAAAAGATTTCAAACTTTGGAAGGTATAAAACTAAATTATTTGATTTATTTTGGTATTATTAGTAATAAAATAAAATTTGTGAAAAATTAGAAAATAATTAGAATAATTATTCTAAATAATTTTTGGAGGTATATATGTGAATTATATGATTTTTAGAATTATTATGTTGTGAAATTAATGTACAAAAATGGTTTAAACTGTTCTTGGTTGGCTACTATTAACTGGAAAGAAGAAGAAAATAAGGGTCGTTTGCGCATTGCGTGGCGGCCATTTTTTTTCGGAAGCCGAGTTAAAACGACGGCGTTTTGGGTACGGAAAGGGGAAAGTCGTGTCATGCGCGACTGTAATCCTTCGTCGGGCCAAACGACGTCGTTTGGCTTGCGTAAGTGGTAAAGGGGACGCGCAATGCGCGGTCGGCACTGCTGGTTAATTACCAACGCGTCCCTAGCCTTTTAAGAAAATGTCGAGCGTTCCCTGGCCTTGGCAAATGACACGCGTACCCCCTGCCTTTTTTAGAAATTCCGATTTTGTCCCTGAAGTTGCTGAAATTACGAAAATGCCACCATAAGTTAATTTTTAACTACATAAATGTTTCAAAATTGTTTAAAAATTATAAAAAAAAAATACTAAAATTATAGAAATGATATTTGGGCATTAAATTCAATATTTTTGCAAAAATATTAAATATTGAGGATTAATATTTAAATATTTTAAATATTAATCTAGTAAGTTGAAAATTTAGAAAATTGTTAAATAAAATTCGGACAACCGAATATGCTAAATTTTATCTGACGAGCCGGGTTGTCCATATTGAATGTGTTTACATTAATAATATTAATATGTTAGAGTGCTAATTAATTATTAATTTAATTGATTTACTATAGGTAGTACGCGAAGAGTTATAAATTGATTATTTATTAATTTCGACACCGAGACAAGTTCTTCAGTACTTGATATTAATGGTTATATGATGTTATATGCTTACTTTGTTCAAATGTGTATAGAAATTATGTGTTATGTGACCTATTGTTGGTATGACTGTTATGTGTTTTCAGTGCAAATATGTGACCATATGTGAAGTGGTTCAATGTTTACTTTAGGTAAATGTTAATTGATTTAGACATGATACACATGAAATATATTGCTTTAGCAGAAGCACAATGCATGATCTATGACACCCACAGAGCACGCTATGTTATGTGCTACATGAAGCATGAAAGGTGTAAATTGTTGAACTTGTTGAGCCCTAGTGCTCATTCTTGCATAATATAAATTTTGCAGGTAAAAATGAAACTTCAGATGTATTAAATCATGACTAGAGATTATGCACGACATCAGGAAAAGTTGCAATTATAATTGATGTACATATTTTGTTTGTATATAGAAACTAGATATGGTTAAAATAGTGGAATAAGTATTTATAATTCATGAGATATATATATATATATATATATGTCAGATTCTGATCGGATAAATAAGATTTAGTCATGTATTTTGAGTATTCAATAATACTTATCATGAAAGAAAAGAAAAAATAAAGGTTGCAATCCAGGAACTAGGATCGAGATGCAAAGTTTTTAAATGTCAAAATATTTTAATACAATGATTTAAAAAGAAAAAACAAATTATACTGAAAATTTTGATAATTGATGATTGTAAAGTCAATTAAAGGCTTAAATAAGGTGATTAAAAATTTATTAACAAACCAAAACTTGGACGTTAGGAAAATAATGAATAATAAATATGAAATTTAAGGTAATAAGGTTTGTTGAATTTCGGGGTCGTTACAATTAACACATTATGCTAGAGATAGAACATGCCCTTGATCACCCTCTAACCCTCAATTCTAAATCCACCCCCCCCCCCCCCCCCCCCCATTCCCCCAAGTTTCAAACCCACAATAAATTGCTTTTAATTCCAATTCTAACATGCACACCACACTATATCATCGAACATATGTAGATTTTCTTTATCAAAATCCGTGTAGTACGTTGTGTAAATATGTAGGTCGAGTAGTGATGATAGGAATTCTTATTCTTCTAACTTTAGATGTAATAACCAAGAAATTTTTAGACAATGTTATTAATAAAAATAATTATTATTTAAAATTGATTGTGTGCACTTATGTGTCTATATATGATAAGAGAGTTAATAATTCAATTAAATTGAATTAATTATGTTACAAGTAAGATAACAAATGAAGATTATATTTGAGTTTATGTTATAATTAACTAAGCTTAGAAATTAAGCCTTGTGTGGTATAATTGTGGTAATGAATTAATTAGATATTTAATTAATTTATGGAAGGTGATAAATATAAATTTAATATGATAATGAAGTAAAGTGTAAATTTGAGTTTATAATAAATTTTAATAAAGTTAATGTATTATTAAAATAAACTAGTGGGCAATTAATATTAATTAGCCCAATATATGTGCAATAGTTGGTCCAATAATGGAATTAAAAGTAAGACCACTAAGAGAGTTATTAAGGTTCCATGTATTTAGCCCAAGTTGAAATATTATAAGTCCAATGAGAAGTCCAAATCATGATCCAATTAAGTGGCCCAAATTAATGACTCATTTTCTAGAATACTTGCATAAATAAATAAATAAGTAAATAAAGTACTCCCATTATGACCTCTCTCTCTCTCTCTCTCTCTCTCTCTCTCTCTCTCTCTATATATATATATATATATATATATATATATATATATATATATATATAATTTACGGTCATTATGAGGGAATGAATGGTTAAAGTGGATTAAGTTACTAAACTTTGAATAACCTATAGTTAATAAATTGGTAGATGGTTATTACCTATTTTGGTGTATTTTATACATGTATTAGTATAAGTATGAGTATATGGAATTTGCCTATAAATAGGCTCACCTTATTTCATGTACAAAGGTTGTTAGCATTTTGCTAAGTGTGAGCTATAGAGAGAAAGTGAGAGAAAATAGAAAATGTAATGTTCCCAAAATTAGACAAACCTTATTACCTTAAATTTTATATTTATAATACATTATCTTCCTAACGTCCAAATTTTGGTCCGTTAATAAATCTTTAATTACCTTAACTAATCCATTCATTGACTTTACATCATCAATTACCGAATTTTTTGGTATAATTTTTGTTTCTTCATTGTATTAAAATATTTTAGCATTTAAAAACTTAGCATCTCGATCCTAGTCCCTGGATCGCAACCTTTACTTTTTCTTTTCTTTCATGATAATTACTCTTGAATAATCAAAATACATTACTAGACCTTATTTATCCGATCAGAATTCGACATATATATAACTCATGAATTTTAACCACTCATTTCACTAATTTAACCATATCCAGTTTCTATATACAAATAAAAATATATACAACAATTACATTTGCAACTTTCCTTGATGTCGCACATAATCTCTAGTCATGATTTAATACATCTGAAGTTTCATTTTTACCTGCAAAATTTATGTTATGCAAGAATGAACACTAGGGCTCAGCAAGTTCAACAGTGTGCACATAGCACATAACATAACATGCTCTGTGTGTGTCATACATCATGTATTGTGCTTCTACTAAAACAATATAACTCACGTGCATCATATCTATTTCCCATTAACAATTACCTAAATAAAACATTAAACAACTTCACATATAGTCACATATTTGCACCGAAGGCACATAGCAGTCATATCAACAATGAATCACATAACACATAATTTTATATGCATTTGAACAAAAGTTAATCTATACCAACAGATAAACAATTAACATCAAGTACTGAAGAACTTGCCTCGGTGTCGGAATTACTAATTAACTAATTTATAATTCTTCTCGTACAACCTATAGTAAATCAATTAAATAATAATTGATTAGCACTTTACTACATTAATTTAATTAATATAAAATACATTCAATGCAGACAAACCTGCTCGTCAGATAAAATTTAGTGTATTCGGTTGTCCGAATTTTTATTTAACATTTTTCTAAATTTTAAACTTATTAGATTAATATTTAAAATATTTAAATATTAATCTCAAATATTTAATATTTTTGGAAAATATTAAATTTAATGCTCAAATATCATTTTTATATTTTTAGTATTTTTTTTATAATTCTTAAACAATTTTTAAATATTTGTTTTAATTAGAAATAGCTTCGGGACAAAATCGGAATTTTAGAGAAAGGTAGGGGTTTGCTGGTAATTTGGCAAGGCTAGGGACACGCTATGCATTTCCTGAAAAGGTCAAGGGCATGCTGGTCATTAACCAGCAGTGCGCCCGCGCCTTGCGCGGCCCCCTCTTCCGGTTACGCCGAACGACGTCGTTCGGCCTACCGGTTACCGAAGTCGCCGCGTATGGCGCGGCTTCCCTTCTTCCGCTCCCAAAAACGTTGTCATTTTTAACCTGGCTCCGGAAAAAAATGGCCGCAGTGCAATGCGCATGCGACCTTAAATTTCTTCCTTCTTTCCTTCTAGTAACAGTAGCCAACCAACACCATTTTATACCATTTTTGTTCATCATTTCCACAACATAAATACTCTAAACCTTATATAACCCATAAATACACATCCAAAAATTATATAAAACAATTATCCTAATTATTTACTAATTTTTCACAAAATTATTTCATCACTAAAAATACTAAAATAAATCAATTAAAAATACTTTATACCTTCCTTAAGCTTGAAAATCTTTCTTTGAAGCTTTTTCTACACTTTGATAGCACCCAAAACTTTTCTCTTCCTTAGTGGTGGTGCTCGGTGGTGGTGATGGTGGTGGAAGAAGAATAATGAAAAGATGAGATGGCTTGTGTTTTTGTTTGTTTGTTTTTATTTTTTTTATTTTTATATGTGCATGCCTCCCTTATTTCTTTATTTCTTTTTCTTTTAATAACAAGAAGAAATTAACCACTTTAAAAACAAAAGAAAAGTCCACCGACTTACCCATCCGGATTAGCACAATTCAAGCGTAATTAAATATTTTAATACATTACGTAGTTATTACGTGTAATAAATAATTTATGTAATGTCCTTAAAATATTTATTTTAATTCACTAAAATTCATAAAGTGATTTATAAATAACATTTATACCTTTTTAAGGTACTTTACTTGATAAATTTTGTACACACATAATGACATCCATGTAATTATATGAGGTATTTTATACTTCTAAAATTAATAAAATAACACATACAACTTATAAAAATTAATTTCCATACTTTTTCACTTCGTTACATGGACAACATGTTTAAATAACATGTTTACGTTTCTAAAATATTATTTCCCATAAATTAAAATAATTCCATCATATAATAATCATAATTTAATAAATTAAAGTATTCATTCTTCTCATTTATTTTTCATTTCTTTACTATTTGACACACTTTATATATAAACCATGTAATAAAATATTGCACCATTTATACAATTATATATCCTTTCTTAATTAAGGTACTCTTCTTATATAAATTATATAATCATTTTTATATAATTTATATAATTTTAATTTTCTTACTATTTACTTTAACTTTCTTATATAAATTATATAATTTGTTATTATGTAATTTATATAATTACATTCTCCTTTTTAAATAACATCCAAAATTTCACCATAATTATTAATTATATAATCAATAATTATACATTTATTAACTTTCTCATTATTTTCTATTTTCTTCATTACTCAGTACACTTTATGTAAACTATACAATAATATATTATACAATTTATATAATTTTTCTTCCATCCTCAATTAATTGAATCCTCTTATGTAAATTATATAATTATTCTTATATAATTTATATAATTATTATTTCATTAATATTTTACTTAACTTTCTTTATATAAATTACATAATTATATAATTAATTTCTCCTCTTAAATTTTTTTAAACTTTCATCATAATTATTGATTAATTATAAAATCAATAATTTCAATTTTACTACTTCCCTATTTAGCTTTTCATTAAAATTTGGATTAATTTAATTATTAATCCTTTTATCTCCCTAATCAATAAAAATTTATCAATTGAACACACACACACACACACACACACACACACACACATATATATATATATATATATATATATATATATATATATATATATATATATATATATATATATATATATATATACATACATATCTAATTCATATACCTCATATTACCACGTAACACCATTTATATATCTCCACAACTATTTTAAATATAAAAAATTTAATTGTACAATTATATTGTACCATTTCATATAATTTTCTTATTCCATATAAATTATTCTTAAACAATTTATTTACTTTCCAATTATGTTTACTTAACACCATTTATCATTATCTCTGTATAGATTTAATTTACCAATTAAATCCCGTCACACACTTTAAATCACATAAAATATATCCATCATAAATAATTTAAACAACCTTGATAATTTTTCTTAATTAAATTCTTATTTAATATTATTAGAGTAATCCCGAAAATTCGGGCTCTCACAGAAAACTAAGTGAGACTTTTGCACTTTGTTGGTTCAAGAGGAACTCTAGTAAAGGAAGGAAAGATTGAGGTGTATTATTAAGTTTATATCTAAGAGGAAGGAAGCATCCAGGAGGTATAATCCTAACCTAGTTTTAATTTTATAAGTTAAGTTAGTATATTTTGTTTATAGTAAAAAATGCATGCTTGGTTATGGGAGAAATTTGTTTATGGAAATCCTGGTAGATTATGAAGATATAAGGATGGTTATTGGAAGGAGTTTATGTGTTATATATGTGTTTTATGTTCAAATGAACCAAATAAATACACATGAGCTTAAAATCCTAAAATGTTATAGTGATATGGGTAAAAATGGACTAACATGTGTAACTCTTTTGCTTGATCTAAAAAATGTATGTTGTAGATCTATGAAATACAAAAATATTTCAAGTAGAACGAACAAAAACGAAGCTAAAATGAATTTATGGTGAATTTTCTTGTAAAGGACGTTAAAATGAAACTCTAGCTTGAAGAATCAATAATTTTGGTTAGATAAATATTTTTAAAAATAATTTAAAATTTAGAATATTATAGAGTTATAAGTTTATAAAATAACAAAAGTGATTTGAGTTCATTTGGATGTAAAATGAGTAAGTTATGAATGACTGAATCAAAAGGGGTTTTATAAAAAAAAATTGAAATTAGTTTATGCTAAGGGGTGTTGCATGTGACGCCCCCAAATTCGGGTTTCAAATACCCGGATCCGGTCATCACGATCCAATACAAACATTCACCTCTAAACAACATACAATAACTAAATGCGGAATAATAAACATATGTTGTTCATTCAAAAGGTGTTACTAGTCCCAAGATACGATAACCTTACACAAAAGTACACAAATACCCTTAATAAAGTACTTAGGGTTTATATTACATAACAGTTAATTTAATTAACTACAGGGCTGCATCTCGAAGTCTATTACTTCATCTTTCCTTTACCCTTGTTCTTTCCCGAAGTCTCGGGTTGCACTGCAATAAGGTTTCATGATATAGCAAGAGTGAGCAACTAGTTTGCTCAACAAGACAACAAGTTTAAATAACAACAAGGAACAATATATCATGAATGAAAGGGAATAGCAGAAAAATTCAATAATGTGAATAACATAAGCAGGAATAATAATTTTCTTTTAAAATTAGGATAGTCAAATAGACTATGAACTATAAATATCCACTGGAGTCAATAGCAGGTTGACCCAATGGTTACTACCAGAAATATGTACCCGAGGGGATCAGCCTCAGTACAATATGTGTATGCATAACATTTAATTTTCGTATTTTTGTACCTGATATTAGATACAGGGTACTCCCCTATAATAAAGGGGTATTCATAATAGTCTAAGAATCCGCATCTTCAATGATTTGGATAGCTTTTAAAATCTTTAACATAAATGTCTAGCCGAACAATGGCTTAGACCTACTTTGGATAGTTCTTTAAACAGTAGAACAGTAATTAAGTACAAGTCAATGACTGTACAATCTCAAGTGCAACAAGTGCGAATAACAATAATATCGATGTGAAATAATTGTAAAGTAATTAAACCACTCAAAGTATGCTTGGAAATAACAGTTCAAGCTTAAATAAATAATTTGCTCAATGAAATGAGTTTAGAGATAAGGAACTTGCCTGTCTGCTCAGCTACAATAAATGTCTAGCTTTAACTAACTGGCTTTGAAAAGACCTAACATTAATAAAGTTGGTCTAATAATTAGTACGGCGTATTTGCACAACTATACGCTCACTAAGGTACTTATTTATCATATAAGTACTAACACATAAATTTACATTAGTCGAAATAATATTATTAACCTTATAGACCCTCAATCAAATTAGGTTAATAATTTAATAAGTTAGAAAATATTTTTCTTAAGCGTTGGACACTTATTAAACCCTTAAACAACTTATTATAATTGTTTAATAAAAGTATAATTAAATTAAATTTATTTTATTAATTCAATCTCTATTTAATTACTATTTAATCTTGGTTAAATAGAAATTAATTAATTAACTCTAGTTATTATTTAAAATAAATAATAACTAATTGTACTTACTTATTATTTAATCACAATTAAATAATAAATAATTATTGATTTAATTTTAACCTTCTTTAATTTAATATTAATCAACTAATAATTAATTAATTAATTAACCTCACTTATTATTTAATTTAAGGAAATTAAATAATAGTTTACTAATTTTAATCCTCTTTAATTATTATTTAATGTCAATTAAATAATAATTAATTATTTAATTATTTTTAATTATTATTTAAGGTTAAATAAAATTTAATTTATTTATCCTTATTTATTATTTAAATTAAATAACTTAATTTTCCTTAATCATTATTTAATGCTAATTAAATAATAATTAATTACTTAATTATCCTTATTTATTATTTAATAATATTTAAAAAATAAATAGTTAATTTATAAATTTTTATCTCTCTTTAATTATTATTTAATAGGAATTAAATAATAATTGCTAATTTATCACCTTTATTTATTATTATTAACATTTTAAATAATAAATAACTAATAAATTTAATTAACTTAACCATGATTTAGCTAACTAGATTAATATTTAAAATATTTAAATATTAAACTTAATTAAAAATATCCTCCCCAATATTATTTTTGTATTATTATTATTTTTGTTATAATTTTAAATTAGTTTTTAAATATTTAAATTAATTAAATTAAACCCGAATGGCATTTCTGTAAATAAGTTGAAAACTGAACCGAGGGCAAAATCGTAACTTCGCCAAAAAAAACACGGAGGGGCAGAATCGTAATTTCGCCGAAATTTTCCTACCGCGCATGGCGCGCGTTACAGAATTTACGGGCTAAAACGACGCCGTTTTTGGAAAGCCGGATACGGCTTCCACGCGTATCGCGCGGAGTAAATTTCGACGGACACCAAACAACGTCGTTTGGCTCCGTGTTTTCGGTGAACAGTGGTTGCGCGCATTGCGCGGAAACCCTTAAATTTTTTTCTTCTTCGCAGAATGTGAACAGTGTTCCGGCACACACATTTTAAATAAAAATATATCATCAAGTAAGCTTTAACTCTTCAATAAAAATCCAAAAAAATTACCAATCACCTTATATTAATGTATAACATGAAAAATTAATTTTTCATGATTTAATATCATTATTTTTTCATAAAATTTTTTACATCACATAAACTACCACAAATCATAACTTTTTGTGTATAACTCCATTTTGAGTGATTCAAACTTTGTTTTTCTCATGATTTAATGTTCTATAATATTAGAACAGCAAACCTAAGTTTTATAAAAATATTTTTGGTCATATATTTCAAGACTTGATTATACACTATTAAACACATATTTTAGCATACAAATGATACCAAAATACAAACCAAACATATTAAACTCAAGCATGACATAAATATTACAACTACACATTAATAACTATATTAACATGTTTATACTAACATGATGATTTATTTAATTTAAAAATAAAACTTAGATTTAGAATAACCATTACCTTGATTTAATGACTATTCTCCTTTTCTTCCAAAATAAGTGGTGAATCTTGAAGACATAAACCAAAAAATCCTTCTCTTGATAATTTTGCTCTCAAAATATTTTTCTACACTCTCAAATGCTCTCTAGCTCTCTCTTTTGGACTTGGAGAAAATAATGAAATAACATCTAACAATTTCAAGTATACTTGCAAAATTATTAGATACACATAATATATCTAATAATTTAGCCCATGCTCCTAGATGACAACTTACACAAGGAATGGGTTAAATGACTTAGTTGGTGAAAAGAGAAATGGTCCATGTACTTGAAAAAATAAAACAAGCAACCATTAATTAAATAAATGAAAATTAAACTAAAATAAACAAAAATCAATTTTTTTCTCTCTCTCCTCCATGTGGTTCGGCTGATGGACTTCTTGTCCCAAAAAAATTGACATAGTCTCTTTACTTTAATAATTATTAGTTAATTTAAGTATTTTCCAAGTGGGCCAATCATTGGGCTTTAATTTAAAATACCAATTGGGCTCCTATTAAATTGTTTGGGCTACTAAATTGTCAAATTTTATTATTCTCCACTTGGGCTACTAATTGACCCATGTTGGGCTAATTTAATAATTTACACATTAATTATTCAATCCATGATTAAATAAATAATTAGATTGAATAAATAATTAAATATTCTAACCCATAAGTATTAAATTACTAAATGGACTAATAAATATTATTATTAATATTTTACATTATTTACATTAATTAATAATCATATTAATTAATTTATTATATTTACTTCACTCATTATATTTAATTTAATTGAATATTTAATTAATAGGAAACTTATCAATTATTTTGATATTAAAACTTTAGGGTTTGTTCACTAATTTAATAACATATTAGTGACCCCCTTTAATTAATTTTAGTAATTAATTACATAATTATTTAATCACATAATTAATTAATCACATAAAAAGATTTAAATAATCTCGTAAAACTAACTCGTTGGAAATTAAATTAATAATTTAATTAATAAAGATGTGGAAATTCTAGGACATTACATTGCAGCGCCGCCCCCAGTGTTATTTGGGGCGTTGCAGCGCTAGTCCAAAAATCCAGTTGACTGGGTCGGTCAAATCGGGTCAAACTAGTTGGGTTGACCCGGTCCGATCAGAAAAAAATAAAAATTACCTTTAATGATAATAATTATTATAATAAATTTAAATATTAATAAATAAATAAAATAATTATAAAATATTTTATTTGCAAGTTGATTAAAATAACATTAAACAAATAAAATAATAATTAAAAATTATTTTATTTGGGAGTTAATTAAAATAATATTAAACAAATAAAATACTAATTAAAATTTATTTTATTTGTGAGTTAATATTAAACAAATAAAATAATAACTAAAAATTATTTTATTTGTGAGTTTATAATAAAGATTATTTAATTAACATTAAATATTTCTTTAAACAATTAAAATAATATTAAAGAATTATTTTAATTGTGAATTAATAATGCATAAGCAATTAAAATAATACTAAGGATTATTTTAATTGTGAAATAGTGAGACTTAAATAATTAAAATAATATTAAAGATTATTTTAATTGCAAATCAATAAAGTATAAGTAATTAAAATAATATTAATGATTATTTTAATTGTGAATCAATAAAAAATAAGTAATTAAAATAAAATTAATAATTATTTTAATTATGAATTAATAAAGGATAAACAATTAAAATAATATCTATAATTATTTTAATTGTGAAGTAAAGAAGCATAAATAATTAAAATAAGAGTAAAGACTACTATAATTTGTGATTAAAAAAATAAAATAATAACTTGGATTACTTTTGTAATATTCTGAACTTCTTAGATAGTTGTAATCCGAATTTATAGGCATAAACAAATATTGTATTACATCTAATATGTGTTATGGAATTTTCATGTGTGTTTATTTTTGTGTTTCGTTTCAAGAATCAAACTTAAACAATTATTAGAAAAATAAAAGTAAATTTTTTGAAAACCTAAAACTAGGGTTTAGAGAAAACCTAAATCCTAATTTTAAAAACCCTAAGGTTTAAACCCTAAACCCTAGAAAGTACTATTCACAAATACGCGTATAAATACGAAAATTATACGGTATAAATACAAAAAAGTCAACTTTGAATAGTAAAAGTCAACTATACTACATGTATACTTGATTAAGATTAAGGTTAATTAAAATTAAGATTAACCTAATAAGTTTAATTGGTGAATTAAGAAACTAATCAACCAATCAAGTTACTAACTTTAGTAGAGAATTAACCAATGTTGAGTTAGTTATTAACTCTAGTTAGTAGTTAAAGTTAAAGCCTAAGCTAAGCCAAACTTGGAGCCAAAGTCGGAGCCAAACTTGGAGCCAAAGTTAAAGCCAAGCCAAACTTGGAGCCAAAGTTTGGTTGTCTTAATGACCATAATACCGTAGCTTTGCATGGCCTATAAATAGCAAGCATTGTTCACTTGTTTCATCATTCATTTTCAAAGCATAAAATCTAGTATCAAAACTATACATATATTGAGAGAGAGTTCTTGTGAGTTACCTTGGAAATTGCAAAGAAATAGTTAAAACTTGCAAATTCAAAAGGTACAATCTCTAAAAGTTATTATGTTCAATTTTTCTTTTGTCTTTAATTTTCAAAAGCTTAAGAACACGAGTCGTAGCCATGTACGATTGTCGTTCTCTGTGTTCTTCACGTGTTCTTGAGATTTTCTTCATTTTATAGTAGTTATAATGTTCAATTTTCTTTTATTGACAAGTTCAAGAACATAAGTCGTAGCTATGTACGATTTTTCGTTCTCCGTGTTACTTATGACTTGAGCAAGTCGTTGTTATATCAATTTCATTTCATAGTATATAACTAAAGCTTAATGAACGCGAGTCGTAGCCATGTACAATTTTTCGTTCTCCGTGTTCTTCATTTGTTATTGAGCAATACTTATAAACTGTTAAAATCAAGTAAACAAGTCGTTATAATGACCAAATTATTTCATATATAAATGTTATAATCATTTATACAAGCAGTTATAATGCTCAAATTATTTCATGTATGAAATCCAAAAGCTCAAGAACATAAGTTGTTACCATGTACGATTTTTCCGTTTTTCGTGTTCTTTATGTGTTCTTGAACAAAAGTCATAAATCTCTATATAAGAAGGTTTATGATTTTCTTATTTTATGTTATAAAGTGTTAATGATTGTTAAGACATGTTATCTTAACAAATTAAAGCTTAAGGTATCATGTTTTATCAATTCAGTCAATGAAATATTGAAACAGTTTCTGGCAGTTCCCTTACTATCAAAATCTGTGTAAATCAGTAAGAAATTTCAAACTTTGGTCTAAACATAAATTGTAGAGACGGAAGTTACGAACGCGTGAAATTTTTAACGACTCAAAAATATTTTAAAACGAAAAAGTTATGGCCGTTTAACTAAGCCAGGTTCTGACAGCCAATGTTGCTATCCACTTTTTATAAAGTCACTTAAAAATGAGTTTTTGAGTTTGAGAATTTTCCAACTAAAACCACCTATGGAAATAGTCTAAAGAAGTTATAAAAACAATTATTAAGAAGTAAAATTCGATAAACTAACATTCGAGTGCGCGTAAACAATTATGTAGGCATTTAACACTTTACCGGGAAAACCCTAAATTACTTCAAGGTAAGTTTTCTATCCTTAACCTTTGTTTACTTGTTTTCTATATGATTTATATATTTTGTACAAACAACGTGTTATAAATCTTTGATATGAGGCTTATTGCTTCTTGTTTCGACATAACTTGCAAAATGAAATGCTTATTCGTGATATATTTCTAATCATGCTTTATTTTATCCAACCAAGTTGTCTTGGGGCGAGCCTGACATGTGAAGTAAACTGAGATGAACGAATATGTACCATTGTTCATGAGTAGTCCAGTGTAATGTATGTTATGCATAACATAGGATGTCGTTAGGTTGATCCCCTTTCTATATCCACTGTAAATGGTTCTAGGTCGAGAGACCAAGAACAGTTTTAGGTCTAACCACCAATCAGTCTTACTATGTTAAAATATTTGTAATATAAATTGTTGTGTCATGAATCCTTAAAATTCATATCGGTGTGAGTTCACTTATATGTTATGTGTTAGACTTGCTGAGCTTTTATATGCTTACCCTTGCAAATAAACCTAAATTACAGACAAACCCGAGAGCTCCGGCTCTAAGAAGAAGAAAGTAAAGAAGAAATGCATATACTAGTTCACATGCTTTATTAAATTGCTTGTTTTTTTATTTTAAAGTCTTGATGATTTATGTAATATGAACAAGCAAACCGTGTAACCGACTCTATATTAATATATATCAAGTTTCATCACATATTCTTGTTACGACTTTACTTTGATTTAACTTAGAATTGTTAGAACTTAACATATTATTGATAATGATCTATTTATCTGGATGAGAATCGGTAAATAACTTGTGAGTGTTGTACATTTGAGACAGGACTAAGCGACGTTGACTAGTTAAATCCATCGTTAAGGTTCCTCGGACCCAGGTATAACTCGTTATTACTATTCTGAATGTTAGAAAAATATGATTATTGATATGAAGAGATATCACTATAACCAAATATGTTTCGAGTGAGAGTTTCAACTAGTTGGGTAATGTTTTGTACGAAAAGAGAATTTTGCACTGGACAAAGATACAACCATTTGTCACGAATAAAGATGCAAACATTTATCACGGGTGAATATACAAACATTCACCGCGAGATTCTCTGTTCCCAAGAGTCGTCCTAATGATTTAATGTCGTGGATAT
Organism: Hedera helix; assembly: GCA_947179155.2. Classification (NCBI taxonomy): domain Eukaryota; kingdom Viridiplantae; phylum Streptophyta; class Magnoliopsida; order Apiales; family Araliaceae; genus Hedera; species Hedera helix. Next base: position 32,257,303 of record OX359272.1, on the reverse strand, counting down.
TGTAATATGTGAAGTTATAGAATATCTAAATCTTTAGGATAAAATGTCATGATTGAGTATTAAGTCTCTTGTATCGATTACAAGGACTTGATATAAAATAATGAAAGATCTTTAGGAATTAAGATGTGAACTTTGTTTATGAATAAAGAAAATCATCCATAAACCTAATGATTTAGCGTTTATAGTGAACACCAAGTCATCTATAGTAAGTATAGTGATTTGGGGGCGTCACAATTTTATTTGTGGACTAATAAAGTGCGAACTAGAAAAAAAAATTGAATAATAAGCAAATATAATGAGAATACTTTATTTGTGAATAATTAAATGATGATTAAGGATAATTAAACAAATAAAATAATACTAAATATTATTTTATTTGTGATGATTAAAGAATGAATTAAATAAAGAAAATGAGAGACTGTAATGATATGTAATTTTGTGAATCTTGTGAATATTATAAATAAATATTGAAATTAAAATTTTGAAGTGTGAAAAGTGTTTTGGGACAAGTCATTTATGTACTATTTAATTATAGAATAAAATTCAAGCTTAATGAAACAAATTTGGATTGAAAATGACTTGAAATGGATAAAAAATAAGCAAGTTATGATTTTATTTAAATTAAATTGTCTAGGATTTTTTGCTATTGACCAAAGTACCCTTGGCAACTTAAATAATGACCTTGGTGTCCTAGATTGGTTTAATGTCCATTTTGTCCTTACTTAATAATGGGAATTGTCTTGAATGACCCTAACTAGGCATGATTTAAGTTAACTAAGCATGGTTAGTTGTTGGAGCAATATATACAAATTATGTATGTATATATTTTCTAAGTAAGCTTGTTATCTCATATTTCATCTTCATTTTATCTTCAAAGTTGCTAAGTGAGAGTTCCATAGAGAGAAAGAATGGGAGCTAGGGTTTGTGTAAGAAAGCTTGATAGAATACAAAGAAAGTGACCAAGAGAAGGAAAGCTAGCCATCAAAGTGGATCATCTAACTCTTAGAAGCTTTATAGCAAGGAGAAGAAGAGCACAAAGAAGGTTAAAAGTGTTCTAGCCATAAAACTTGTCATTTTTGTGTTTAGATACAAGATTAAGTATAGTTATGCATGTCTTTATGATCAAAAGTGTGATTTATGTGAGTCTATGTGCTACATGTATGATTCATAAGAAACCCCTAAGTGCTATAGTGGTATTACAAAGGCGGTAGGTATATGTATGCATGTATTCATGGCTAAAAAGCATGATTTAAAGAGGATTATAAGCTATATGTTGATAGATAGGGGTGAAACCTTAGATTGAGGTGATGAACATGTTAGAAACGTGTATAATTTCTTGCTAGATAGCATAATAGATTCTTTAATGGTTGAAAGGCATGACTTGTGTAGGAAAATACAATATTAGGCTATGTTTTGCATATAAACCAAATCAAAATTTGTAACATGCTTTAAAAGGTACATAAAGATGTTATGTGAACATACAAAGTGTGTAAATAAGCTTGTGTTAATGTATATGGTGTATAGAGTTCAATAACTCAAGTATGAGTTAAAGGGAAATTTTGTTAAGTTGACAAAATTCTACCAAAGGTTGATTTTTGACCATTTTGTGTAATTAAAGGTAAAATTAAGCTAAATAACTAAGTTTTATATAAATACACGTGTTCGTGTCGATTTTGTGTTTATGGCAATAAAAGTGAATTTTAAACGTTTAAAAACGTTCGCCGACACCTAAAATGGAATTGTTAAAAAAATAGGATCGTTTGAAAACTTTTAATGTTTTTGAAGGCCTAGGCAAGTCATATATATGTTATGTATGCTAAATTATAGGATGAAAATTGGAATGAAAATTTTTCCTAAACAATAAATTCTGCGACACTGCGTCGAGGCGAGATGTTTTGAACTAAACTCTGCGTCGGGGCGCAGTGCAACTGAGAAGGCTACGCCAAAGACGAAGCTACTTGGCGCCAAGGCAAAGCCCAAATGCAAGGATCTCGCGGCTAGCGAGGTGTTTAGTACAAAACACTTCATCGGGGCGAGATGTCCTGATTTTTGAATTTTTTTATTTTAATCCAAAATGAAATATTTTAATATTATATGAAAGAGATATATGTTGTAACCCATAAATTGATAAAAATGATCAATATGGTAGGTATTAAGGTATAAGTGAATGATGTGCTATGTGTTAAGGTATATGTATAGGTAAATGTAACTTGTACATTAAGGTAAATGATGTAACTAATGCATGGACCAATATTTATGGTTATGCAGGACATACACGGGATAGGATATTATCGGTGAACGTAAATGGGGACAAAGTGTTCTATTTGAACTCTCTTTTGTAGTTCCTTGAACATAAATATATGTTATGCATTCCTATAAAGCACTTTGAAGTTCATTCATTATTGAACTGTTTTGAGAAAGGTCGATGCCAATCTTGATCCGGCTAGACATATGTGATAGATCATTTTGAAATCAGATATTCATTGATATGTTCTCCAATCCATATTGTTGTGGTGCGGAATCTATGAAAATGTTATAATAGAACAACTCTGATATAAAAAAGGGGAATAAAGGTAAAGGGGGATATTTAGTCTCATGGCGTGGTTGCATCGTTGGATGTTTATGTTGTGCACAATATAAAAGTACAATAGGTTGATCACCTAGAGTACACATCTAAAATGAAATGCAGTCTTATGACTGAACTAGGCAATATTAGTTTTTATGATTGGTACTATTCTTAATGAGTTCTTGGTCTTGTCATCGTACAACCAGCAAGTTTCATGTTTCAAGTTAATCATGCAAAGATTTATGATATGTTCTTAAGTTTTTTTCACTGAACCCTTTAATGGTTCAACTCTATTGTAAAACATTTTCTTTCATTACTCTGAAATATCATGTCATTACTTGATTATGTACTTGCTGAGCTATTTTATGCTCATTCTTGCTTTAATATGATATTTCAGCTAAGCCCAAACAGGCAGAGGGGTCAGGAACAGATAAAGGAAAGGGAAAGGCCAGCAAGCAATAGTTGTATGGTTATGGGACTATTGTAAATATAATATTTTTGTAATATGTCAATTTATAAATATTTTGTAATGTATAAAGGTCTGTAAACCTAAGATAGTTATATAATATTATAAATTAAGTTATGTTATTCAGAAATGAATGGTTGGGATTAAATGGTAGAATAGTATCGTGAACACTAAACTCGTAGTTCAAGGGACCCAGATTTGGGGGTGTCACAAAGACAATTATATTTAAGCAAATAGTTTTATTTGAGATTATATGTGTGATAATTGAATAATAAAAATGATTTATGAGCCCTAGTTGTATAGAACTAGTAAGTTAGATCAACTAGATCATTATGTGAAGGTTAATAGAGATTAACCATTAGATGAATATGATAAACATAGGTTGTTCAAAGGATAAGGAATTGTAGTCAGATAGAGTCGACGATCTAGTCAAGTACTTTAAAATGCACTTTTATCAATTCATACAAGTAAAATTAATTGATGGATTAATTCCTGTTTATCTATATTGTGAAGATTGAATTATTAACTCCAAAATTTAATTTAATATTATGATTATATTCTTGAATGATTATTCGAACCCTAGTTGCGAATATTAAATGTATCAATTGTTTCTAATTGTGTTGAGAAGTATGTTTATGTCATTTGAATCGGCTAGACCAATTATAAGACTGATTGTTAATCAATCATATTTTTTTGAGAAAGCTATCCAAATCAATTGCCTTGATGCAGACTCTTATGCTGAGGAGGACAATTATTTTACGTCGGGAAACTGACACGCGTACAACCATCATATTCGAGTGCTATGCATAACATAGGGTACTTTAGGTTGATTACCTATTGTACTTCATTTATATTGTGGTTTGTCAGTAAAATACTGTTAATCCTCGTATGTGTTCACGGTCCATAGTGATCACTCAGTTTGATTATTCATTAACTTGGAATCATTGAATCTTTGATTCTATTTTAAAATCCTTTGGTCCATAGTGACTTTTCAAATTTAGAAATGATATGGAAACTCTTGACACTTACATTATTCATTGTTCACAATTCATTTACTTAAATTTTGAGCTATTAATTATTGTTACATATCTTGAAATATGAATTCGTACACATAGACGCTTACTTTTATTGTCTTTATACTTGCTGAGCAAACTCGTTGATCATTCTTGTTTTCCCTATATATTACAGTTAAGTCTAAGCAAGACACTGGTTCAGGAAATGACAAAGGCAAAGGCAAAGTTGTTGAGCAGCCTTATCGAGATGACGTAATCAATTTTATTTGGTATTGTATTAAGACTTATGTTAGAACTTATTATTCTAAGTAATGTCATGTATTAATAATGGCTGCGAGACTTGGGACGCAAATATTTATTTTACATCAATGTAAATATTTCTATTTTCCGCATTGAGATGTTATTAATTAGATGTATGAGTTGGATCGTGAAGCACTAGATTCGAAGTACATGTATCTGAATTTGGGGGTGTCACATTAGCCCTATACCTATATCTACACTACAAACCACTATCCCCTAGTATAATCCTTTCGAGCGTTAGCCTTTATGAACCTAACCTTGATAATACTAGTAAACCTTTTTCTTACATCATAACTCTTCATCTAAATTTCTCTAACCCAAATGCTAGAGTTCATTAACACCTCTACGAGATAGTCGCTAGACTTGTGGTTGTCCACATTGTTGTGGTAATCATAAATCTACCACCATTACAAATGAATGTTCTGGATTCCCATTTATTTTTCATCAACATGTACTGAAAACATGTTGAATTTAATTATAATCATGAAAAGAAATTGAGAGATTCATTAGGGACATCTCAAATAACAAATCTATACACTCGAGCAAGATTGAAAGCCACTTTAGGGACCTCTCAAATAACTTATAGATACCAAGTTTTTGCAGTGTGTGTATTCAAGACCAATAACCCTCCAAATGGGTTACATATACATATATACATGTAAATATCTACATATTCATATACATATATAAGTGTATATGTAGATGTATACATGTATATGTATATACAAATATATGTATATGTATAATATATGAATATATATAAATATACATCATGTGCATATACATATATATGTAAATGATGTATACGTATATGTATAAATGCGATTTTTCAGCATTCCTAAAAAGTCATATATGTTGAAACCGTTAGTGTGATTTTATTGGCGCGGTTTGGTCAGTTTTTTTGTGCAATTTCGAGGCCAATTTCATTTTTGTGCTCACCCTTAGAGAGGAGTTAGTTTTCTAACATGGTCCCACTGTTTTAATTTTTTTGTTTTTTTATAGAGTATTGTACATGTCAACTATATTTTTTTTAATAAAGTGTTAATTATATTTCTTTGTATAGAATGTGTCAATTATATTCATGCATCTATGTAAAAGATTAATACTTCTTCTAATTTTATTTATTTAATGTTTTAAATTGTTACATATTTATTAAGAAAGTCATTTATTGCTCTAATTTTCTTATTAAAGTTGATATGTATTGTCACGACTATATTTGCATGAATTATATATGATAGTAAGGTAAACATAAATACATCTCCATCTAAATACATAGTAAGGTAGACATATATACGTATATGAATATATATGTATATAAGTACATATGTACATGTATATCTGTATACGTGCATATATACATATATGTATATGTGTACATCTACATATGTATACGTACATATGTACATGTATAAATGCGATTTTTCAACCCTCTTAATGTATACGTTTATATGTATACATATATATATATATATATGTATGTATACATATACATCATGTAAATATATATTCATATACATCTACATATGTATAAGTACATATGTATATGTATAAATGCGATTTTTCAACCCTCCTAAACTGTCATATACGCCAACTGTTGGTGTGATTTTCTTGGTGCAGTTTAATCAATTTTTGGTGTGGCTTTGGGGCCAATTTCGATTTTTTGCCCACCCCTAGGAGGAGTTAGTTTTCTAACATGGTCTCACTTTTTAAATTTTTTGTTTTTTTTATAGAGTATTGTACATGTCAATTATATTTATTTTTATATATTGTGTCAATTATATATCTTTTTATAGAATGTGTCAATTATATTCATGCATCTACGTAAAAGATTAATACTTCTTCCATTTTCATTTATTTGATGTTTTAGAATGTTACATATTTATTAAGAGAGCCATTTATTACTCTAATTTTCTTATTAAAGTTGATATGTATTGTCACAACTATTTGTACATGAATTACGAAAAATAATTATGTGGGGTCATATTAACCCTCCAAATGGGGTTCTCTTATTACATAATTGCGAGAGCGATTAAAAATACATAGTAAGGTATGTGTATATGCATATGTACACATTAATTAATATTTTATTCAAACAATTGAAAAATCAAATTAATTGGATATATTTTTGGGGTTATAGGTGGTAGAAGGGTAGGGCTTTCCGTCGCAATTCTTTTTTTTAAAAAGAAACAAAAGTCCTACTCTGTTCGGCAATGACTTATTAGTTGGTCAAACCAACTTATAAGTCTTAAGCTATTTGGCAACAACTTATTTTTTACCTTATAAGTTTATTTATAAGTAAAAAAAAAGATTAACAATTTGTAACTTATTTCAGAATGACTTATAAGTCATTTTTATTTAGTTGGTAAAAACACATATAATGTCCATTTTACCCCGAAACTATTTTGCTAAATTACACTTCTCTATCCTTTAACCTTAAAAAACTTATCTACATCTCTCTACAATTTAGGATTGATTTATAAGTGTCGCTGCAAGAGATAAGATCATAGTATCAGAGGTTTTGTCAGCTGGATTGCAATGGCGGTGGCTTCATCTACGTTGAAGAGTTTCTTTTTGTCCCTGAATTTGTCGTCAATCCTCTCTCACAGGTTCCTCACCGCCTTAAATTTTTAATGTGTATAAGCATTTAATCCATTGTAAATATAATTCCTTGTGTTTCTGTATTTTATATGTTTTTCAGTAATTAGTAATTAGATTTGTCAAGTGATCTAACATGGGGAATACAAAATATTTGAGAGTAAACTTAAATTGAAAAATACAAAGAATAAAAAAATAGTATTACATTTCAGTAATTCTATAACGTCAAGACTGACAACATAAATCATGACCTTGAATCTAGAAGGTTATACAATATTTGATTAACTTTAGACTCCCCACCTCTATTTCCATTTCAATTTCTCTGAAGCATATTCAATGGCCAAACAAATTTATAGTTGGAGTTCAAAGAAGCTGTATATGATACTCTCTTTGCATATACGTGTGAATCTATAGACAGGTTCATAACATGCAAAAAGCTTTGGGAATTGATAAATGTGCTTCATTTTAAAAAATTTCCCCACTTAAATAGCACTATATTGTTTGTCAGAACTCTTTAGTTGGAGCTCATTTACTAAAATTTGTACCACCTTTATCACTAAGTGTATGCTTCTATGTTAGTTTTCCTAGTTGAGTGTTGTTTATCAATAAAACACAAAGAGCTATTGATATTATTTTTACATTTGCAGAGATTGTTCTGTATGGTGGATGAACTGAACTTTAAGGAATTTGTTACATTCTTGTCTGCATTTAGTTCTCGTGCAACCCTGCAACAGAAAGTAGAATGTAATGAACTCTTTTTGTCATATGTTTATATAATCTTGTTTAGTAATTATAGTTAATGGGATCTCATTCTCGTTCTTCCTTCACTTCCCTCGCACTTAGGATATTTATCCTCTTTGTTGTTGTAATGATTTGATGTTTTATATAGTCATTTTCAAGGTTTATGATTAAGATGGCAACGAAAAAGTTGCATTCAACGACAGTTTCGATTGTGTTGTTGTGATGGACAATTTCAAGGAGGAAATATTCATGAAGCATTTGACATTCAATTATGTAGCTATTAAGCTATGCAATATGGGCATAATGGTAGTCTTGTTTTAAGAAGGCTTAAGTTTGAAAGGGTGCTTGGATTTATGATGTAACCTCCATATTGTGAAGTTGGCTGGGTTGGGGAGCCCAAATATTTTTTTTCTTGCCTCTTAGTGCATACCCAAAATTCCCATTAGGTTAGTTGAATTTTAGTTATGGTGGCTAATTGAATTAGATGAATATTGGAGCTACATTCTTGCAAAAGATGTTTTAAATTCTTGTTAGGTTCTTTTTTCACTAAGAACATTGAACTTTGTGGTTCATTATTTTTAGGGCTTTATAGAACTTTGTGGACATTCAGTTTGCGGTAGGAATTAATTTCGTAGCAATTTTGTTAGTGTATTCATATCAGTAATGTTGATGAAGTAGTGTTTTAGACTATTATAAAGTTATGAATCATGTGGAGACAATATATTGAAATGTAGTTGTTACATGGATCTGGGTTGAATAATAAGAGGATAACTTTTCCCCGTGTTTGTCGTACAGATCACAAATTTAAGGAAAAAAATCTCAAATCTAAGGAAAGAGATATTTGAGGGAGTGACCAAGAGTGATGATTATAATAGTAATTAAATGTTATTCAACTAACACCCTTGACAAATAAGGCCTTGTATAATGTATAATTTATCTCAAGTACTTGTTATGGACAAAAAATGGGCAATATAAATCACCATTCATTATTAGAGCAAATGGTTGAGATTTAAAAAAATAAACCCAACATCCGCTAGAAGTAGTAGCAGACTGGTTAGTATAATATTTCTGACAACTTTATCCCTTATCATGCTGGACAAGATGGTATAAATGATGAATTGTACACCATCCGCTAGAATTTCTAGCGGACCAAAATCAGTGTACATATTGAGGCCCTATTCTGTTATCCCTCCCTCAAAGCAACAATAATCATTAAAAAAATATATCATCCGCTAGAAATTATTACTACTAGAAAATTGAACTATAGCGACGAGGTATAGCGACGGTCGGGGCGGAACTGTCGCTATATGTCTATATAGCGACGATCTCCTCCGGACTGTCGGTATAGACTAATATATAGCGATTGTCCCAAATTTTGATGCTCTGGTTACAAATTGTTCAGATCATTTCACTAGCATTTGTGGTATGTTTTTTATTTTTATTTATTTTTATTATTATTGTCTTTTATTTAATCATTATTTGCTTAGTTATTGGCATATTAGTGAGATAGAAAATAGCAATTTTAGGCTTTAGCTGATTCTCTATCCCCCCATCTTGAAATTTGGTTTTCTCTAACATTTCTTATTGACAACATTTGTTGACCAGATAGGAGTCAGATTGATGGTTTTTCAACAATTTGGGGGAATCAATGGAATCTGCTTCTATGTCAGCAGTATTTTCGAGTCAGCGGGTAGAGAAATTTCATATATGCTCCTGATCATGACAATTTAAAATCTGGGATTTGCAATCTTCTGAATTTTCAACTGGTTGATATATAACTTCTTCAAACAGGAGTTTAAAGAGTTCCCCATAACTTCACCCGACTTTTTTTCCCCATATGTTAGACGGCAAAATATGAGTTTGAGTATTAAAATTGACACTATGATCTGTAATATCTCAGGATTTCCTTCAGATCTTGGTACCATAATTTATGCATGTATTCAGGTACGCCGAACTCCATTCCATATGAGTCTCAAAAAAAAATTCTAAATAGAATTGGTTGCAATAAGTTTGTCCTTTATTTGATATGCTTATTACAGGTGGTTATTACTGCACTAGGTGCATTCATAGTAGACAGAGCTGGAAGAAAACCCCTTTTACTGGTACCAACCTAGTATTGAACACTTTCACCTTCAAACATTTGGCATCGAAATTCTTCTTTGATATAAGATTATGCATGTTATCTTCTAGGTTTCTGCTTCAGGCTTGAAGTCCTTGTTACTTATAACTAAAAAGACAAATTTTGAATTATTGTTTATTTGTATTCATGTTTAATATGACTTAGTTGTTGGGTGTCCCATTTAACTAAAAGCTTTTGATAGATTGTGGTATATGTCGTACAACATATGACAACTACTATATTCTAAAAATCGTCATACTATTTCATGGCATTTAATTCCATGAAATATCTTTCAGGATCACTATTATGCAATTACATCTTTATTAGCCCTTATACTTTATTTGTTTGATTTTGCTTATTGTTGGCTTAAGAATCTATGTGGTATGATGAACTACGAGAAGTGGTAGCCAAGAGCAATCCTGGATGGGAGTATTCGCAAGAAGTACGATAATTTTCTCTTCAATAGAACAATAGCTAGTCAAAATAAGCACACATTTGTTGTTGATGTTGCTATCATGCTGTTTGTTATCATTCTTCTTAATTTTATTACTGCTATTTTTCCATTATCATTGTTAATTTTTCTTAGTGATAAGTCATGGTAACGACATTATCAGACATTATCAATTTAAGAATGAAAATCTAGTAATTTTCTCAACTTGCAAGTCCACTGAATCTCAGTTTCAATTTTGACATAATTCATTATATTCTGCTTGTACTTGTAATTTCACAATAAAATTATTTAAACAAAATGAGATACCCACCCTTTTTCTTTTTCTGGAAATAGTATCATGCATATGGGAAATACTTGAAGAGTTATGATATTTCTAATTATAGAACAATTAACCCTATCCCTGGCCCTCCCACTATCACTAATTTTTTTTTATAATAAATATCCAATAGACATTATGGAAGAGAATAATTTCTGGCATTTCTGCAATACTTATAATTAAGCAGAAGTTATGTGTTTTTCAGTTTTAGTAGGCTTGTTACATATAGTAGGCTTGTTACATATAAATTGAGCATACCCCTTGTTTCTGTTTCATTTTAAGTTCTGATTCAAGGTTGAGTTTGTGGGATGTAGAATCTTGCTGCAATACACTTGTGAACTTTGACATTGTGTGCCTTAAAACAAGCAAGGCCATGCAGTTGGCCATAACTCTAGATTCAGGCCTTGTTTTTGTTTCATGCATGACATCTGCAAAAGTAATATGTCATTTCCTTGCATCTCAATGCGTAGTCTACAAACATTTTGTTATCACTAGATCTCATATTCTAAAAATTGATCTTTGTAGGCATTTAGTATGTGGTCTGGTGAGACTATGATGACTTTTTGCGGCCACTATGAAAATGTAAATTGTTGTTGGTATAATGTGCAGGATAAGGTACAACGTCTTTCCTCTTTCTCTGCAAGATGGTTCTCAATGTAAATGTATGCTACATGGATTGTCCTCTATGTAGATGTATTCTATATACTATACTTCCTGTGACTTGAAAAGGCTTTTTTTTTTTTAATTCTCTTCTTCTTCTTCTTTTTGGAACTTATAAGACATTTAAAATCAGATAGGATGCTTAGTGTTTACTTTTTGGCTATATGATATCAAACTAGAAGACATTTCCCTCATAGTTGTATAGTCACATAATTATCCTTGGGAAGACCTTGTGCTTTAAGTCTTTAGAAACCTATGGTTTTTAGACCTTGTGCTTTAAGTTTTTAGAAACCTATGGTTTTCAACTATAGAATGCAACAAAGATACTTAAAAGTTGAATAGGTGTTCCAGGTGATAATGTATATGTTCAATCTATGTTAAGATAATTAATTAAGTACTCTCTGAAATGTGGAGGTGATCCATTTACTTATATTAAAGAATTTCTTCATTCTATGTTAGGCAGTTAAGAAAAATAGAGAAACTTTGGATCAGCTGAAGTCACTTAATGCTGAACAAGAAAGAGATGTTGAGCGTGTTCGTCAGAGGGAAGAACTCTTAGCAAAGGTTTGCCTTTCAAAAATCTTAACCGTTAATCTCACCAAAGGCAATATTGTATGACTTTACCTATTATTTGTAGGTAGATTCTATGAAGAAGAAATTACCATGGCTGACGTATGATATGAAGAAGGCTGAGTATATAGAAGCTAAAGAGAAGGAAAATGATGCTAAGAAGAAGCTTGATGAAGTTGATAAAACTTTAAACGAACATCGAGTATGGAACTTGCTTTAGTTGGCTGTAGATGTATTTTTTTTAAGTGTTTCTGAATATGAGTAAGTGCCTATATTATTTTGTTGTGGATTGGTCAAACAAGGACATCCATGTTACTTTTGTATCAGTTTGAGCATATTAGTTGGTTTTTGTGGATGGTAATATTAATTTACAATAGTGATGTAAATAATTTTAAATGATATAAATTTATTTATGATTGTTACAGGATATTGTATTGTGTGTTGAATAACAATTTTATTAATAATATTGTTTTTAATATTTAGTAGGCCTATAGCGACGGTCGCCGACGGTCGCTATAGGCCTTTGTCATAATTTTTTTTTAATATTTAAAGGTCCTATAGCGACAGTCTCTGACCGTAGCTATAAATATTTTATTTGGCATATTTAGCGATGGTCGTGACCATCGTTATTAATATGTACTGACCATCAGTAAAAGAATGTGAGAGTGTTTTTGCTCTGCTTTTTAGCGACGGCCTGACCGTTGGTATAGATGTGTAAGACTATCGCTATAGGATTTAACGATGACTATTATGGCGACGGTCGATCGACCGTCGCTAATACATTTAACGACGGTCTTTTGGCCTATAGCGACAGTCGGCGACCGTCGCTATAGGTCAATTTTCTAGTAGTGTATATAATTACATTGTGTTAAATAAATAAATTAAATAATTAATAAACTCTAAACCCCAGCTAGTGAACGCTAAACCCTAGTTAGTGAATCTTAAACCCGGGTTAATAAACCCTAAACCCTAGTTAGTCACCAACTAGGGACTAACTAGTATAAGATTTATTAACCAGAGTTTAGGGTTTATTAACTAGAGTTTAGACTTCACTAACTAGGGTTTAAGGTTTATTAATTATTTAATCAATTTATTTAATAAAATATAATCATATAACTAACTAGGGTTTAGGGTTTATTAACTAGAGTTTATTAACTAGGGTTTATGATTCACTAACTAAGATTTAGGGTTTATTAACTAAATTTTAAGTTTCACTAACTAGGGCTTAGGGTTTGTTAATTATTTAATTAATTTATTTAATATAATATTATTATAGAATTTCTAGTGGATGATATATTTTTTTAATGATTATTGTTGCTTTGAGGGAGGGATAACAAGGAGCTTTGCTATGTACAATGATTTTGCCAATGATTCATACACTTACCTTTGTAAAAAATGGTGAGACCCACCACTTACATGGTGGGTTCTACTATTTTTTACAAAAGTCATTGCATGGATCATTACAAAACATCATTACTCATATCATTTCCCGAATAACAAGACAGGGCCTCAATATCTAAATTGATTTGGTCCGCTAGAAGTTCTAGCGGATGGTTTACATCGTTTATACTATATACCATCGTGTTTAGCATGATAAGAGATAAAGTTGTCTATACCATCTTGTCCAGCATGATAAGGGATAAAGTTGTTAGAAATATTATACTAACCAGTCTGCTAATACTTCAAGCGGATGCTGGGTTTATTTTCTTAAATCTCAACCGTTTGTTCTAACAATGAATGATGAAGATGGTGATTGTCCATTTTTTGTCCATAACAAATATTTGCTATATATCGTCCACCATATCTATATATATATATATATATATATATATATATATATATATATATTAAAAAGGAGACTCGTTGTTCTGCCAATTCACTACAAGGGCAATTAAACTTACTTATAAAATAGAGAATTTGTGGCAATATGAAATAATCAATAACATAGCGTTCACAGTCTTGATCTGGTTAAAAGTGCCAAAAAGAATATATCTTAAAGTTAAAATATCTCCTAGAAGATGAGCTCATGAGGTTTCATGCCTGATGAGAGGGAAAACCTATAGCACACATAACTCTGGAACTCCTCAATTGATTTTAACATTACAGAATCAACGGCTTGCTGATAATCTTTCTTTGCTGTGGGAGTTCTGTCTTCACCTAAAATTTGTAAGGGAAAGAGGTAATGAGATTATAATAGAAACCAAAAGAAAACTAGTGTTATGTTCGGGTGGATTGTATTTATAATAAAAGAATGATAGTACCAATTTGAGGGATTAAACAAAATACCATACATAAGAGCTGATGAGTTTTATTGCATTTTAATTCTGTATCATATTGATATTATATATGCACTGTTAACATTGGAAATTAAATTGCAATCCTGGTGTTTGTGGAAATTATAACTTCATATTTTTTCTTGGTCGAATTTCTGGTTCTTAATTATTAGCTTAAAACTGATTTTGTGGACTTTGATTTCGGCGCATATCAAATTGTTTATTATGCTGCAATTTAAAATGTTTTCAATTGCAATGTTAAGATGTTAGTTTCCTAGTTTCTTATTTTCATGAAAACTTAGGGGTGCTTGATTCTTGTGAAAATGTAAATGACGACATTCAAAATGATGATGTTAGCTTGGGGCTGATAATTTTTAGGCTTTGATATTCAAAATGATGGTGTTTGCATGATTCTTGTTAAAATTTGTATTTCATTTCGAAACCTTAGAAGATGAGATATAATCGCACGAGTAGGTAATTACATTTTCCCATCTTTGCATAAGTGTTCATGTCGCTATGGTGAATTTAGTGGACAAATAAAAATTTCTCTTGATCATTACCATGCAAATGCAGTGCCACTGCCAGCCACATTACAGGGCAGTTGCTAGAAGAATCCTGCATGGGTATGAGAGCTGATGCTGGTCTTTGGTTCTTTATCTCAGCAAATGCACAGGGTTAAGGATAATTTAAATATTTCTTCTCATTCACGTTCGGGCACCATCACTAACTTGGTTACATGCCCTCTCTCATCTTACCGTGTGTAATACCCTCAAAGTATTAGCTTCTGTTTATGTTCTAGTCCTCTTATTCCCTATCAGTAGTTAGACACACGTACAAAAAGTTATAGATGTAGATGACCTGTCTTTTTTTATTAAATTTTAGATTTAAATAAGCTGTACAAGACTACAAGTACGACCAGAACTCTGAGTAGTAATTTCAATTTTAATTTTTCATTCAAGATTAACTTCTTCGCAATTTCTATTGTTTTCTTTTGGTGGACGTCAAAAGCACATACAGTTTAACAGTGTTAATTCACATTGGTAGAAGATGAGTTTAATTTTATGGAATTTTAATGCTACTTTGGTTGTTTTTGTTTGTTTCAAGTTGTTTGGACATAATTAACAGAGCCAATATTTATGTTTCAAGTTATACCAAGTTGGGCTATCATGCTTCAATCTTTATTTTAGTGCTAGTCACATATATAGTAACACCATATTATTAGCGCTTATATAAGGCCTATAAAGCGCAAATCCAGGTTTTTTTATTTATTGGCAAAACACTTTTATTCAAACCCAAGAACATACGATATGTGGCAAATCCAAAAGATATGGAAAGGGCCAACGAGCGTTAGAGATTTGTAAATAACAAAAGCTATTACAAATTCCATCTTAATTCAAACAAACACATCAGTCCTTCCCAAAATGAAATTGAGAATTCCTTGAAACCTTTTTTTTAATGTCTTAATCTATTACAATAATTTATCCTAACTTAGGTGGAGGGATTTAGATGGGGAGGGAATAACTTACCGTCTTCAATCTTGAATCGAACCCTCGACCTTTATATTAATAGAGGTGAGTCATACCAGTGGACCAAGTGACCATCGGTAATTCCTTGAAAGCTTAATCTGAGAGAATATAGAGAATACCACATAATCTGAAGCTCCCACAACAATGATCCTTTATCCTAATGTTGTAATGCATATAAAAGTTCCAACCCAACACCTCAAGAAAGATTAAAAATAAATAAACTCCTTTAGCTTACGCATGATTCTTGAACTGAGCTGAGATTGTGAAAATCTTTTAATTGCTACAACTTCATTCCCGAATGGAACCTTCGGAGTCTCACCTAACAAATTGGATGACAATCCCCAAGCATCGATCTTTAGGTTCTAGTCCCAATATATCAAAGAAACATTTGAGATATAGCAACTACACCATCACTATTTGGACTTGAATTGTTGCTTTTAATCCTCGACTGCAATTGTGAAGGTCCTTGTGCATAGGTATTTAAATTCCCAGAACAAACAAAGAAGTAACATTACTTACCTTGTTTTGAAATTTTGGTAGAGCAAAGAGAATAAACAATCTGCTTGAAGCTGAAATTTAGCCCGAACTCTATCACCACGTAAGGTCATCATCAAAAACATTACCTGTTGCTTGTCCATATGGTCCAATTGAACCCATTCTTTCAATTAGCTTTCCTTTGTCATATATCTCCCACACTTCAGCTGTTTAAATATTTGTGTGCTCGCACACTTGATTGCCATAAAAATTTCTTCAGAATACCATTACTAAGCCACACTCCATCCTCCTTTACATCAAATTCCCATGTGTTTCTCTTTTTAATTATTTAAATTTTTTGCAATTTTCTCCCGTGCACTTCTTTCTTCATCCTTACCTTCCCCTATTAAACCCAACTCCTTTCCAGTCTCGATTGTTTTTCGGATGATCACATTTGTTCCAGCAATGTCTCCTTCTGATAGTGACCCATTTGCTATTCTTGGTTTTCTACCTTCTTCAAAGGTATAGAGGAAATATTTACAATTTATTAGTAAATAGTTTATTTTAATTAATTCCTGAACTAAAGTACAATTACAACTATTTAGTACAATTAATTGTAATTAATATTTATTTTGTATATTAGTATTAGATAATAATATCTAAAGAAATATTAGAGTTAAAATAAGAATCTCTTAAGATCCTCATCCTAACTTAATATGAATCAGTTTTATAAAAGAGATCAAGATCAATAAGGATATAAATATATGATTGATCAGATACGTAAAATAAGGTTTTATTCCAAATCAGAGTAAAAAGAGCAAATAGTGTACTTTTACTCTGCCTCGAAAAAACACATAAAAGTTTTTCCAACTAGATATTATTTGAAAATTTAAACTTGTTCAACCAATCACTAGGTTACAATTTGTACTCTAGATACATGGTATATATGTAATTGTTGTTTTGTATAAAAATCATAAAGATGATCTTATTTTATTAAATTTTTAAAACTATTTTTCGGAGATTTTTTTCTTCATTTGGCGATTATTCTACATTTTTTACTAAATCGTCATTAGCGATATGTTTCCATCTTAAAAGAAGAGTTTACTTGATTGTTAATTTTGCGATTTTATTGTCCATGCTAATTCGTTGATATATTGAATGACTGATATTTTAAAATTTTGATGCTTGTGTTTGTTAATTTTTCGTCTAATTATCCTTCTTGTAACCCCCTTTATTTCTTCACTCTGGTAACTGAATCTAATTATACTTTTGTTGTAGTAACATGACTTGAAGCAGTTCGGACATTGGATATTTCTTTTCTATAAGAGATTTAAAGTGTTTTCAAATAAATATTAAAGAATTTTATATTCCTTCAACTCAAATATTGTTTTGTGTTGAACAACTAAGGATTTATTTTTGTAGTTCTATACGAATTCTAAATATTAAAATTATTCAAATTTATTTTGATTGTTTGGATTGAGATGTTTATCCATTTGTTTATATAGGAGTAGTTATATCAAAATAAAGAACTTTACTATACATAATGATCCATACAATGATCTTTTATAAAATAGTGAGTCTCATATTTTAATTGTCCTATGGGACCCATCATTTTACAAAGGATTATTATATGAATTATTGTATAGATCATTACGTATAGTAAAACTACAAAATAATTTATTTATTTGCAAAGCTGTACGTCCACTCATTCAATCCATTTGAAATTTGAAGTAGTACTCCTGCCATTCGAATATATAATATCAATATTAAATTATTTTAAATTTAAAATTAATATGCTTCATAATTTGTAATACTTTTTAGATAACTTATAATGTTAATGATTGCAATAACATAAATTAAAGAAAATCACATTAATTTTTAATTTAAAAGTATTTCAAATTGACATTTAAAATATCAATATTTATCTCATATTTTGAAAGAGAGGGTATAGAATATTATTTGCAAGAGAAATAGCAATGCACTAAATAATTAAGCCATCGATCAAGTTTTTCACCACAGGTATGAAAGTAAAAAATAATAATAATTTGATTTACTCAAATATTAACCGCTACTGTTAAGACAGTAGATAACATAGGAGTATATGTACTCAAAGTGATCAGCAGTAACAATGACAATATTGGTTAGGCAACCCTTCATACATAGGCTTGCAAACGCCCTTTGTACCGCACTTATGACGACATAGTCGATCACACATCTGGTCATCTGAGGTGCCTGGAGTGCAGCTTCCTGCTGGTCCAATATGATTTTCAAAACAACATTTTATTTCATCGCCGGTCACTATATCACAATCTGATACAGAGAAAAATAATAAATTAAAAATAGATGGCACATACACATAATTTATAAAATTCTCCCTACACACCATAATCACGTAAGATATAAGATGAATTGATATACAACTCATAGTCAATTTTGTAATTATACGATGAAAATAAACATTGAAAAATAAGGTTGGATGATAATTAAATCAAACCTGAACAAAACAGGAAGAGAGTTACTAGGAACAGCAATGCAATCCTTGATTTGGCCATAATTCAATCTCTTGGAGTAGTTTATGCCTATGCAGCGCGAAAGTGCAATTGATTATAAATTGAAAATTTGTGTTGCTTTATATAGAGGTTTGGTAGGGTTTTGCGCTGTTTTTTTTTTTTAATTTTTAATTTTTTGGTGTAATTTAGTATGGTAATTAGACGTATATGGTAGTATCCTATTAGTGTATAGTTATTCTGAATTGTGTCCATATCTAAGGTAAGTTAGAATATATTATAACAGTTACTGTTGACCGGATTTATCCTTGTAATGACTCTATTGACGTTTTAATCAAATGTCAATTATGTCATCCATAATAAGGTAAGTTTTTATTAGTTGAAAATTTGAACTTAGACGGGTAATTACTCTTTTAATATTAAATTTTCCAAACCTCAACAATTAACTTGGTGAAGTAAAATTACTCCTACAATTTCGGGAGGAGTAATTTCATCCCTTAACTTTGGCTATGAATCGTTAACTATATATATATATATATATATATATATATATATATATATATATATATATATATATGTATGTTTGTATGTATGTATGTACATAACTGTGTATTGCACAGTCGGCTATGGCGACAGTTCAACCGTCGTTGTAGATGTTTTTGGTCTATGGCGACGGTTCAACCGTCGCCATAGCCCAAAAAACCCGTCACCGTAGCTGACTGTGCACTACACAGTTGTGTATATACATTTTCTCCTATATATATATATATATAATAAATAGATATAATGTTAGTAATTTTTTGGTCTCCCACAATTTGATGAGAGTTACCAATCTAAATCCTAAATGTATGAAATTTGAAATTGCAGTTACAATTATCTGCAAAAGTTAAGGGATGTGATCTTTAAAAATACTCTCAATATAGGTAGGTAATTTCTTGCATAAATTAAGGGAGGACATATTTAAGTAGTGCTCCAAAGCATAAGTCATTTTTGTGACATCCCAAATTTTTAACAAGATTTCTAAATAAGGATCTTAGTTAATTAAATAAAGGTTAGAAGTTAAAACTTAGTTTGGAAGAACATAAAGTGTAACGAATTGATTAAATTTATTTTAGTGTTTAATCGATGTGTTAAGAATGACCTATGTGGTTTAAATTGTACAGAATGACTCTTGATGTAGTAAGGGCCCTATAGAGGTTATAAGGATCAGTCATTAATATAAGGTACATTAGTGACTTGATAGATAAGAAAATTATAATAAATATAATTTACTACAATTGAAAGGAAATAGAATGGATTAAAGGTAAAGGACGTGATGTAATACCTACGATTAGGTAATTAGAAAGGAATTATTGTAAGACATTGTATTTTGTCAGAATGTGATTTATTAAATATATGTGTATATCTAAATATATTTAATCTAATAAATGAAAGGAAAGTTAAGACTTAGAGTATAAAGAAAATGATTGAAGAAAGTGTAAATTAAGTTTTAGTTATGAAATGTAATAACTAGCTTGATGAATAGGCCTTGAGATGCTAGATTAAGAAAATGGCAAGGTAAGGTAGGGCAGAATGTGCAAAAATAATATACCAGTTTAACCTAATCTGTATATTAGGAATTAATTGAATAGTAATGGTTATGAGATTGAAATATCTGAAATTGAGTAATGAATAAACATGAATTGATGGAACTAAACTGAGTATTTATACGACGTATAGATACAGAAGATAATACTCTTAAATATGAGTAGAAGGAATGAAGTATACATGTATAATTTAAATTGTCATATGTGTAATAAGTAAAAGAACGAAATGACCTAAAAATTGTAAAATGCTGATATGAGCTTAACTGGTAAAAAAAAGAAGTGAATTTTTAGAAATTCAAGCAGGGTTCGCTTTTTGAAAAAGCGGCTTTATGAAAAAGGTGAACATTTATACTATTTGACGTGACAGGAATTTACTAAATGTGTAAAAAGGGAAGAATAGTAAAGATTTAGAAACGCAATGTTAGTTAAGAAAAGGTATATAGTCAGTTTACGAATAAATGACTAATTAAGAAGTTAAATGAAATTACGTGAAGGTAGCATAATGGAAAATGAATGACCTAGTTGGTCGATTGAAAGAAAAATTAATTTAAATGAGTATGAAATGGATTAATAGAAGAAAGTTAGAAAATTTGCCAACACTATATCCCTGCAGTGACTCTATTGACATTTTAATCAAATGTCAATTATGTCATCCATAATAAGGTAAGTTTTTATTACTTGAAAATTTGACTCTCTCATCAAATTGTGGGAGACCAAAAAATTACTAACATCATATCTATTTATTTATTATAAAATTTAACACACACACACACACACACACACATATATATACATATATATGGAAAATGATCCATAACCAAGGTGAGATAAGAGTATTTATTCATCCAACCCAATCTTAGCCCTCCATTGCAGTATCCAATGGTCTAAAGAGTTACCTACGACGTAATTGCTTGTAGTATTGGCGCACAATAGTTATGTGGTATACGGTCTACATAAAATATTGCCCATAATACCCCTTAAAACAAAAAAACAACAAAAAACAGGGGGTACGACAAAATAGTTGTGCCTTACCCCCTAATTTTTTATTTTTATTTTTTGATTTGGAGCACTACTTTGATACATGTAAGAGCCAAAAAAAAAAATTAAGGGGTGACGCAGAATAGTTATGCGGTACCTCGTAATTTAATATCTTTGCTTTGGAGCACTACTTTGATACATATTAGAGAAAAAAAATAAAAAAATTAAGAGGTACACCGCACAACTATTGTGCGGTTCCGCGTAATTTTTTTATTTTTATTTTTATTTTTTATATGCTTTGGAGCACTGCTTAAATATGTCCTCCCTTAATTTATGCAAGAAATTACCTACCTATATTGAGAGTGTTTTTAAAGCTCACGTCCCTTAACTTTTGCGGATAATTGTAATTGAAATTTCAAATTTCATACATTTAGGATTTAGATTGCTAACTCTATTTCTAAACTTAGACGGGTAATAACTCTTTTAATTTTAAATTTTCCATAAAATCAACAATTAACTTGGTGAAGAAAAATTACTCCTACAATTTCAGGAGGAGTAATTTCATCCCTTAATTTAAGCGGGTGTTTATTTATTCAGTTTCAAATTGTCTAAACTGTTATAATGCAATCCTTGATTAGGCCATAATTAAATCTCTTGGTGTAGTTTATGCTTATGCTGTGCGAAAGTGCAATTGATGATGAATTGAAAATTTGTGTTGCTTTATATAGAGGTTTGGTAGGGTTTTGCGTGTTTTTTTTTTAATTTTTAATTTTTTGGTGTAATTTAGTCTTGTAATAACAGTTTAGACAATTTGAAATTAAATAAATAAACACCCGCTTAAATTAAGGGATGAAATTACTCCTCCCGAAATTGTAGGACTAATTTTACTTCACCAAGTTAATTGTTGATTTTATGGAAAATTTAAAATTAAAAGAGTAATTACCCGTCTAAGTTTAGAAATAAAGTTACCAATCTAAATCCTAAATGTATGAAATTTGAAATTTCAATTACAATTATCCGCAAAAGTTAAGGGATGTGATCTTTAAAAATACTCTCAATATATATAGGTAATTTGTTGCATAAATTAAGGGAGTACATATTTAAGTAGTGCTCCAAAGTATAAAAAATAAAATAAAAAATTACGAGGTACCGCACAATAGTTGTGCGGCACTTCTTAATTTTATTTTTCTCTCTAATACGTACTAAAGTAGTGCTCCAAAGCAAAAATAAATAAATTACAGAGTACTGCATAACTATTCTGCGGCACTCCTTAATTATTATGTTTTTTGCTCTTACATGTACCAAAGTAATGATCCATAGGAAAAACAAATAGCAAAAAAATATAAATTAGGGGGTACCCAACAACTATTGTGCGTAAGACTGTAAACAAGTCAAATTGATCCAGATTTTAAACTGCTCGAATTCGACTCGTAAGGTTAAATTCGTACTCGAATTCGACTCGGATTTGAACTATATTTGAAAAACTTTACTCAGATTCGGTTCGACTCGAATTTTTGTTACTCAAATTCAATTCTACTCAGATCGAATTATATTCAAACTACTCGTGAACTTCAAATTTAAACTCGAATTCGAGTCTCTGCATAGTAACTAGTTTTAGAATACATGTAATTATTAAATGAACTAATTATTTTACTTGGAAATAAAAAAATATAATTATAATTACACTTTAAATATATAAAATTATAATCAAAATTATAAATAAAATAAAAAAATAATAACTAATTATTTAAATTTTGTTTAATTGTATATATAGTATAAGAGAATGTATGTATCAATCGATTATGTATCGGATCATGATTAAAAATTCGAGTAGTTTGAATCATAAACGAGTCAAGTATAGCCTTATTCAGATTCTAGTCGTATTTTTATTCGACCTATTTTTTGTGCTCAGATTTATATCATATTATTAACGAATTTGAGTCTCACTCACATTTTTTTGAGTCAAACCCAAATCAAGCTCGAACTGTTTGATTCGATTTGCAACCTTACTTGTGTGGTACCCCCTAGATTCTTTTTTGCTCTTTCTCACAGGGGTATTATGGGTAATATTTTATGTGGGTCATATACCACATAACTATTGCGCGGTAATCCTACAAACAATTATGCGGTAGGTAACTCCATAGGCCATTGGATATTTTAATGAATGGCTAAGATTGAGTTTGATGAATAAATGTTCTCATCCCCCTTTGTTTATGGATCATTCCCTTATATATATATATATATATATATATATATATATATATATATATAAGAGAAAGGTAATCTAAGCCATGACTGTGATGCCCCCAAATCGGGCCCACACCACCTAATTTGAGTCATCAAAAGACTACAACAAAATTATTAAAATAGTACAAAGTACAACAATACAATGCTCAATAATACATAAATAAGTCTTCACTATTATTTTCATACTATTTTACAATACGGTGAAGACTAATATAGTAATTATCTTGGACCATCGCTCTATTACCCTCTTTTTCCCGCTAGTCTCGGCTACATTTTCATTTCCTGAACAATAGAACAAAAAAGAAGGGCGAACTCAAATAGCCCAGTAAAGAATATCATGACTAAGATAATGGTGAATAAATTATCATTAGCCTTCAATAGTTAAGTTTTTGATAGAATAATACAAACATCAAGTTTTAAATCAACAACTGTAGTTAAGTTCTTGAACAAAATTTAGATCAACAACTGGAACGGAATAACAATCATTAGCAAAATTATGTAGATCATAATGTCTACTAGCTTCTCTTTTTCAAAAAAATTATTATCCACCTTTATTATCTGAAACACCACTGGTCATGATCATGTCAAATAACGGTTCTTCTTTGCCCTAGGCCAAAGAGAACTTTCACCATGTGCCCTAAAAGACACATCGCCATTATATCACCTTTATCCTATCCAAAGAGAACATTCACCACATGCTCTAAAAGACACATCACCATTATATCGCCTTTATCCTATCATCGGTGCACCAGGCCACAAATATTCACAATAACTTGATTCTTGATTATTAGTACAATTAATAGTGATATAATGATGAATAGAAGAAAGAGAATAATAGGATAAATAATAGATATCGAAATTGTCCAAATTGTCAACATGATGTAGAAAAAAAGGTGTTCAAATATAAGAATAATGTCTAAGATTCATATAGAAGAAGTTTAATGGTAAGGTTTACGGTACAAGACATATTTAACGGTCCATAATGTTCACGTTACCATCCATACATCATTCATATAACTAGTCAATCGATATATAATAGCATAAATAGTTACATCACATAAGACTTACATAACATCACAAGTTCTAATAACCTTTACATTACATCACTGAACTAATACAAAAGATCACAAAGGTTCATAATATTTATAAACATTTCAAACTCTAATTTTAACTTAACTACTCTGTTGCTTTAGTTCTTCCCTTGTCTCTACCAGAGCTACCGGCCTTCTCAGTATTAACTGTAGGTAAGGTACATAAAGTAAGAGTGAGCAGTCCAATTCAAAGGCTCATAAACTCATGATACATAACAATTATCAACAATTCTCAATGGAATTTAATGTTTCAAGAATGAATAGTTTTCAAGGTTCAAAGTCAAGAAAAATTTACAAAGCATGGTTGATTCATTATTAATCAACTTTCAAGGATCTGGAAAATAGGCAATGTCAATGTTTAAAATATGAATGTTTATTTACTGCGTGGTCATTAAGGACCAGTGAACTCTTTGTGGGGTTAAAAGTGTTTCATTGAAAAACCTCCAAAAGAAAATAAGTACATGAAGTGATTAGCCTTATAGTACACTACATTATACATAACGTTTAGTTTCAGTGTGCGCACAAATAGAATCCATGACTTAAAAGTAATACCCCTTTATCAGGGTTGTTCATCTCAGTATTATCATCAGAGTCCGCACCAAGGCAATTGGTTTGGATGGGTTTCTCAAATAAATTAAGTCATGATTTATCTCATTCTTTGTCTAGTCGAATCAAACGGCATAAACTCACTTTTCCAAATAATCTCATGCACGATTTAACTTCCGGTATCAATCAATTGATATGTAAAAGATCACTTGAAGATGTACAAAATGTGGATTATTAAGGCTTTCATGGTTAATAATTTGATATAGGCATATTCTTCAAGACAATTTATCAGAACATGTGTATTCAATACGAATCATTTTTCAATAGATATAGCATTAACATACTTGTACGGAATAATAGTAAGGTACAAGTCAATGTACTTGCCTATTACGTATATTCCCTTTCTTCTATGTTATCGACCTTTAGTTGACTTACATGAATCGTGATTCAATCTATTGATTAATCTCTATTGGACTATTAATGAAATTTTCGACAATCTAAACTAACTCGTATGCCTTCACCATCTACCTCACTTCATTCATTAACATCCCTTTATTACATCCTTCACCATCTTCCTTAACTCGCCTTATTATTAACTATTTTCGTCCATATTCATTTTCTACAAATAAAACAACCCTTATTGGTATTTTATTTGTTTAACAATTACCCTTATGTTCATCACTTTAATTAATCTTTATTATTGATGGTTCAATATTACATCTCATGCTCATCGTCTACAAATAAAATAATATTTGTTATTATTTTATTTATTTAATCATTATTTATGTAATTATTTAATAATCTTTATTATTATCCTTACAAATAAAATAATCTTACCATTGTTATTTTATTTGTTTAAACACTTCTCATGAGGTATTATTATCAACCTTGATAAATAATTCCAAGTACATTATTACCACTCACAAATAAAATAATCTTAGTATTTATTTGTTTAATTATCTCACATTGATTAACCTTCACAATTAATCATTACCATTTTCTCTAATTACTTCTCAAAAATAACTTTACTAAATTATTTTCTTAATAAATTCATTTTTTTAGTAAATAATCTTCACCAATAATCTCAATAACTTTATTATATTTCTCATTCATTACTATTATTCTCCACAAGTAAAATAATAATTATTATTATTTTATTTGTTTAATCATCTTTCATTTATCCTTTAAGTAATTTTAATTATCCTCTCTCGTCACTCTTTACAAATAAAATAATTCAATTTATTATTTTATTTGTTTACTCATGTCAAATAAAATAATCTTCATTATTATATTATTTGTTTAATTCTTTCTTACTTTACAAATAAAATAATAGCATTTATTATTATATTTGTTTAATCCTTCCTTATTTTACAAATAATGTCATTTATTATTTTATTTACAAATAAAATAATGTTATTTATTATTTTATTTGTTTAATCTTTTATTATTCTATTATTTATTCATATATATATATATATATATATATATATATATATATATATATATATATATATATATATATATTCCTCGTTCGGATCGGGTCAACCCAATCGGACCCAATTAGGCTGACCTGGGTTTAACTAGACCCGGTCAACTGCCAAATTGGGACACAGCCCCGGCCATGGAAATGGCTTGGAAACCACGATCCCAGTCGTGGACAACAAAATGTCCAGCATAGATTTTCAACTATTGTGATTTCTACCATTTTTTTATTTCAATCTTCATATCTTGCTCATTTTACATCCAAATGAGTTCAAACTAAGTTCATTGTTTAGTAAACTCATATATCTACCATATTCAAAGGCTTTGATCATTTTTCAAAATCATTTATTAGCCAAAATATTGGTCCAATCATGCTAGGGTTTACAAATGATATGTTTTACTAAAAATTCCACCATACATCTATTTTAACTCTGTTTTTGCTCATTCCACTTGGGTAAGTTTCGTAATTTATAGATCTATCATTTTCAAGTTTTAGATCTCAAGATTTACATGTTTAACATAAATTATTTTTTTAAACATCAAGCTCATCACCTAGGTTATTAACACAAATTCATCACACATGCATTTTCTCACATTAAAGCTTAAACCTAACACATAATGTGACGCCCCCAAATTCGAGTTTCCTTTACCTCAGATTTGGTGCACACAATTCGACATCAATATAACCCCACGCTATCATTTATTAATAAAGTCGATAAATTTGGTGAACTATTAAATTTTTTTTATAACAATAATAAATAATATTCAATATTAATATAGATATAAAAATTTAGTTATTTAAAACATTATAAAGTCTTGCATAAATTATAATCTTGCCATCAGTTTCATTTTTCCTACAAAAATAAAATTAGAAATAAGTAAAAATAATATAAAATACATAAAAATGTATAAAAATGTATAAAATTAAATAAATTACCTAAAATTCTTAAAAACTCACAAATAATTAAGCATAAAATACATAATAAATAGATATAAAAATCTATTTATCAATATGTATACATATATACATGTATATGTATAAATGCGGTTTTTCAACCTTTCTAAAACCATCATATATGTCGGAACTGTTGGTGTGATTTTATTGGTGCGGTTTCGAGGCCAATTTTGATATTTTGCTCACCCATAGAAAGGAGTTAGTTTTCTAACATGATCCCACTTTTTAAATTATTTCTTTTCATAGAGTATTGTTCATGTCAATTAGATTTGTTTTTATAGAGTGTGTCAATTATATTTCTTCTAATAGAATGTGTCAGTTATATTCATGCATCTGCGTAAAAGATTAATACTTCTTCCATTTTCATTTATTTGATGTTTTAGAGTGTTACATATTTATTAAGAAAGTCATTTATTACTCTAATTTATTTATTTTTATTAAAGTTGATATGTATTGTCACAACTATCTTTGCATGAATTGCGAAAAAATAATTATGTGGGTCATGCTAACTATGCAAAAAAAGACCTATATAAATGGGAGAGGAATTACGAAAGCAAAACACTTGAGACTAATATGAAAATTCTTTAAGCTCTGTTTACTATTTGTCAAATCACTTGTTTAGATATTTGTAATCTTTTTGATGTGTTTGTCTATAAATATTATATTTTTAATGTGAAACTATTATTTAAATTTTTCTTGTACTGTACTTTTTATTTTTTTACCCGTGTATATAATATAATATTAACAAATTATACTAGCGATAGAACATGCACTTGATCACCCTTCAACCCTCAATTCTAACCCCCCCCCCCCCCCCCCCCCAAGTTCAAACCCCACAACAAATTGCTTCTAATTCCAATTCTAACATGCACACCACACTATATCATCGAACACATGTAGATTTTCTTTATCAAAATCAGTGCGGTACGTTGTGTAAATATTTAGGTCGAGTAGTGATGATAGAAATTCTTATTCTTCAAACTTTAGCCCTATACCTATATTTACGCTACAAACCACTATATCCTAAAATAAACCCTTCGAGCGTTAGCCTTTACGAACCTAACCTTGGTAATACTAGTAAACTTTTTTCTTACAACATAACTCTCCAGTTAAATTTCTCTAACCCAAATCCTAGAATTCATTTACACCTCTACGAGATAGTTGCTAGACTTGTGGTTGTCCACACTATTGTGGAACTCACAAATCTACCTTCATTAGAAATGAATGTTTTTTATTCCCATTTATTTTTTATCAACATGTGCCGAAAACGTGTTGAATTTAATTATAATCATGAAAAGAAATCGAGAGATTTAATGGAGGTTGACCACTACTTGTACAACTTATACATTCAAGCAGGAATGAAAGCCACTTTAGGGACATCTCAAATATCTTATAGATACCAATTTTTTGCGTTGTGTGTATTCAAAACCAATAGCCCTCCAAATAGGTTACATATACATATATAGACATGTATACGTTTACATATATGTATATGTATACATATATATGTATATGTATATATATATATATATATATATATATAGATGTATACATGTATATGTTTATACATATGTACACATACATATACATATGTACATATACATAGATGTATACATGTATATGTTTATTCATATGTACATATACATATACATATGTACATCTACATCCACATATGTAAATATATATATATATATATATATATATATATATATATATATATATATATATATATATACATATACATGTACATTACATATGTATATACATATATATGTATATGTAAAAATGCGGTTTTTCAACCATCCTAAAATATTCATATACACCAGAAGCATTGGTGTGATTTTATCAGTGCGGTTTTGTCAGTTTTTTGTGCAGTTTTGGGGCTAATTTTGATTTTTTGCTCACCCCTAGATAAGAGTTAGTTTTCAAACATGGTCCCATTTTTTAAATTATTTTTTTTTATAGAGTATTGTACATGTCAATTATATTTGTTTTTATTGAGTGTGTCAATTATATTTCTTCTTATAAAATCTGTTAATTATATTCATGCATATGTGTAAAAAATAATACTTCTTCCATTTTCATTTATTTGACATTTTAGAGTGTTACATATTTATTAAGAAAGTCATTACTTGCTCTAATTTTCTTATTAAAGTTGATATGTATTATCACAACTATCTTTGCATGAATTGCGAAAAATAAATATGTGGGGTCATGTTAACTATTCAAAAAATTACCTGTATAAATGGGAGAGGAATTATGAAAGTTAACATTTAGACTAATACGAGAATTCTTTAAACTCTGTTTACTAATCGTCAAATCACACGTTTAGATATTTGTATTCTTTTTGATGTATTTGTCTATAAATATCATATTTTTAATGTGAAACTAGGGGTAACTTATTTAAAATTTTCTTGTATTGTACTTTTTATTTTTTCAGCAGTGTACATAATATAATATTAACACATTATGCCAAAGATAGAATATGCACTTGATCGCCCTCCAATCCTCAATTCTAAAGCCCCTAGTTCCAACCTCACAACAAATTGCTTCTAATTCCAATTCTAACATGCACACCACATTATATCATCGAACACATGTAGATTTTCTTTATCAAAATCAGTGTGGTACGTTGTGTAAATATGTTGTTCGAGTAGTGATGATATGAATTCTTATTCTTCTAACTTTAGCCTAATACCTATATCTACACTACAAACTAGTATCCCCTAGAATAAACCTTTCGAGCGTTAGCCTTTACGAGCCCGACCTTGATGATACGAATAAACCTTTTTCTTACAACATAACTCTCCATCTAAATTTCCTAACCCAAATCCTAGGGTTCATTTACAATTCTATGAGATAGTCGCTAGACTCATGATTGTCCACATTGTTGTGGGAATCACATATGCTCTATTAGAAATGAATGTTCTTGATTCCCATTTATTTTTCATCAACATGTGGCGAAAATATGATGAATTTAATTATAATCATGAAAAGAAATTGAGAGATTTAATGGAGATTGGCCACTACTTGTACAACCTATACATTCAAACTTGACTGAAAACCACTTTAAGGACCTCTCAAATATCTTATAGATACCAATTTTTTTGCATTGTGTGTATTCAAAACTAATAACTGTCCAAATGAGTTACATATAAATATATACATGTAAATATCTACATATACATATATATGTATATATATATATATATATATATATATATATATATACACACACACACACACGTATGTATACATATGCATATATACATATATGTATGTGTAGATGTATGCATTATACATATACATCATATACATATATACATATCAATATGTATATGTACAAATGTATAAATATGGTTTTTCAACTTTTCTAAAACCGCCATATACGCCAAAACCGTTGGTGTGATTTTATTGGTGCAGTTTGGTTAATTTTTTGTGCGATTTTAGAGCCAATTTCGATTTTTTGCTCACCCCTAGGGAGGAGATAGTTTTCTAACATGGTCCCACTTTTTAAATTTTTTGTTTTTTTAAAAGAGTATTGTACATGTCAATTATATTTGTTTTTATAAAGTGTGTCAATTATATTTCTTTTTATAGAATGTGTCAATTATATTCATGCATCTATGTAAAAGATTAATATTTCTTCCATTTTCATTTACTTGAAGTTTTAGAATATTACATATTTATTAAGAAAGTCATTTATTGCTCTAATTTTCTTATTAAAGTTGATATGTATTGTCACAACTATCTTTGCATGAATTACGAAAAATAAATATGTGGGGTCATGTTAACTATGCAAAAAATTACCTATATAAATGGGAGAGGAATTACGAAAGTAAACACTTGAGACTAATGCAAAAACTCTTTAAACTCTGTTTACTAATTGTAAAATCACTTGTTTAGATATTTGTATTCTTTTTGATGTGTTTGTCTATAAATATTATATTTTTATTGTGAAACTAGGGGTAACTTATTTAAAATTTTCTTATATTGTACTTTTTTATTTTATCACCCTTGTATATAATATGATTTAAACACACTATGCTACAGATAAACATACACTTGATCACCCTTCAACCCTCAATTATAACCCTCCAGTTCCAACCCAACGACAAATTGCTTCTAATTTCAATTCTAACATGCACACCACACTATATCATCAAACACATGTATATTTTTTCTTATAAAAATCAGTGTGATATGTTGTGTAAATATATAGGTCGGGTAGTGAGGATAGGAATTCTTATTCTTCTAACTTTAGCCTAATACCTATATCTACACTACAAACCACTATCCCCTTGAATAAACCTTTCGAGCATTAGCCTTTACGAGCCTAACCTTGATAATCTAGTAAACCTTTTTCTTACAACATAACTCTCCATCTAAATTTCTCTAACCCAAATCTTAGAGTTCATTTACACATCTAGGAGATAGTCGCTAGACTCGTGATTGTCCACACTGTTGTGGGAAACACAAATCAACCTCCATTTGAAATGCATGTTCTTGATTCCCATTTATTTTTCATCAACATGTGCCAGAAACATGTTGAATTTAATTATAATCATGAAAAGAAATTGAGAGATTAATTCAATGGAGACAGACCACTACTTGTACAACCTATACATTCAAGCAGGAGTGAGAGCGACTTTAGGGACCTTTCAAATATCTTATAGATAAAAAAAATTGCGCTGTGTGTATTTAAAACCAGTAACCCTCCAAATGGGTCACATATACAAATATATATATATATATATATATATGTATGTATGTATAAATTCGATTTTTCAACCCTCATAAAACTGTCATATATGTCAGAACCGTTAGTGTGATTTTATTAGTGAGGTTTGGTTAGTTTTTTGTGCAGCTTTGGGGCCAATTTCGATTTTTTTTCTCTCACCCCTAGAAAGGAGTTAGTTTTCTAACATGGTCCCATTTTTTATTTTTTTATAAAGTATTGTACATGACAATTATATTTGTTTTTATAGAGTGTGCCAATTATATTTCTTCTTATAGAATGTCTCAATTATATTCATGCATCTCTGTAAAAGATTAATACTTCTTCCATTTTTATTTATTTGATGTTTTAGAGTGTTATATATTTATTAAGAAAGTCATTTATTGGTATAATTTTCTTATTAAAGTTGATATGTAATGTCACAACTATCTTTACATTAATACCAAAAAGTAAATATGTTGGGTCATGTTTACTATACAAAAAATTACCTATATAAATGGGAGAGAAATTATGAAAGTAAACACTTGAGACTAATACGAAAATTCTTTAAACACTGTTTACTAATCGTCAAATCACTCATTTAGATATTTGTATTCTTTTTGATGTGTTTGTCTATAAATATTATATTTTTAATGTGAAAGTAGGGGTAACTTATTTAATATTTTCTTGTTTTGTTCTTTTTATTTTATCACCCGTGTATATAATATAATATTAACACATTACGCTAGAGATAGAACATGCACTTGATCACCCTCCAGCCCTCAATTATAACCCCCAGTTCCAACCCCACAACAAATTGCTTCTAATTTCAATACTAACATGCACCACACTATATCATCGAACATGTGTAGATTTTTTTATCAAATTCAGTGCGGTACGTTGTGTAAATATGTAGGTCGAGTAATGATGATAGGAATTCTTATTCTTCTAACTTTAGCCTAATACCTATATCTACACTACAAACCACTATCCCCTTGAATAAACCTTTCGAGCATTAGCCTTTATGAGCCTAACCTTGATAATACTAGTAAACCTTTTTCTTTCAACATAACTCTCCATATAAATTTCTCTTACCCAAATTTTAAAGTTCATTTACACATCTAGGAGATAGCCGCTAGACACGTGATTGTCCACATTGTTGTAGGAATCACAAATCTACCTCAATTTGAAATGAATGTTATTGATTCCTATTTATTTTTCATCAACATGTGCTAGAAACATGTTGAATTTAATTATAATCATGAAAAGAAATTGAGAGATTAATTCAATGGAGACTGACCACTACTTGTACAACCTATACATTCGAGCAAGAGTGAAAGCCACTTTAGGGACCTCTCAAATATCTTATAGATAAACAAAATTTGCGTTGTGTGTATTCAAAACTAGTAACCCTCCAAATGGGCTACATATACAAATATACATACAAATATCTATATATACACGTATATGTATATACATATGTAGACATATATACATATGTGTTTATATATGTATATACGTATATACATATATATGTATATTATACATATAAATATACACATATACAAATATACATGTATATATGTACTTATGTATGCATATATATGTACATAATGTAAATGTATATGTATACATATATATATATATGTATATGTATAAATTCGATTTTTTAACAACTCTCCTAAAACTGTCATATACGTTAGAACCGTTGGTGTGATTTTATTGGTGCGGTTTGGTCAGTTTTTGGTGCGTTTTTAGGGCCAATTTCAATTTTTTCCTCACCCATAGAGAGGAGTTACTTTTCTAACATGGTCCCATTTTTTATTTTTTTTATAAAGTATTGTACATGACAATTATATTTGATTTTATAGAGTGTGTCAATTATATTTCTTCTTATAGAATGTGTCAATTATATTCATGCATCTCCATAAAAGATTAATACTTCTTCCGTTTTTATTTATTTGATGTTTTAGAGTGTTGCATATTTATTAAGAAACTCATTTATTCCTATAATTTTCTTATTAAAGTAGATATGTATTATTACAACTATCTTTGCATTAATTACGAAAAGTAAACATGTTGGGTCATGTTCACTAGGCAAAAAAAAACCCCTTGTTTAAGCGTATGCACGGTGACATTGATTCTAGCAAGCCAGTAACCGAGGAGCTAACTAGGTGAAAAAGAAGGCTTATGGTAAATTCCATACTGCTTTATATTTTATTTCTTTTCAATATTTGTATGCCTGTCTTTAGATTTTTCCTTATGTCATTATCCTTACACTTTTTAGGTGATCGAGGATGATGATGAGGAAGATGATGATCATGCCCCCATAGGGGTTCTTAGGGGTGCTAGGAGCAAGGCTGTATGCTTTGCCAT
Organism: Hedera helix; assembly: GCA_947179155.2. Classification (NCBI taxonomy): domain Eukaryota; kingdom Viridiplantae; phylum Streptophyta; class Magnoliopsida; order Apiales; family Araliaceae; genus Hedera; species Hedera helix. The sequence goes on along the minus strand of OX359272.1, from coordinate 32,222,748 downwards.
CTGTGAACCTTCCAAACATGTTAGAACTTTTGGCGATGTTTCTTCTCCTCATAACCAGTGTGTCAGTCTTAATGCTGACGACTCTTTGTCTGATGCAAGTTCTACTCCAGTTGTGAATAGTACAGTTCCCTCTTCCTATCCATATGCATCATTATCTCTGATAACATTGAGGGTACTTGTAACGACCCCGAAATTCGACCAATCTTATTACCTTAAATTTTAAATTTATTAAACATTATTTTCTTAACGTCCAAATTTCGGTTTGTTAATAAATCTTTAGCCACCTTAATTGATCCATTAATTAATTTTTAAAATCAACCATTTTCAATTTTTCGGTATAATTTTCTTTTTCTTTTTCTCAATTCAATTATTGTATTAAAATATTTGAATATTTAAAAATTTAACATTCTGATCCTAGTCCCTAGATCACAACCTTAACTTTCTCTTTCTGTTACACGTATCGTAAAGCTCATCATTCAAAATTTACTGTTATTTATTTTCATACAAATATTTCTTATCTCCCAATGCATAATTAGACATATAATATCCTCTATCGTAATAATTATCTTGAACAATCACCGTTAACAATTAAACTCTGTTTGTCGTATCCGGACCAAACTTATACAAAACATCAATATAAACTTTGCAAATTTACGGCATTGAATATAACAATTTCCTTTACAACCTTCTAAGTTGATCAATCTTTACATAATCCGATATTCTTGAAATTCATTTCTTAACTTGCAAAAGTTTGTATCATGCAAGTAATGAGCACAACGGCTCAGCAAGTTCAACAGTTAACACCTTTCATGCTTCACGTAGCACATACCTTAACATGCTTAGTGTGTGTCATACATCATGTGTTGTGCTTCTATTCGAGCAATATATATCACATCATTGCACATAATACACATAGTTGTCATGTTAACCACAGATCACGTAACACAAAATTTACATACATTTGAAACAAGAATTAACATATCATATTTAACATAAAAGTACTGAAGAACTTGCCTCGGCCCGTAGTTCACTAACAGTCGTAACTTGAACAAAAACGTATTGCACGACCTATAATTATTTTAAATATAGTCAGCTACAACAACAACACGTCAGTTTAGGTTAATAACATATACTGTACATGTCAATTGACATGCCGAATATAACCTAAGATGTCCGTTCGCTCGTGCTTATTTTCTTGTAATTTATCTCGATTCGTACATTAATGGTTTAATATTTAAAACAGGTAAATATAATCCCAACATCACGTTCGTCCAATAAACCTTTTAAAGTCTCTAGAATGTCATCCTAGACTTTTCAACCAATTTTTCGTAATTTCTGGATTATCCGACAAATTTCTGTAATTATTTATATATATAAAAACTATTATTTAATAGCTTTAAAAATATAAATAATCACTCAACATACTTTTGTAACCCCCAAACAACATCAATATTTATCTTATAATATTATAAAAATTTCCACCATGTTTCGTAATTTTTCAACATTCATAGAATTTTCCATGAATTTTCACTTGTTTTTAAATTAACTTTAAATAGCCTTAAAAATACAATAAATACTATGCTCTTCAATAAATTACCAAATTTTTTCAAAAATTCTGGAATAATATAACAATAATGCTGTCCAGAACAAATTTCAGCACAAAATATTTTTAGTAATTAAATTTTAATTTTAACGCAATGAAACTTCCGAAATTCACAGTAATTAGCACGTTTATCCGAAAATTACGAATCTTAAGTCCATTCCACACGAAATTTAATTCTCTACAACTTTGTAGAAGAAAAAATTTTCAGATTCTGCACTGAAATGAACAGACTCTAGACAGATTCACGTTTCACTGCGCTAAATCTTTCAAAATTCATAGAAATTAGCTCGTTTATCATAAAATTACAAATTTTAAATCCATTCCACATGAAATTTAATTCTCTACAACTTTGTAGAAGGAAAAATTTCCAAATTCTGCCCAGAAATGGACAGAATTGTCCCTGTTCGAAACTGTCACTATTTACTCCCACTTAAATCATTTTTTTGATCCAATTTTTCCACAATAATCACTCTAAACATAATATAATCCATGTATATACCTCTAAAAATTATTAACATTACTTATTCTAATTATTAATAATAATTATACTAATTATTAACAAATTTTCAACAAAATAAATTAACTTCATAAATACTTAAAATGAGCAACTAAATAAATTTATACCTTTTTGATTGATGATTCCTCTTTGTAACTTAGTTATTTGAACCCCCATTCTTCCTCTCCAAGGCTTGCCCGCATGCTCCCTCTCGTCTCTCTTCTCTCTCGGTTTTGTAGTGAAGCATTTGATAAAAAATGTTTGATGAATAAAGGTTGGGAGTATATATATATACATAAATTGGTCAAGATTAGTCAAAATTCTTGAACATTCTAAAAAAAATCCTGCGTTTTCCTTATCTACATGACAACCGACTTCTCTCACCGCCACTCCCATCACCTACGTGGCTTGCACGGTAAGAATTTCATACATAATTACATAATTTAATACATTACGTAATTATTTCGTGTACTAAATATTTTATATAATATATATAAAATATTTGTTTTAATTCACTAAAAATCATAATTTGATTTATAATTAATATTAACACCCTTTTTGGGTACTTTACTTGACAAATTTTGTACACGCATAATGACATGCATGTAGTTATATGAGATAATTTATACCTCCAAAATTCATAAAATAATTCATATAACATATAAAAATTATTTTTCATAATTTTTCACTTCGTTACTTGGACAACATGTTACACTAACATGTTTACGTTTTTAAAATATTATTCCTCATAAAAATCATAAAATTTCCACTGTACATAGATATAATTTTTTAATAAATTAAAACCTTCATTTTTCTCATTTATTTTCATTTCTTTACAATTTACATTAACTTTTCTTATATAAATTATATAATTTATTATTATATAATTACTTTTTCCATTTCTTTACTATTTACATTAACTTCTTTATATATAAATTATATAATTTAATATTATATAATTTATATATTTACATTCTCCTTTCTTAAATAATTTCTTAAATTCCTCCATAATTATTGATTAAATTCAAAATCAATATTTATAATTTTACTAACTTCCTCATTAGCTTTTCATAAATTTTCGGATTAATTTAATTATTAATCCCTTTATTTCCATAATTAATGGAGTTTATAATTATCAATTAAACATGCACACTTATATATATACAAATGTGTATATATATATATATATATATATATATATATATATATATATATATATATATTCATACATATCTAATTCACATTTCTCACTTTACCACATAACACCATTTATCACCATCTCTGTACAGGTTTAATTTATCAATTAAATTTCACCACATACTTTAAATCACATAAATCATAAATAATTTAAATAACCTTGATAATTTTATTCATTAAATTCTTATTTAATTTTTATTAAATAATCCCAAAAATTCGGGTCCTCACAATACTGGCGATACTTATGATGACGATGCCATGGTTTTGGGTGTTACTCCCCCGAGGGAAAATCCTTCACAACTTGTTGTTGACTTCTCTCCTCCCTAGAAAGATTCTATCGAGAGGGTGTCTGACAGGGAGGGCGCAACTAATAGTGCTTTAGGAGAGGCTTCTCGGGACACACTCTCGATTGGATACTTGGTGAGTACTTTCTTTAGCTGTCATACATTTGCCTTTTGATTATTCTTTATTTTTTCTGCCATCTTATATTCTGTTTCACTTCTCTTTTCAGGCTAAGAAGATGAATGATCTGCCAATGCTTTTTGGGGACCTGGTTACCTTTAACCTACTTCATCAGGACTGTGGCACCTCCCCTTTGGGCGACATTGGCTATTTTCCCGAAATCTTGGATCTTGGGGAACCACTAACAGTTACAGAGCCTTCAATTCCTACTGCTCCAAATGCTACAGTAGCTTCAAAAATAACTTTAGTCAAAGCTTCCTTCAATTTAAATGGAGAACTCGTTCCTTAGGGAGGTTTTCAGGTTGCTACCTCTAGCCAAGGAATCCTGGAGCGTTTCCTCATCTGTTATCCACAAACCCACAACCGGTTTAATGCTCATAGTGTTTCTTTCCAAACCGTGGTAGTGGACCGCCTCACAAGTTTGGTTCCTAAGATGCACATTTTTTTTATCCATTCACTGCGAATAGAAGATTTGGAGCAGTTGAGTTATGAGGTTATTAACCGCACTATGATTGGCTTATATATGTCACCTTTTTGTCCCAGACTGGACCTCATTTCCTCTAGCTATCGTGTTATTGGGCTACGCTTTGAGGTCGCCTCATGTTGTCATGAGCATGATCTATTTTCAAAGGAGCTATTGGAGGTCAAAGATGTCATAACTAAGTTGAAAGCAAAACTTCAAGAGTTTGAGTCTGTTGCTTAAGACCTTGAGGAAAAGATATCAACCATTGCGAAAGCTCGAGATATTGGCATTGCTGACTTGGAGGCTTTATCTTTGCCCTAATTTTAATTTGATGTATCATGGCCTTTAAACCATAACTTTTGGCAGCTTTCTCGTTTCCTGTATAAGAAAACTTAATTTTATATCATGTTTCATTTATCAAAATATTTTCTATTTATTACACGTATGTGCCTTTAACTTGAACTCTTATGATACAATATTTGGTCCTTGAATCATAAGTTATTGAAATTAAAGTTCCAGCGCAACAATGTACATAAAATATAAAAAAATTCAAATGGTTTTTGTCACACCCCAAAATCCCCGTACTTATTAAGGTAGACTCTGTGCGTTGACTTTCATATATTTTTCAAAACTTAACCAATGATGTCATAATCATATTGGTTGAAATAGTCTATTTTAGACTATACATTAAAAAATTTCTTAACTTAGTCCCTGACTCTTCACTTGATCTCGGTCTCATTATTTATATAAGTATCAACTTGTAATTCATTCGTATAAATGGATAACACCATATATAACGGTCAAATTTTAACCTTAAGATTTAAATATTCTATAACTTTTACATATCTAAGATTCACGACATTAAATAATTAGGATGATTCTTGGGAACAAATAATCTCGCGATGAATGTTTGTATCTTCATCCGTGATAAATATTTGTCTTTATCCATAACAAATATTTGTGTCTTTGTTCAGTTCAATATTCTCTTTCCGTATAGAACATACCAAACTACTTAAAACCCTCACTTGATTTATACATAGTTATAGCGATACCTCTTCATATCAATATTCTTACTTATCTGACATTCAGAATAGGAATAACTAGCTTATACTTGGGTCTAAGGGACCTAATGATGAATTTGACTATTTCACATCGATTAATCATGTCTCGGATGCTTTCAGTACTCATAAATGTTATTTACCATCCTCATTCTGATAAGTAGTTCATTATCAATACTGTATTAACATTTTACTATCTATCTGAAGTTCAAAGTTTTGACATGACATGATCAGTTCATATTACCAATACCCTTACTCAAATTACTAGATCTTAAACAATTATAGGTTATATCAAAGTAAAAACATAAAATGATAATATGTTAATATCATTCATATAATACTCGGTTATATGTTTGCTTTGTTCATATTACAACAGTCATTATGACTTTATACAAATATAAGTAATAAAACATGAAACTTAGTCTATGCTTCTTCGTTACGTTCAAGATATTCATATCATTCTTCTTTAACAGCAAATAAATTTTTATTTGCAAGAATTAGCACAACGAGTCAGCAAGTCTAACACATATACAGTTTATGTATTCATATACATTTTAGCATGCTTTGACTTATCATATTTCTCAATTTAATATCACAACTAACTCACATTTCAACAATTTATATCACATTGTCAGGGGTATAAATCATGTAAACATAATACATAACAGTTAAAAGACTTGCCTCGGTGCGTTAATACCATTTACGTCTATTCGGACGACCTATAGGGTATATGAGTATGACATAACCATTAGTCTTATTACGGCTCTCTTACAAATCTTTTATGTTTCAACTATCTCAACTTTAAGTTCATAACTGTGTTTCATTTACAATTTAATGTTTTAAGCTCATTTGTGCTTTAAATAGCCTATACAATTCCATTGATTTGGATTGGTTAAATAGTTTAACCTCAGACTTTAACTTATAAGAATTAACACTTCTTTAAGTTTCATTTTAGTCATTATAAGTTCTTATAATGTTACGCTAGTTTGGATATTAAAAGAAATCAAAACAACTCATTTTTAAAAATTTTAGGATCCATTAGATTATTAGAATCAAGTTTAGGTTAAAATGAAAGTTATTTTGAGCCTTAATCTTTCTTGGAAAAAAGTAACTCATACAAATGTATTCTATTATTTTAACACTTAATTTTGGGAAGATCCATTATTTTGAAAAACAATATATGCTAAAAATCTTATGCAGAAGGGTATTTTCTTAATTAATTAAAATCATTTTGAAATCTTAGTTTCCTTATGTATATAACATAATCAATTTTGGAAAACAAACCCGAAGGGACACTTTTCAAAATCCTAAAAAGATGCTTTTCAAAACCCTAAAAAAATTATCTATCAAAATCATTACAAATTTCCGAAATGATCATCCTTTACAAATCTATTTATATATGATTGATTAATTGAAAAAGACAGTAAAGAGATTTAGACAAGACATTTGGAAAAATTGCAATCTTCGTTTTTTAATCTGATATTCATCCTTGATTAGTAGTCTATTTATTTTAGTTAATTAGTTTAATCTCATAAGTTTTAATCATTTGTTTAAATAAAATGGAATTGATATAAAATTAGTACTTGGCTATTATTAGTTAATTTCTCGTGGGAAGAATACTCTATTTATCACTATATTATTTGTTGATCACGCATAATTGCGTGTAATTGTTAATTGCTAAATTAGACATCAAGTAACATGAAGCTGGTACTTAATTTTGTGGTTAAATGGTTGCTTATTTTGTATTTTTTGAAATTATGCAGGCAAAGTGATATTTTTACCTACTTCTAGGGTTGATAAATGTTGAGGCCAATTTTCTTGGTAAGCCTTTTTATGCTAATTGCGTGCTACCTTGATTTGCTTCATTTCCTAAACACGCTTCAGAAAAGGAATGCTTTTCTGTAGAACCTTGTAGTATGGATTGTAATATAGAAAGTTTAGGAGCGTATTATTTTATGGCATTACTCAGAAGTTTCTCAAAGTTGCTTCCTGATACTGTGATGTTCTCATGATATTTATATTTAATGACGACCTTGTCAGAATTGCATTAACATTGACAAAGAAGTACAGGCGCAAAATGATGGAAAAGTACTTTATCATTAAAGACCAATACCTTGAATGTTTAAGTCCTGCCGACCCATTATAAAAATAACAGTTTGAAAATAAACTTGGTGAATCACTTGACAAAGCAGAAATTGTAATGCAGGTGTAATTGTCATTCAGAGATTCTTTGTGCAAGAGGAAAACTGACAAACTTACAATGTGAAAAAGAAAAAATAAGTTGAAAAGTTACAAGTGTTTACATTATGCTGTTTGACGTGCAGTGGTGAAAGCATACGAGTACACATCCTTAACAAGTGTTATGCTGCTGGATTGTTGGTCAATCCCATGCGTTATACTTCTTACATGGTTCTTCTTGAAGACAAAGTACAGATTCAGGAAATATGCTGGCGTTGCTATATGTGTTGCTGGTTTAGTGGTGGTTATATTTTCAGATGTTCATGCATCAAATCGATCAAGTAAATATTATATGACCTAGCTTAAATTTTTTTTTTTCTTTTTATGTTATCAAGTTTCCATATATTCCTACCGACCTGCCTTTCTGGAGTAATCATCACTTTTTTTCACTAAAATTTAATAGAAGTTCCTCTATCAGAAGGACAAGATACAGGTATTTGCATCTAATAATGTAAACACTATGACTTGATCAAGACAATATTCTCATCTATGGTGTAAATCTGATAACAATGTCTAGATATATGTTTTAATAGTTAATTTTTCCATATTTCTCGTCATTTGCATAAGTTTTGCTATATTTTAGAGTGCATGTTTATGTACTGCAGTTTCTGTTCCCGTCCCTGATATAAACAGCTTTGTCATGTTTGTAGGCTGGAGTAACCCTTTGAAAGGGGACGTGTTGGTAATTGCAGGGTCTATGCTTTACGTCATCAGTAATGTCGGTGAGGTAAACAAATTTACAATAGTTAGTCAAGCCAGATGCCACAGATCAATGTATGGTTCATGCAGTTCATTGACCTGATCAATTTATGCTTCATGCAGTTCATTGGAATTGTGCTTACTGAACCCTTCCATTTTGCTCCATATGTATGGAGGTTCCTCTTCATTTTTTTGCAAACTCTTATTTTGCTGCTTCCCAAGACAGTCTCGTCCTTCTTTGCTGCTCTCCATTTGCATTCCTTTTACCCTCCCATTCCTCTTCCTGTTCTCATTGTCACCTTTTGCTCCTGGGCTTAAACTCGGACCCTGTATACTTATTTCACATTCTCCTTACCGCTTCTGGTTGGAAGTATTTCCATTTGTATCGCTAATCTTTCATGGAAGCAATATTTGCTAGAATATTTTCGTTGTTTTGGCAATATTATATGCATTACATATTAATTAAATTTGATACATATTTCGGTGATTAACTTCTTATAATGCAAAGCGCTTATGATTCTCACTCTCTCCGTCCCTGCAAATGCAACTTCTTGTTTGGGTTTTTCATACATGGGGATTATTAAACATAATATTACTTAAATTTCCCTTGTCAAGAAAGCGTTGGCTTGTTATACATCTCCCAAGTATATTGCTCAATTCCTGAAACCAGCAAATATACGAACGCATGTATTGAATTCCACATTTATATATGTTGTTTAACTCCTGTTAATTTAGATTTTAACTAGCCTCCAACAAATATTAAAAAAAAAACAAAAACTTGCACACCATTAATCCTCCTGTGTCTTATGTAGGAGTTTTTTTTGTAAAAACTGCTGATAGAGTTGAGCTAATGGGAATGTTGGGCCTTTTTGGCGCTATTGTCAGTGCTATTCAGATGTATCCTTATATTGCAGAGTTATGGGGTTTTCTGATTGTATTCAATGTACCATGATCATGGTTTTTGGATTTATTTATCTTGGTGATTACGGTAGTTAACATATCCATAATTTGCATGTCGTATTCTGATGTTAGTATCAGTGAATCTTTGTTTTGGTACTATGTAACCCTACAATGTGTATGATTCAGTGGTCCCTTATCTGTCATCACTTTTTTATTCTTTAACCATGACTATAGAAGTATACTTGAGCGCAATGAGCTGAAATCCATCCACTGGTCAGCTGGGGCAGTGAGTTTTCTCTTCTTATCTGTCTTTCCACATCAATATTTTTTTCATGCGTGTATTTTTCCTTTTTTGTGTGTTTTGGTGCAAGCAAGCACTAATTAAATCTTGTCATTGTAGTTATCTTCTATACCTTTCTGTGACAACGGTCAAACACACTCTTTAAAAGAGCAGCTGTTAGGATGAGATTTATTGGGCCAGGTCTTTCTTACTCTGGGCTCCAGGCCACTCCTTACAAGAGTTGGGCCGGTCAGCTTTTGCGCATGAACTGGCAGGCCTAGCCCATGCGCAATCCCTCCTTCTCGCCTTACCTCATTGGACCGCGGGAATTGAGTGGATAATGACATCACTTTTCTATTTACGAAGGAGCGATGGGACATCTAGCCATGCAGAGATGAATATATTCGGACAACCTCCAAAATAGGAAGCAGGTTTTTTTATGTTTTCAGAGAGCATTTTTTGTAAGACAGACACTGATTTTCTAAGAGGTTCCTGGGTAACATCTGTGGTTTTCCCTGTTCTGGGTTTCCACGTAAATCTTTGTATTGTGGTTGTTTGTGTTCAAATACCCTTTATTCCAGCATAATCCAGACACTCCATTGATAACGCATTTTGTTTTGGGTCTTATTGGTAAAACGGGTGAAACAAAGTTAGGCGTTAACAGCAGCATATGGGTAAATTCAGATGAATATACAAGTAGATCAGTCATTGTTCATTTCTAAATCATACACCCAATAAAACTTCATATAATAGATGTTACATTTAAAAAACTTTGATAACTTAGTTTGATATCTCGGTAAGAACAGAAAGTTCTTATAAAAAAATAGTAATCGTACTTTATCTAGTTACTATGAATTAAATTTATTGTAGCTCTAAATATCTTGATGCATATGGCTGTACCTTTAACATTTACCTATTGAAAAAAAGAAATATATTAAAGTACAGGTATATTGAAACCAACATAAATTTGAGGAAAAGAAAATTTTTGTCTTTGATTTTATTTTTATGACCACTTTCAACATTTGCGAAGGTGAGAATTTGAATATACTTATGAATGGATATTGACTGATGTTATCTTTCTTTACCATGAGAGATGCCTGATATGTTGATACCCATCCGAAACCCAAATCACGACAATACTTGACATTTTAAACTCTTGTACATTTTCATTGGAGTTCTTTTTTTTTCTCTTCCCCTTCACTCTCAAACTGGCAAACTTTTTTATCAACTTCTTTTTCTTTCGTCCCTTTTTAACACGTCAAACTTGTCGAGTATTTTATGGAAGACTCTTTCTCTATTTGGTGTTTCCAGACATAAAGTTGGAAGTATAAATTGAATAGATAATCAAGTGATAATGTACACTATTTAGCCTGCAGTCTCTCTCTCTCTCTCACATGCGTAAAATAAGTTAATCTGTCTCTATTTAAACAACTAATTTCGATATCTCCTTTATCATTTCTGGTTAAATATTCATGATCACCATTTGCAGATGGTATATAGATTGATAATATAACAAGAAAATGGTAGCTTGTGAAATGAGAGAAACTTAATTGTAATGACTATCTCTAGGTTGGGTATGATTATGTTTGTTCCATTATAAACTGTATTACATGTCCAATATAATGGGTTTGCCTGCTCTTAATCACAATGATATTTGCTATTTTTCTATGGAATGGAGTTTGATTTTATATATTTTTTAATTCTTTGTGTTAGGAACTTCCTTTTACTTGATTTGCAGTGGCAAAATTGAGGAGTACAAAATTGGCAAAAATTTGACAAATTGTAGGCCAAATGATGTGTGCATAGCTAATAAAATAACCAGAAATAGTTGCTGCCGGAACATTTAAAATTTTATATTTGTCATATGAATCATGCTAGGGATCTCAAATTTTTTTATCTCAAATGTGTCTCAATGACATATATATATATATATATATATATATGGTTTTCATGATGATACTTAAATTGGACAATGTAATTGAATTCTAATTACACTGCTTATCCTTTGTTGAGTGGCGATAAAGAAGTGGATCAGAACCGTGCTGAGGTTGCTGATGAAAAAGTTGAACAACGCAAGCATTTGGACAAGGAGGGTGGATTGGTATATGTGTGTGTGGTTCTTCATCCGTGGCAACCGATTGCCACGGACACTATTCGAGCAATCATCTGAGCCATTGATTGAGCTGAGAATTGGCAGAGTTGCTCCTACAGTTACTCTTTCTCTGTAACGCCCCCAAATTCAAGTGCTCACTAATCTAAACTTGGTGTGCTACGATCTACCACGTTTTATAAAATTAACTATTAAATAAAGTTAATTTATAATATTAATATAGTATTCCATAATACAATATTACATACCCAGGATTTTCATACTTTTACATCACATGTTCGTGTCTCAAAAGACTACAATAATAAACATATACTAGTCAACATACTCTTGTCATTACTATTTCAATTTTTTTCTTCGGCTTTTCCTTTCCCTTTATCCTTAACGTCACACTTTTCTGACCCTTCGACTTTCACTGCAATTGGAATTTTACAAGAGTGAGCAACTAATTGCTCAGCAAGTATAAAAGGAATTTATAATATCTCATAATCAGAAAGAACTAATTTCTGAATAACTTTAATAACTGAATCATTAGAATTTATTAAACAATAATTAAAATGAGAATAAAGAATTTCTTTAGTCTTTAGTAAAAAAAACACCGAGCAGTCGTAAGGACCATAAACTATTTTCAAGTTCAACGGTTAATACATGTGAACCATCGTAATATCAGTCAATGGTACTCTGGGTGATCAGCCTATCGTACCCCATGTTATGCATAACAATCCCCTTGACATAAAATTTCCAGTCGGCTTGCCGACATCTAATTCCCCTTTATCTGGGTTGTTCATACTCAGCTTCTTTCATAGAATCATCACCAAAATAATTTGGATTGGAGTTACTCGCAACTAAATAACATTAATGACCAAATTCACAATTCAATTATGTCTAGCCGGAACAAGTGGCGTAGACTCTTTTACAGACGGTCCAATAAGCATATCGAAAATAATTTCAATTTGATATGGAGCCAACAAAATATAGAGATTTACATGAATTAAAAATCGATATCAGATTGAGGAACTTGCAATGAATTAGAAAACTGGTCTAAAATAAATAACTTGTACAAGTTAGGGAACTTGTACACAACGTTAAATAAATTTGATCAAAGAAAAGGAATTTGCTTATACAAAAATAACTTTGTTTAGAGTGAGGGAACTTGCAATAAAAATAACGTAGTTCAGAGAACTTGCCTGGCTCGCCCTTTTTACCGTTTAAAATTAAATTTGAAATTCTTGCACCGCCTACACAATTTATAAATCATTATTTGATTGTCAATCGTCATGTAGCTCGGAATAATTTTTATTCCATTTTAATCGTTAACTATTATTCTTGTTCTGTTTTTAATATCTTCACGTCATTCAAATTTTTTTTTGAAATTTATATTTTACCTTAACTTTCATTTAAATCTCCATTACTTTTCTATAATTTCATGTTGTACGTTTTTCTTACTTTTGAAAACTAAATTTTTTATTTCAAACTTTAATTTAATATTTTTATTTTATTTTCCATACTTTTTAAATTTCCAATATTTATCTCTTATTTCATTTTATTTTACTATGTTATTGATTTAAACCATACTTAGCTTTAATTAATGTTTCATATAGAACTAACTAGACTTAAAATATCAGACCACATACCAAATTACATAACTCCAAAGATTAATCCGCGAAATGAAATGTTAAAGTGTCTAACTTTCAATTTTAAGCATTTTCTTGTTTCCTCCGTTAACCAGTCCATCATATAAGTTACTTTTCACTATATATTTTTAACTTATTCATATGTACATAATTATTTTATCTATTTCCCAACATTTTTACGTATCTTCATAAAAGAATTTAAATAATGCGTAGTTAAAGTTTTATTTTCAACGTTAAACTATTTTTCTTCACTTCCTCAAACTTTTCTCACATCTAAATTGTATATTATCATATTCTAACATATTCACACATACATGAATATTATACACATTTTTCATCATTTTTCCCATATATTTCACAAAAGAAAATAAATAATACCTAGCCAAAATTTTGTTTTCATATTTAAATTATTTCTTTCTTGGCTTCCTCATGACTTCCTTCAACATGTAACTTATATAACAACATATACCAACATATATTAACATATTAACACAATCATGAGCATTATACATATTTTCTATCATTTTTCCATTTATTTTTCAAAAGAAAATATGCAACACATACATAGGGTTTTATCTCCGTATTTAAATTAATTTTCCCATTTTCTTGTAACTTTTTTTTCATCATCTAAATTATATATCACCATATACCAATATATTTATACATGTATGCATATATTATATATTTACCACCATTTTATTACCATAATCTAAATATTAAAGAAAGGAAATAAAGAAATGATATAGGATTTATACCTTCTTGTTGGACTTATTTTCCTTGTTGTTTATTTTCTTCTTCTTTTCTCTAGCCAACCGTGCACCTCTCTCTCTCTCTCCTTCTTGTTCTACTTTTTGTTTTTGTTTTCACTCTTTCTTTCCTTTTTATTTGTTTATGTAAAGATGCTTAATATATATATATATATATATATATATATATATATATATATATATATATATATAATGGTTCAAGCTTAGTCAAATGTAATAAAAAAAAATCTTGTCAATCCTTATCTTTTCTTCTTCTCCACCGACTTTGGATCTCTTTATTTATCCCATGTGACTGTTTGTTGTTTGCTTATTATATTTATCTAGCAATTATATATATATACACACATACACACACACATATGCCAACTCATGATGTTTTAACTTTCTTCATTAATTACATGGGTGACTCACCATAGTGAGTCATTCCCTCATCAAATACTTTATTAACTTCCTCTTAGCCTTAGGTGGCCGAGTGTCCCTCCTCCCTCTTAGGTTTACACACACACACATATACACTTATCCAATCTTTATGTTTATCCATTTGTTATCCCACTTTGATCTTAGGATAAATTACATATTATATTATTTTTTAGAAAGTAATTACAGAAAACATACATCTTAAAAGTATTTACAAAAAGAATACTTTTTTAAAATATATTTATAAAATTAGTGCATTCTTATCCCTTAAATTTAGTTGGATGATTTTAAAATTCAAAATTTTAAAAATCAATTACACAAATCAATGCATCTCATCTCTCCTCCTCCTCTTTTTAGCAGATAATGGTCTTTCTCTCTCCTCCCTCTCCCTCCTCCATCCTCATGCTATCACTTTCTCTCTCCACCGCCTGCCTCCCCCTTCCCCCGCCTGCTGCCTCCTCCCCCCTTCTCCCGCCTCTCTTTCCCCCACCTGCCCCTCCAGCTTTCTCTCTCCTCCCTCCTTCCCCCCGCCTCCCTCCCCCCACTCCTCCAGCTTTCTCTCCCCTCCCCCTCCCCCGCCTGCCTCCAGCTTTCTCTCTCCTCCCCCGCTGCCACCTCTCCCCTCTCCCTCCCCCCGCCTCCCTCCTACCTCCTCCCTCCCCCGCCCGCCTCCCACCTCCCACCTCCCACCTCCCTTCCCCTCCTCAAGCTTTCTCTCTCCTCCCTCGTCCCTCCTCCCTTTCGGTCATAATTTTTTTTTTAATACAGTAACTATTTTTTTTTTATATTCCAGTTGGTAACCAAACCTTCATACGAAGGTAACCATTTTAGTTTTTGTGCGTAACCAAATAGTGATAAAAAAAATTCAATACAGTAAACATTTTTTTTATATTCCAGTTGGTATCCAAATCTTCATACAAAGGTAACCATTTTAGTTTTTGTGTGTAACCAAATAGTCATAAAAAAAAATTCAATACAGTAATCATTTTTGTTATATTCCAGTTGGTAACTAAACCTTCATACAAAGGTAAATCTAGGTAACCAAACACTGTTATGGAGGTAACCAAACACTAGTATGAATGTAACTAATTCTGAATGTGTAGTAACTAGTTTTGGTTACCTTTGTATTAAAGGTTGGTTACCTTTGTATTAAAGTTTGATTATATTTGTATTAAAGTTTGGTTACCTTTATATTAAAGTTTGGTTACCTTTGTATTAAAGTTTTGTTACCTATGTATTAAGATTTGGTTACCTTTTCCTATTTCTATTAGAGATATAAAAACAAAAAATATCTTCTTTTCCTATTTATTATATTTCATGCTTGTGAATGACCAATTAGACACCATCGAGTAAGGGTAAACGTGTTGTGATATGATTGGGTTGTTATGAAACAACATACGATTTACTTCGGATTTTCCGTTCAATTTTATAGTTGTTGAACAGTAGGTGGGTGGCGCCATGTACTTTTAATATCTTATCTTATTAGACCCAGCAACATACAAAAAACAATACTACCAGTAGACTACTAGTAATATTATGGATAAATTAAAATGATAGTTTTTTATTTTTATTTTGTATTGTGGATTTTGTTTTGGTAATTGCCGCATATATGGCAGTTAATTATCCTTGATTTAAGGAATTCCTTATTTGTAGAAAACTAAATGATTTAATAAATTTATCTTGTTGTAGTCTTTTTGTAATTATTTTGTATGTGTTTTATTTTTGTAATTACTTTCTAATTGTTGTATATTAATGTTAAGGACCCTTGATCTTATTCATTTGAAAAATTCTAAATTTGGGCTCTAGACTTGGACTTGGACTCTTGACGTCATATTAGTTTGGGCTCCATATTTGCTTTAACATTTGGACTTAATCCAATATATATATATTCTTTAATTAATCCATAGTTTTGGAATTTATAAATTTAAATTAATATTCATCCTTGGCCCACGTATTTAATTCATTTTCTTCTTACACCTTCATTGAAAAATATATTTATTTTTTTTAATTTCTCACTTGCATGAATTCAATTTAAAATATTACTCATATTATGAAATTTTATCCTTGCTAATTTATTCTCAACTTTATTTTTATTTAATCATTATTTTATTTATTTATTTATTATTTTATTATTATTCTTATTATTTGAAATTTCTCGGATATTACATTTCTTGCGACAGTGCTAGTCGTTAATATGGTTTACGTCGTTAACTGCTGCTAGAAGAAGTAACGGCAAGAATGCATATATTTATTTTTTTCTAAATTCAAGAGCATATATATATGGTAAAACCTTATGGTAATTGGGGTTAACATGTTTACACTATACGTAGTCAAGCATATCATCTTTTGGTCCCTTATGAACTTATATATCCATTAAAGTATATTATAAAAGCATACAAAAGTTTAATTTCCTCCAACATATCAAATGTATTAGTTCCTTTTCAAGATAAGAAATATATTTTACAAAATAAAAAATTTAATATAAAATATAAATAGTTTATGTTGTACTTTCTATATTTAATTTATTAAATACTAAAATTTTATAGGTAACAAATATAATAATAAAGTAACATAAATTTATAAATTTTAGTGTTTTATATTTTAGTATTTCCTAACAAATACTTAATAACAAATATAAGTAACATAAATTTTAGTATTTTATAAGAGCAGTTGGTTCATTCGATTTTCTTGATTTGATTTTTACAATTTTACCAAATTTTCAACGGGAATGAAGTTTTCATGTTGATTGGATGTAAAGATAACTATTTTAGTTTTAATTACGGATTAACACAAGCTATAAAAAAATTTGAGTTATTCGTGTACAAAGCTCGGTTTGGCTATTTAAGCTCGACTCAACTCTTCAAGCTCAAACAAGGGATTGTGTTTGATTCGAGCTTGGCTTGTTTAGTATTTAATTAACTATATATTATATATATGAAAACATAACAATACTTAATTTAATAAATAGTTATATTTGGTTTATCTTTACTCGATTAAATTTGACTCGAGTTTGTTTGCAAGCCAAAATTCGATTCGATTTGGCGCTTATAATATAAAATATGGTAAAATGAAATTAAGCTTGTAGAATCCTATGGAGATTCTTAGAAAGGAATCATTTCTACAAAATATGTAGAAGCTGCTTTATTAATCAGGGTATCATGGATTCATATTAACCTAGTATATTGTACAAGAGAACCTTTTTTATTCTATTACACCAGCATATTCAATCTGTAAAAGGAAGCAATACACTACCCAAAAAAAAATGAACCAAGAAGAGAAATGAGACCTCTAGATTGAATACCGACGAATCTAAGATCAAAACTTATTTTTTAAAATTGTTACTAAAGGTATAGTAGCCAGATCAGGATATTTAAAGTGGATGGGGATCCCAAGTCCATCAGCATGAGAACCGACCTTTTTTCCTGCGTGAGCGTGGGAATAAGAGTTGCTGGATCTGTTTCTCGGCAGCAGCCTCAGATGTTGCCTGCAGATATAAAACAGAGAACATCATTAGACTTACAAGGCATACTATTCTAATTTAGAAGGTTAATGTAGTGATCCTAGATAATGTAAGGTTTATGTTTCGACAAGTATCAGTATCAGTTTGAAGACCATGCTATTGGATGTATGAGTTCTTTTATTCATCATAATCACAGGTTTTATGGATTAATTAAATATTTAACAGCTCTATATGCCTTAAAAGGATATGGGTAGGGTTTGAGGATTCGAATTTGCCATATGGGGAGGATTTGACAGTAAGCAAATCTCAAAAGCGGGAACTCAGGGATTTGGCACATATTTACGTATTAAATAGACTTTAATATGTCCATGAAATTACATTAAAATACAAACATTAAAATTTTAATAAATATTAATTCATATTAATATTTTAAAAAACTCAAGAAATACAAACATTGTATATACTACTATTATCTAGGAATTTACAAAATACATACTAATTAGTTCTCATACTAATTCATAGATAATGCTAGTATCTAAAATATCGTATTAATTAGTATAGTATTTATAATTTTTTAAACTTTTGTCAATAAAAAATACAAAAGAATCCCCTATAATAATCCAGAAAAATATGGATTTGGGGATCCGCCAGGAAAAGCCGACCGACGTTAGAACCCTTGCTTCATGGCTATATTCCCATGCCATTCTAAATTCAGATGTGCAATTTCAAAATTGCTTTCCACATTCTATTAGCTAGTGTAGAAAACTTTTAGAGACCTTACTAATTTAAAGCTCATAGCAGATCATTTTCAGTAAACAGGCAAAGAACATGCATGTACTACCAGCGCAAGTTTCAGAAGGGGAGTTCATTGGCTCCCTTTTTCTGTTGGTGTTTGGTTGAAGCTGTTGAGGAAACTCACCGATACTAATAAACTGCATGGGAGGCATATATGCAAACAAATAAGACATGTAAGTAATCATATATGCATAGTCTGTGATCAGGATATGAATAGTGTATTAAAGTTCCATCCCCATTTAACATATTGGACAACATTTCTCTTATCGTCAAGACAAGTTGATACCTTTAGAATGAGTTGAAAAATTATATATATTCCTGCATTCCTTAAAACTTTTAAACATTAGATAACAAATAACTAAAAAAATTAAAATTTTCAGTACCAAAAACTGATCGAGCAATATGCCAAGATTTAAGACTTGTTACGTTTGTTTGCAAAAAATATATTTGAGATTGGACTATTTACCTTAATTTAATATTACTTTGCACTATTTAATTCTTTGATGAGAAATTATTAATCCCTCAATATTAGACTATTAGTCCATTAAGTCATTTAATAGCTTAAAATGAATGAGATTATTAATTCCAAATTTTTTATGAGATTATATAATCTCACATAAATAACCTGATAAAAAAATAATCTATGTGACCATTTAAAGGACTATTAATTTTTTATTATGAGATAAAATAATTTGAAATAATGTTAAATTAATATAAATAATTCAATCTCAAATATATTTTTTTAAAAACAAACCTAACGTAAAAGTTAGATAATAATATAGTTTCAACTTCCAAACACTTGTACTCTCGCTAAAAATATATTTGACCAAAGCGTAGAACGGAATATTATCATAATACATATAAATATTGCTTACCCGAACTTTGAATGGAAAACGATGAGTCCGTACTTCTATGCCAGCAGTGACTCTAACATCAATGCCAAGACTGTCAACGACTCTGTGAAAACCGAAATTTCGAATATATTTTATAAGAATTTAATATATATAAAATTCTTATTATAAGACGAAACGGGTCAGATGAATAAAATATATTTATTTTAGAATATGTGATATCTGTGGTGGATAAAATATGTATATATTTAAATGTGAAATATATACAATTATTTTAAAAGGAAAGTTAATAGTTAATTAAAACTATTGATTAATTAATTGGAATTAGTTATGAAATTGTATTATGTTATAGAAAATATGGTTATGTGTATTATACATACACCTATATTTTGAAAAAATAGGAATTTATAGTTAAATAAACTATTGAATTCATTGATTTGAATTAACCAAGGAAATGAAATATGAGAGCCAAGCCAAGAAAAATTAATTAAATCAATATTAATTAATTGGTATTGAGTTAAGATTATACTACAAATTAATATAATTTGTAAGCCTTGAATGGCAATGGAGTCTTTATGAATTAAATTTCATAAAAGTGTAATTAATTCACTTAAATAAAATAGTGAATTAATGAATATATATTATATTATGCCAAACAGAAATAAATTAAATATGAAATGAGAAAAGTAATTTATTAATCTTTATTAGTGGATGAATATGTTAACTTTAATTAATTGAATAAAGAAAGTTATTTTCTTTTATTTAGTTAATGTTGAGGATTATGTTACACTAATTAAAAATGTAACATAAATAAGGGTATAAAATTTAATATTATATCAAATTGAATCTTTATTAGTGGATGAATATGTTAACTTTAATTAATTGAATAAAGAAAGTTATTTTCTTTTATTTAGTTAATGTTGAGGATTATGTTACACTAATTAAAAATGTAACATAAATAAGGGTATAAAATTTAATATTATATCAAATTGAGGTGAATTAGATATGTATATATATAGGAGTTAAATATATATATATATACACACACACATATATTGGAATAATGAGATGTAATAGTTATTTTAACTATTAAATCAATTAGTTGAGTTAACTAATTTAGTGTGTAAATATATTAAATAAATTTAATATATTGAAGGCTCAAATTGAATAGTGGGGTAATATATGATTTTTGAATAAAGAAAGTTATGTTCTTTTATTTAGTTATGAACTATGTTACTATAATTTAAATGTAACATATAATAGTATAATGTTAAATATTATACTAAATGGATGTAAATTAAAAATATGGAGCGAGTGACTAATATTTATTAAATAAATATTGGATGACTAAAATGGGTAAATTAAAATAATATTTAATTTACGGTTAAAGATATTAAATTAGTATATTTAATATTTTAAATAAAATGGCATGAAACAATTTATGGAGAGAAAGAGATAATTTATTTATGAAATATTGATTGGATAAATTAAATGAGTGGTGTGAAATAATTAATTAAGTGAATATTAATTATTTTAAAATAGTGATTCGTTTTACAAAAAGTGTTAATATAAATTGTGAATTTATTTCATAATTAGTGAAATGAATTTATACATAATTATAAATGTATAGATTAATAGAATGTGTATTTATAAACAATACATATTTGAGGTAAATGTAATTATACATATTGGTAACTATATTAGTTAGAGAGCAAATAATGCTATTGAACTAAGTGAAATAATGCCGAAAAGGATAAGCCTGGGAACTATATTATGGATGATAGAGAGAAAATAATGCCTTATTACTTATAGATGTATATAGGCAACAAGTGACCATTAATTTCATAGAGGTATATAATATATGTATACTCCATTTGGCCAGCAAGTGGGCTGTGAATAGGTGACCTGTTAGCAGCCGTGTATATATATATATATATATATATATATATATATTATATATATAGCCTGTCAAAGTAGCTAAGAAGGCAGCTCTAGGAATGCATTTTGACAACCCAATGTGAAGTATGGAAAGTGACTGTACAAGTAGGTGTCGGCAGCCCCATTGTGGGCTAACTATGGAGCTATTAGGAGGGGCAAACTAGGCTGCCAAGGGTCATAAATATATACATGTATGTATATATGTATGTCCGGTAAATGAAGAAGGGCACCTCCTATTTGTATACCCAATTCTTTACTTCATGAAAAAGCTTTTTGATTACTCAGCTCATCACTGTGGATATAGAGAAATAAGTAGGGAGAGAGAGAGAATTCTGCTGGAAGTGAGAAGAGAGGATGCTCACGGCTGGAGCAGAAGGGAAAAAGGAAGGAGGATAGCGGCTTGTGTGGTATGTTGTAGCAATCAATTATCAAGAGTAAAGCCTAAAGTTATTGAACTCAAAGGTATAATATTATTGAAATTAAACTCTAAAGATAGCTTGATATGTTAATATTTTTATGTTTGTGGGAGTCTATGGTGGTTGTGGTGGATCAGACGGATCCATAGAGAGATATGGTTGAGAATATGACAGGAGCTTTTTGTGACTATGTCAAGGTGATGATATAAATTGATGTCTGCCATGTGTTTGTTAAAAGTCATAAGAGAACTTAAGTTATAAGATGTGTTAATTACCATGTTCCAATTAAATGGAAATTCATAAGATATAGAGTTATGATGCTATATATTATCTTAACAGTCTAACTAAACCAAAAAGAATATGATTTTGCTAAGTGTGAATCTCATTTTTATAAACTAATAAAGGAATGAAATATGTTTACTAAAACATGAAAATGATAACTTTATTTAAAACTATTTACATATTTGAATTTAAGGGATGTTGGAGAACTGATCTGGGTAGAAAAGTGGTGAGAAACTCGCCAGAAAACTTTTTGGATCGCCGGAGAAGATGACCGGAAAGTCGCCGCCGGCGAACATTCCGGCAATACGGTTTCTGCTATTTTTTAGCCAAAATTTGAAGAAACTTTGTAATATAAAGTTGTAGATAATTAAATTTCGTGTGGAATGGACATAAGATTCGTAATTTTCGGATAAACGGACTAATTATTATGATTTTCGGAAGTTTCAGCACATTTAAAATTATAATTTAATTACAGAAAAATTATTTGTTTTCTGACAATTATTTTACAGTAGTGTTATGATATTATTTCTGAATTACTGAAAAAATTTGGTGAATTATTGGAGAGCTTAGATATTTATTGTATTTTTATGGTTATTTAAAAATAGTGGAAATTCATAGAAAATTCTATGAATGTTTGAAAATTATGAAAATTGGTGGAAAATCTTATATTAATATAAGATAAATGTTGATAGTGTTTGGAGAATATAATAAATATTTAGGATTAATATTTAAATTTTTTAAATATTAATCTAGTTAGTTTAATATTATATTTTCCAAATTTATGATTAAATTAATTATTTATTATTTAATTAATATTAAATAATAAACAAGGATGATAAATTAAAATTAAATAATAATTAAAGGCAAATAAGATTGATTATTTAATTATTTATTATTTAATTAACTTTAAATAATAAATAAACCTAATTAGTTATTATTTTTGATTGAATAATAACTAAAGATATTTAAATTCTTACTAATTTAATTATTTTAAATAAACCTAATTAGTTATTATTTTTGATTAAATAATAACTAAAGATATTTAATTTCTTACTAATTTACTTATTTATTATTTGATAAATAAACCTAATTAGTTATTATTTATTATTAAATAATAACCAAAGATATTTAATTACTTACTATTTAATTAATATTAAATAGTGATTAAAGGAAGTTTGATTTAATGAAATAAATGTAATGTCATTAACTCACTAATTAAACAATTATAATAAATTGTTTAATAGTTTAATAAGTGTTTTTCACTTAAGAAAATTTCTATAAATTAATTAAGTTATTAACTTAAAATCAAATAATTGTTTTACAGGGTTAATGATAGTATGTCAAATTATTTGTTATGTGGTCATTTAATTGCTAGATAAATAACATATGTAAATATTAAATAATGAGTAAATATAGTTAGTTATTATTAAATAATAACTAAAGGTAATTAGTTGATTACTATACTAAATAGTAATCAAATGAAATTAAGTTAATCACGTGATTAAGTTTATGTGACGCCCCCAAATCCAGGTTCCTTGAACCTCGGGTTTGGTGCTCACGAAAAATACTTAACAACATCCATGAATTGATATTCATTAACTAGCAGAAAATATATAAATAATTCATGCAAAACGCACCATAATTCCCCAGGTAAATCTAACCTTTAAATATCACGACTACCTTTATCCAACAGAAGGTTTACCTCTTACCTATTATAATCCGGTAATAAGACGACCCCTTATAAAGGGTTTACTCGTACGTCCTTCCTTAGTCCTCGTCTTTAAACGATCAACTGACTTATCTGAAAAATATTTATGATATAGCAAGGGTGAGCAACAATTTTGCCCAGCAAGTTTTAAATGACAACAAACGATATATCATAATGGCAAGAATAAAATTCTTGAGATTTATAATGTACAATAATCGTGAATGACTTTTAAAGAGATATCTATTTTAAGATATTTAACCTCAGAAATAATAACCCCAGAATAACATCCGATACAGGTGACCTCAAAGGTATTAACCTTGATAAGAGAATTGATAATAGTGACGTCATCAATAATATTCCTTGATGGTAACTTCAGAAAGAAAAATGTCGAACAGATATTAAGAATGATAACCTCAATCAAAAGAGTTGATAAATTCAGAATGATAATTGATAATACTGAAAATAATATTCAACACCCAGTCTGGGGAGAATATTTACTGCTGAGCTGGTCATTACTGACCTTGAACAATTGTGAGGACTTCTCCCAGAACTCCATCTGGAACACCTCGTTGAGAACTTCTCCAGGGTCTTATCCTGAACATCTCATGAGAACTTCTCCAGGTCATTAACCTGGACATCTCTTTGAGAACTTCTCCAGGGTCTTAATCTGGATATCTCTTGTGGGATACTCAAGGGGGCCAGACCTCTTGTATCCAATGTATATGCATAACATTTGTTCTTTTATAGTGCGCGCAAAGTCGAATTAACGACATCAAAAGTCCCCTTCATAAGGGTTGTTCCTCTCAGACTTGAGAATTTTCGCGCCAGCAACGGTTTGGATAAGCTTCAACAATATTCGAGATAATGAATTTAGGTGTCCAAATATCTAGCCGAACAATTGGCATAGATTACTTCTTAACTGCATTTCAACGTCTGCCCAAATCAAGTGGTATAGACTTACTCCTTAAGTAGTTCATTTATTGAACACATACTATTAAACATCTAGCCGATACAAGTGGCGTAGACTTGGTACTCAATGGTTCTTAATTGGAACACTTTTAATTCAATGTCTAGCCAGAATAAGTAGCATAGACTTACTCATCAGATAGTTCTCATCAAGAACAACGACTTGCAAATGCACAAGTGTGCGAATAGCAATAAATATCATGATATGGAATAATATACAATAATTATCCCAGCTTACCATCTAAACAGTTTATATTTGGTATAATTACAATATAAAACAGTTTGAATATAGCATGCTTGCTTAAAAATAAACTTGAGTAAGTTAGGGAACTTACACAATAATAATGAGTTTAGGGTTAGGAACTTGCCTGTTTCGCGGGTTATTCTTACTTCGCTTAATTAAACTCCACATGAAAGACCTATAATTGATAAGGTTGGTCTATCAATTAGTACAACAAATAATCACTCACTTAACATTTGAGTTTACCTTACGCTAATCACATAGCATATTATCACATAATTCGACACTATATCATTTAACCTTATAAAACCATTAATCGGACTCCGGATAATGATTTAATTAACTCATATTACTTCTCTTTGAGGAACACAAATTTGCCAAACTCAGAATATCCCTATTGTAATTGTCCCAGTAATTGACTTATTATTTATCCTCAGTCATTTGATAAATAATTACTTATCTTACCCTCATTTATTATTTAATATCCATTAAATAATAAATAATTACTCTTCAGATTTATTTTAATCCATGACTTAATATTTATCGTCCCTATTTATCATTTAATATTAGTTGAATGACAAGTAGTGACTTACTTATCTTATATTTCCTTAAATTATTATTAACTCCATAATAATTTATTAATTATCCTTACTTGTTGTTTAATATTACTTAAATAGTAAACAACTAGTTTATTAGCCCTTAATCATTATTTAATATCCATTAAATAATTAATTAATAAATTAATTAACTTTACTTTATTATTTCATCCCATTAAGTAATAAGTACTTAATTACTATCCTTTAATTATTAATTAAATAATAATCTATTAATTTATTATCTTCACTTATCATTTAATCTTAAATAATAAGTGATTACATTATTATTAACTTGATTAATTATCCTTATCTATTATTAATTAAATAATAGATAATTACTCCATTAACCTTGTCTTTAATTTCATTTAATATTAACTAAATAATAATTAATTAATTATTTTTATCTTTCCTTAATTATTATTTAATATCCATTAAATAATAAGAAATTAACAAACTATCCTTATTTATCACTTAATAGCAATTAAATAATAAACAATTACTTTATTAACCTTATCTCTCCTTAGTTAATTAATTTAATTACCCTTATTTGTTATTTAATATCACCTAAATAACAAATAATTATTTTATTAACCTAATCTTGCTCTATTTATTATGAAATAATAAATATTAATTAAATTCCTTATTTCTTTTATTTATTATTTAATATCCATTAAATAATAAATAATTAATCTGCTAACTTTAATCCCTTTAAATTATTATATCATATAATAATTAATTAGTTATTCTTATTTACTATTCAACATTAATTAAATAATAAATAATTAATTATTCACTTTAATTTCTTTTATTTGTTATTTAACCACCATTAAATAACAAATAATTAATTATCTCTATTGGCTTTAGTTATTATTTAAGATTACTTAAATAATAACTAATTACCTCTAATCATTTTTATTTTACCTTATTTATTAATTAAAGTTACATAATCAATAAATAATAATTTTATTTTAGGTCCCATGTATGTATGTATGTATATATATATATATATATATATATATATATATATATATATATATATTATTACACACAATATGCTGCAACCTGCTTAAGCAAAACCTGAGCCATGCCCGACCCGGAACTAACATCACAGCAGCCAACAGTAGCCCAGGAAGACCACAGCGCCTAGGCGCTTGACTGCCTCAGGTCATAGGTGCATGGGAGCTTCAGCTAGCCTTGGCAAGGGGCACGCAAGTGGGTCGGCCAGCCTTGCACAGGCAGCACGCAGGCAGCGTACGTCGCAGGGTGGGGCGAGCAGCAGCTGGGCTGCCGGCCATGCTCCCTTACCATCCGACACCCGACCACCCCTCCGCACACGCATCGGCTGTTAGTAGCACGGGTATGCGGCACAGGTAGCAAGCGCGGCAACGTGCGGTGCAGGGCGGGGCGAGCAGCAGCAGGGGCAGCGTGTGTAGGCGGCAGCCGCGCACGTGCGCAACAGCCACGCCCGACCCATTCAGCACAACGCAGCACAACACCGCACAACCTAGCAGCAACTCACAGACGCAATTTAACGAGTATAACATGGGCATAAAAATAATTATATAGGTTTACCCAATTCTGTTAACAAGATTCCACCCAAATGGGTTTATTAATTATAAAACCTGTTACATACATAAGCGTCAAATTGATCCAACATTATAAATACCTACAACTGATCAAGGAAAGAAAAGGGGAGAATATATATATATATATTACCCTTTGCTGTGATCCTCTTCTCCTGGACAGAAAGAAGATTAATCTAAACCGAGTACACCTATGTACTTAGAATGCTACCAGCTGCTTCTCCTCTTCCTCTCTACGCAATTTTCCCTGGCTTGGTTGGTAAAGAAAATAAGAGCAGATTAATGGTTATAAATCAGATCCTTTCTCCTTTGGACCGCCAGTCGCAGCCCCTTGATTGTCGCTCAGCCCGCCTACAACTCCTGTTGACAAAACAGCATTTCCTGTCCTTGAGTCGCGCCCCTCTGTATCATGTCTCTGCTTCAGTCGCTCACTTGTCCCACAATATCAGTCACTCATTTGGCTCCAACGGTTATGAATGAGAAGAGGTTGGGCTGCTGAACTTTTAGGAGCATAGTTACCATGGTTGGGCTAAGATGAATTAATACTTGGGCTGCTGAGCATGATGGCCAGGAAATGCACATGAAGTAAGTGTTGGGCTACTTCCAATTATTTGCATCAGTTTTTGACTAATACACTTAATGGGTTACTCAATTTATTTCCAACATTAATATGGGCTTACTCCCTATATAAATAAATAACACATACATGCTTATAGAGTTTAGTTGCTCCCAAATTAGCATTTGGCTTTAACCAATTATTGAATATCACCATTATTTTAATTAAACATATTACCCATAGTTAATTAGCACAATACGTTAATTAAATTGATTGTTTAATTAACTTATGTATCACTATAGTCTAAAAATAATCCGTATTTAAGTTATTAATTAGATAACTCAAATTTAATTACCCACTTGTGTAATTAATTAATTAATTTAATTACACAACAACTTATGTCGATCTCAGGCTGGCTTTCCTTTACATTCCTGAAATAAATATACATTTATAATAATGTATATTACCAT
This sequence comes from Hedera helix, assembly GCA_947179155.2. Taxonomy (NCBI): domain Eukaryota; kingdom Viridiplantae; phylum Streptophyta; class Magnoliopsida; order Apiales; family Araliaceae; genus Hedera; species Hedera helix. The sequence continues at coordinate 32,194,565 of OX359272.1, read as the reverse complement.
CTCATCACATATCATAATGAATATTTAATTCACATGATTATCAAACTTATCAATAATTTGATATTAAACTGCCTAGGCTAGTCCACAATTTAAATTATCCATTAATTGGACTTTCTAGGATTTTTAATCGCGCAATAATCATGTCATGATTATTTAACTTTTTAATTGCTGGTCAAGACTAACATCCGCGCTGTGTTAATTACATAACAAAGCCTAGTAATCCATTTAATTAATACATTAATTTGATTCACTTTTATTTCGTAGTTAATTCGAATTAAATTAACTAGTCAAATAATATACCACGTAGCACATATCGTACGTCACCACAAAATTCTGGCTCGAAATTTTCCGGTCATTACAGTTTAACCGAGATTATGGTCCGGTAGCAACTAAGTAGTGGATCGATCTAAATAAATATAAGGTTCAAGTGTTACTGTTGTGACATTAATGAATGTCGGGAGTATGAAGTTAAGTACAAAAGGTTTACGGAGTTAAATCAAAATATTGTAACGAGTCCATGAAATACTAGAATAATAAATCAACCATATTGAATGAATGGGACGATAAAAGGAAGCAGATATCTTAAAAATAAGATTTAGGTATTGAGTCAAACCTTGACTAATATTGTGCAGTGTTGATCTTACATACTGTGTAGGTCGCGCAAGAAACGAAAAAAAAGGGATGGCGTAAAATGGTTATGTAGTCCAGACAAGTTTTTCAGAACTTGTTCTTATGTGATAACTGTTATTATGTGTGACATGTTTTTATATGCAAACATGAGTTAATGTGCTTTTATGCCATAATGTGATTAAACTGTTTTTGTTCAACGGATAAGTTGATTTAGCTGTTATTTGTGAACGGTATAAATTGTAAAGTGACAAGCATGTTAATACAGACCATGAATTGTATTTTAGCTCATCTACATGTATAAAATGTCATACATGGATATATTGATAAGCAGATATGATGCATGAATTATGTGTTATGTGTAACTGTTAAACTTGTTGAGCAACGTAGTTGCTCATTCTTGCTTAAATAAATATTTTCAGCTACGTGCGAGACATATGAGGTTCCAATAAAGATCAAGGACAGGAAATGTTATGCACTATCCCAGGAGATATAGATACTTTTGATAAACCCTTTGGGGGTAAATAGTGTTACCAAAAGATATAAACTGTAATGAAATATTAGTTTAACATTTAAATTTGTTGTGTATCAAAGCGAGGTGTTGTTTAGTTATGTGTAAGAGTGAATGGTTGAAATAAGTTTTAAATGATAAATAGACTTAAAAGATAATTGTAAAGTTAAGGGCAATTAATCTGTATATCTTTTGTATTAAATTAGGTCATGATATATATTTATATATATGATCTAAGTTGTTCAAAGATTTATGTAAAGATTGCGATTCTGAGACAAATGACTAAAGAATTATGTGTAAAAGTTTAAATTTAATGAGTTTTATCAACTATATTATTGAGATATATTGTGGATTTAAGTACAAGGTTGTACGTCTAACGAGCGGGATCCGGCGTGGCTAGCACGGGAATTTCGGGGTGTCACAGACTCCAATTAAATTTGCTCCCTATAAAGAACTTGATTATATTGAAAAATTATTCAATATATCGAAAGTAAATGAACAATTTGCTCTTTCTTCTCATATAGCAGTGAGGTTCATAAAAGTCTCATCACTTATGAATTCTACCATTATATAAAAAAGAAGAATAAATTATTCATTTACTTCCGACACGCCGAATAATTTCTCGATTATATTGGGGATTCAAACCCACGACCATTGAGTAATGAAAAAATAACACGTAATACACCTTAGTAACATATGGCCTACTTAGACGCACAAATTACATGAGATATAAATAACTACACAGAATAATATAACTAAAAGTGAATAACTCATCAAAAGAAAATGTTAATAACTTGATACATAATCAAAGATAAATGTGGCTTAATACAGGTGCACAGTTTTTAACATGTCTGAAATTGCAATAACAGATAAAACTTCGACTACAAACAAGAAAAGTAAACAAAAGTAGAATGCCTGAATCTCTAATTAAAATGAAACCTCGATAGCAACAATTGGACAAAATCATACGTATTGTTGGAGAGAGACCACAAACACATATAAGAACACGGATAAAAAGTACAAAAAGTACAAGGAATTATTCTTTTCTATATACAAGTCAAATTAACTTGTAACATATTTTTCTTTCATTTCTATTACTCTCTTTTTGGTTCTTCGGCCTATATTTTTAAGTTAACAAGGACTACGGCTTTTATTTTATTTTTGGAAAATAATTTGTACGTCCACTAATTTATAACGAATTTGAATTGCGACTAATGTAAATCTATAAGCCATAATACAAAATAGTAATATGTGGATCCTTTCTTTGTTTACCAAAAAAAAAAAATACTGAAGACCAATCTTGCGTTGCTGAAAGTATCTGTAACATCATGCAGATAGAGATCTTGAAACTGACATATAAATGATGAAAATTTGAAGGTAAGCGACATTAAACAGTTACTACCTCAACATGAAGCCCCTTTTTGCAGAGAGCTGTAAGAGCAAATGTCAACTTGATCCCCTTCTCACTGAAGCGCTCAACAATTGCAGATGTTGAGTGTACAAGAATATCAGCCTCAGCCTCTCTAAACTCTCGCAAACTAATTGCTGACTGGAAAGAAACAAATATATGTATATATAAATTATGAACATTTAACTTTGTAAAACTAGAACACTCTTTCTTTACATAGTTGCGTACGTTGAGAACGTGAGCCAAATCCTGTTAAACGAGATATTTCTACTATTTTTAAGTGAAGATCCATGTTCTAGTAAGATGTCATCCAAAGACAATATTTCTCCAACAATATAGAAATGGACCAGCTATATTTTTAGTTTCAGAATGATATTTAAGATCGGATGTATGGTCAACAAACATCAAAAACATGAAGTGTCCGTTTGGATAATTTGTTTTGGAATATAATTTGATTTGTAACTCTATAGAGTTTTAATTCATTGATTAACAATATCAAAAACAACACAATTCTATTGTTTAGTTAATATATTGAATTCATGTTCTATTTGTGTTAAAATTTAAAAACTATTGTTTGGTTAATTATTATTTTTGTATTGTTTTTAATATCAAAATTTTAACATAACTAAATATATGAATTATAAAAAAAAAATTATTGTTAAGTCATTCTTCCTATCACTACCGTCCTTCACTTTGTCCCTTTTGTTAGACTAAATGTGATGATCTGGTGGTAAAGTCGCTCAAGTCGTGCATCAACTACAAGTCTTTTGCAGAGACACTTTTGCACCAGTTTTAAACCTAAAGCAAGTAGAGGTTGCTTTATTATTAATAAGTCAAGAAAATAAACTACCTGCACTTTAAGAAAGAAGTTGAATCCACAAGGAAAAAAATTATCCGGAATCCACTAGAAAAGGGAGATATAAAACTCGAAGGATATTTTTTATTAATCAAAAGTTATTTTACAATGAAATATTGCAACTCAAAGAAAAAAGTCTAATGAAAATTAAAAATCAAGCCTGAAATCACCTTAATCAAGCCTGAAATCATACTAATGAATCAAGCATATAAAATCTTCCTACCAACTAAAATCAAAAAATTATGAATTGCACTAATTAAGTACAAATTATCACAATATCTTTTTCCACTTAATTATCGCAGTATTTCGCGTTTCGGATAAATATGTTTTGTACCCGCTAAACGATCCAAAAAACCTACCCTACTATACTAGAATGTTGCGTTTTCTGTTCATGCTTTTGCTCCATGTACGGTATCAAACGGTGATGCAGATAACATTGTACTAATTTCTCATTATATATTGCGACGATCATACCCGGAGAACCACGAGGAGGGTTCTACTAATTTAGTTGACTCCTCATCAGGATTATAAAATGGCTTGAACTCATCCCTCCATCGCTGATCAGCTGTAGTATCCAGTTCCACTGTATCATATTTTGCCATGTCCGAGTCATCATAAACAGGTCCTACTTCTTTGGCCATATCATAAACAGGTCCTACTTCTTTAGCCCTATGGGACTCAGCAAGTAATTGATTCAAAGTACTAACATCTTTTCCATGCTTCCTCTTCAATTGATCAATCTGTTTGTAAGCCTTCTCAGTTTCTTGCACAGCTTCTGCAGCTTGGTTCTGAAATTTTTTAACATTATTATGGAAACACCGACAGTGCGGCAGTAAAACTTTTTATGAGTTGGCGTTTAAAAATCATGTCATCAAATAAGTAAGAAAAAAAACTTCATCATATCATTCCACATTACTAAAGAAAAAAATGGACTGCAAGCCGCTAAATGAATACTATAGCTCTGCATGTTATAAAATTCTGAATACAAAAAAATCTATAAATATAGTAAACGCATGTGACTCTTACAAAACATGCAGCCATTAATATAGCCTGATGCAATAAAAAGATCAATTGTACTACAAGTTAGTGAAAGTACCCACTAACAACGGCTTCATCAATTTTGAAGCACTTTTTGATTGTTAGCTTGAATTTACGTTATGTATGTGTAAGCAATGTATGCATTGTACTAGAGCCTATTCTATAATTTCTTAATTATAAGACGAAATATGGGTTGCACAATAAACAGTTTACTTTATGTATGTGTAAGCAATGTATGCATTGTACTATAGCCTATTTTATAATTTCTTAATTATAAGACGAAATATGGGTTGCATAATAAATAGTAATCAATTGGCGAATGAAAACAGTACATGCAGGACAATTGTATCCGTACGAATGACCAAGGAGGAGGATAAAAGGAAAACAGCGTTATTGCATAATGTGGACTGTGCCAATAATTGAGATTTTGAATGGCCAACGCCTAAATAATTGACGAATGAAAACACTTTACCAGAATTCATGACAAAATAAAACATAAGCTTAAAAACAAAGTGCAAGTGTTGTCCCAAACGAACACATGGAACACATGGATTACGGTGGGGAGATCTAAGAAGATGCACGCACGGGACAACTAATTGATGCCATTCATTCAGTTGGTATAAACACATTTTAGTATAAATTTAAAATTTCCGAATACAAAAAAATTCTATAAATATAGTAAACGCATGTGACTCTTACAAAACATGCAGCCATTATATAGCCTGATGCAATAAAAAGATCAATTGTACTACAAGTTAGTGAAAGTACCCACTAACAATGGCTTCATCTCATGCAACAAACTAAAATGGCTGCCTGCACTTGGGGCATCTCTTTCCACATTTGTCAGCGGCAGACCACGGACATTTCTTACAAAAACTACACAATTGAAACTTCTTTTAATCAGCAAAAAATTGATCAACTATACACTTGAAAAAAGAGCACAAAATTGAATAATTAGTTATAAGTTTTACCTGTGTCCGCAAGGAGTGGTACTGGGTTCAAAGCAAATCTCCAGACAAATCTGCCAAGTAATTAAATAATGCCCAATTATAAAATGAAGTTAATAAAACAAAATTCCCAGTTTTAATTGATATAGAAAAATTTATAATAATTGCTAGAAAATTAGGAAACATATATAACAACTGGGGAAAGAACCAACAGCACAAGAAAGCTCTTCACGAAGCCGATCCATACAAGGAATATCCGAACCACGAGACTCCATTTTTATTGATTCAACATCTCCCATTTTCTTATCAATATTCCCATTCTTTTCTGATTCTTTTTTCTCTTTCTCACACCCTATCATCATTTCTATAATATCTCAGTTATTTGAAAGAATTAGAAATAAGATTTCTAATAGTTAATAAAGGTTAGAGTTTGATAACCTAGTTGTAGATATTATAATTGTGAAAAACTGGATTAAATTAAATTTTTATTTGTTTAATCTATGAGCTAACAAGAACCACTAAGGTTCAATAAGTGTGACTGGGACTTTTAGGAATAAGGTCCTATAATGTATATGAAGAGAATAAAATTTGATTAAAAAATATTTCTAAAAGAATAAATATGCCGAGAAATCGATACGTGAATAAATTGATTTAAAAGTTCAATTTATTTTGAATATAACAAGTTTAATTGGATTATGTAAATTAATTAATATAATTATTAATTAATAATAATTATGTGATATATTAATAAAATTAATTAATAGTCTAACTAGTAATTAAATACTAGTAGACTAGTCCATATTTTTATTAAACAAGTCTACCTAATTAATTAAGTATGGATTTGTATGTTAGTTGTTTTAATTTAATTAAGCAAGCCCAATGAATTATTTAAATTGGGAAACTAATAAATTAGGGAGAATTACACTTTGCAGTACCTTTTTAAAAATAATTACAACAATAGTGCATTCTTAAAATATTTACACAATTAATGCATTTAAATATTTTATTTACACAATTATTAAATTTATTTTTGAATTAATTTAATTTTATGTTTTAATGAGATGATGAAGTGGCAAATCAGTTTTTCAAAAATAAACTGTTCACGAATTTTGTGGGCATCGTGTTTCAATTTGAATTTCGTGCATATCCTATTTACCGTATATTTGTCGATTGGAAACCCTTATGCTATATTTTGGGAACTTTTTAAGCAAACTTATTTTCTTCTAGATTGGGTCGGTCGTTCTATCCCGTAGATCGTTGAGGTCGCCGATTGATTATTCAGTTCGTCATTGCCATCTTCTTAGTAGTTCGTCATTGCAGGGAAGGAGTGTTCGAACTATCATATACTCGTTACAGGTGAGTATTTGACTCAGTAGTTTAACGTAGAATGTATTAAAGTTGTGTATTAACATAATGAAAACCTGATTGTTTCGATTTGTTTCTTATTTATGTTTTGTGTAGGATGGTTGATACCAGGAAGAAAGATGGCAAGAGGAAAAGAATCACGGAGGATGATTCTTGTAAGGAATTGATAAAGTTTGATATGGTGAAGGCAATTAAATCTGGGAATGAAGGTGAAGATGATGTTCATAGCCGAAATATTATTCGCAGACAAAAAATTCTAAAGGTGTGCTATTTTAAATATTTTTTAGAATTTTTGAATTATTAGTTATTTTGGTTACTGATATATTATGTTCTGGTTACTGTTATATCATGTGTTGGTTACTATTATATTATTTTTTGGTTACTATGTATTTGTTTAGTATAAATGGGTTGCTTAATTTGGGTTTGATTACATGATGTTTTTGTTTTGGTTACTATTAAATTATGTTCTGGTTTATATTATTTTATATTATGGTTACTGATATAGTATGTTCTGGTCACTATTATACTGCGTGCTGGTTACTATTAATATACATAGAAACATTGGGTTTGATTACATTATGTTTCTATTACTAGGCTATTTATATACATAGGTTGCTTAATTTAGGTTTAATTACATGTTGTTTATGTGTGGTTAGCATTATATTGTGTTATGGGTACAATGATATTATGTTTTGGTTACTGGTTTGTTATATTTTGGTTACTAATATATTATGATTTGGCTATTATGAATGTGACCTCAATGTGGGATAAGATTGCTCTGATATTATTTGGTGGTTACTAGGTAACTTTTTAGAATATACAGATTGATTAGATTGGTTGGTATTGACTGTTTAATTCTGATATTGGTTAATTGCAGATATGGGATCTTTATTATCAGGAATGTAATAGAAATTTCACAGGGAAAATAATATATTGGTGTGACATGGAAGTCCCTAATCTTATTATGAAGAAACTGAACCAAAGGCAGTTGGAAAAATGTAAGATGTCATGTTTTGGGAATTTTCTTGATTTTGGTAAACACCATATGTGTTCACAGATTATACACCATGCTCTTGTGAGGGAGGTTCACCAAAGGGATGATGGCGAAATGTGGTTTATGTTTGAAAATAAAATGATTATATTTGGTTTGCCAGAATTCTGTTTGATTTCTGGTTTGAGATGGCAAGGCAAGGAGGATATATCTGCATACAAGGGTATGAAAAATCTGTTGGTGGAAAGGTTTTTCGGGAATGATGCTGTGACACGTAGTAGCATAGGGAGGATATACCGGGGGACAGTTTTTGACGACGACGATGAGGCTGTGAAGATGTCGATTATTTTGTTGGTTTGCAATTTCATACTATCGACTGTTTCGGATAACTATGTGGATGGGGCATTGATTAACTTTTTATGTTTTGGCGACGTTAATAGTTATCCGTGAGGGAAAGTGGCATTTGAGCAGACAAAGTACTCTCTATCGAATGCTTTGAAGGGACATTTGAAGAAGGGAACAAAAGGGGGTTGGATATATAATTTTTATAAAGAGCATTATACTAAATCTTACAAGTTGAATGGACTGTCGTATGTCTTCCAAGTTTTCTTGTTTGAAACCATTCCAACACTTAAAGTTCGGGATTTCTGTAATGATGAGCATCCGTTGGATGTTCGATTATTTAGATGGAAGGAACTAGTGAAGACCCCCACAAATGACAAGCTGAATGATCTAGTTTTTGGGTCTGGACAGGTATGCATGTTACTAATAACAATATAGTTGATTACCTTTATATATAAAGTTTGTTACTAATAACAATATAGTTGGTTACCTTTACATACACACAGTTCGTTATTAATTATATTTGTTGATTCTTTGTGTATTGTTTTTTTAATTCTATTTGTTCAATGTTTGTTAGATGCTATATTAAACTGTTATTAATGTTATACAACTTAGGATACAAAGCTTGATTCCTACGGCTGAATAGAAGGATCGTATGGATTTGGGCGGCTTTTACTTTTTCAATGTGGACGATGTTAATAGGAATGTTGAAAAAAAATTAAAGGTTGAAGATGTTGGGTTTTCTATTTCTGATGTTAAATATGTAATTGATGCACGGTTTAGGCCTTTGGAAAAGAAGGTGTCTGAACTTAAGAAAGACATTGAACATTTGGGGGCTGATATTAGGGATGAAATGTGTGCTTTACAAGTTGAGATAGTCAGGGAAATGAGGTCCTTTATTAGAAAAGAGCTACGTGGCCATTTTAATATTAGTGAAGGTGGGAACAAAGGCGACAGCGGCGACGATGACAATAAAGATGAAGATGATGATGTGTCCGATGATGCTGATTCCGATGATGATGATGCTGATGATGACGATGGTTGGAAAGGCAAGGAAAAGGACAATGATGACGATGGTTCGGATGTGAATGAGATGGATGATGATGACGGTGGGTCGAAAGTCGATGAGAAGGATGATGATGAAACTGACACTGTTAAAGAGGTTGATTATGATGTTACATTGGAAGAGTCCCATGGTGTAGGTCATGGTTCGGATGTGTCGAACCAGTTTGTATTAAAAAATAATGATGATGAAGATAATGCCAAGGTTAGACATATATGTTTGTTTTTTTATGTTTTATATGTGTTTTGTTTTAATGATTATTTATTTTTTATTTTATTTTTCACAGATTAGCAAGAACAATGACATGCCATCTTTTGATATATTAAGCCAATCAACTGGGAAAGAGCTTGTTGTTTATGTTGGTGTTGAGGTTAGTGTTATTTTTAAAAAAATTAGGTACATGCTGTTTATGTTTGGTTACTGTTACAATATTTTTTGGTTACTATTATGTTTCTATTTGGTTACCATTATATTGTGTGTTGATTACTATTATATCATATTGGGAAAGAGTTGTTTGTTTTTACTCATGATGAGGTCAGTTTTTTTAAAAATATTTAGTTACCTGTATATGTTGAGTTGGTTACTTCATTATAGTCAGTCTGTTACTGTTCAGTCAGTTTGTATTGGTTTATGTTGATACTAGTTACCTGCATACATTGGTTACTGGTTTATAGTATATATATTACTGCATTATAGTTTATGTTAATGCATTACAGCATTTTTGTTACTGCATTGTTATTTCTGTTAATATTTTTTAGTTACTATTATGTTTCTATTTGGTTACCATTTGGTTACCATTATATTGTGTGTTGATTACTATTATATCATATGGGAAAGAGTTGTTTGTTTTTACTCATGATGAGGTCAGTTTTTTTTAAAATATTTAGTTACCTGCATATGTTGAGTTGGTTACTTCATTATAGTCAGCCTGTTACTGTTCAGTCAGTTTGTATTGGTTTATGTTGATACTAGTTACCTGCATACATTGGTTACTGGTTTATAGTATATATATTACTGCATTATAGTTTATGTTAATGCATTACAACATTTTTGTTACTGCATTGTTATTTCTGTTAATATTTTTTGGTTATTATTATGTTTCTATTTGGTTACCATTTGGTTACCATTATATTGTGTGTTGATTACTATTATATCATATGGGAAAGAGTTGTTTGTTTTTACTCATGATGAGGTCAGTTTTTTTTAAAATATTTAGTTACCTGCATATGTTGAGCTGGTTACTTCATTATAGGAAGTCTGTTATTGTTCAGTCAGTTTGTATTGGTTTCTGTTGATACTAGTTACCTGCATACATTGGTTACTGGTTTATAGTATATATATTACTGCATTATAGTTTATGTTAATGCATTACAACATTTTTGTTACTGCATTATTATTTCTGTTAATATTTTTTGGTTACTATTATGTTTCTATTTGGTTACCATTTGGTTACCATTATATTGTGTGTTGATTACTATTATATCATATGGGAAAGAGTTGTTTGTTTTTACTCATGATGAGGTCAGTTTTTTTAAAAATATTTAGTTACCTGTATATGTTGAGTTGGTTACTTCATTATAGGAAGTCTGTTACTGTTCAGTTAGTTTGTATTGGTTTCTGTTGATACTAGTTACCTGCATACATTGGTTACTGGTTTATAGTATATATATTACTGCATTATAATTTATGTTAATGCATTACAGCATTTTTGTTACTGCATTATATTATTTCTGTTACTTCATACATTGGTTATCATATTGTCGTTTGGATTAGTTATTGCATATACTAGTTACCTGTATATGTTGGGTTGGTTACTGTATTGTATTATAGTGTGGATTTGTTACTGCATATATTACTTACGTGCATGTGTTTTGGTTGAAAATCTATTTGCATTTTGTTACTTTTTTGTCAGTCGATAAAGGGGTATAAAATCGAGACAGAAAGCATGTCGGCACTTGATCAAATGGTATTAACCACTCAGGACATAGCTCAGTGTGTTGAGGTGGAAAGAAGCGTCCATAAACGCGGTGGTAGATTGATTCGTGAACGTACAAAGAGTGCCGTTTTGAGGAGTCCATATACAACAAAGTTTGGATCTGTTAGTTCATCTTCTATCGTCGTGGGTGCTACTCAAATACGTAGAGGTCTTTCTGCATTCCCCGAAGTATGCATGTCCATGCCATCAAAATACGAAGCTGCATTATTTGATCAATGGTTTAAGATTGGACTAAACAACAGGAAAATGTTAGTAATGACTTTTAAATTGTGGTTTGGTTAGATTGTATACTTATATGGTAATTTTTAATGTTAGTGTGTGTACTGATATGCTTTTATATTTAAGGATTAAGAAATTTCCCGGAGACAACGATAAGATTGATCCTGCGTTTATGTTTGGGTCTACCCCAATATCTTCCAAAATGTGGTTCTACAAGTTGAAGACTCTTGGACAGTGGCTAGATGATGATGTGAGTTTTTTTTTTTTTTCAAATTCTGTTGTGATACTTATGGTAACCTTGGTTAACTGGTTTAGTAACTAGTTTTAACAGTCCTAGTTACGTTTAGCATAGAGTTGCATTTTTCAGTAACTGTTTATGTCTAATGGATTATTTTAATTTTTTTTTTCTTCAGCACATCAGTATTGCATTATGCTACTTCTGAAAATTGGCCAGACACTCTGACAATGTTCACATAAGGGCAACGACCACAGACTGTTTGTTTCATTTGAAGATAACTGCTTTGCATGATGAATACATTCTAAAAAATGCAGATAATAGTCTATTGTCGGGGGAGGGTGATGTTGCTGAATATATACATGGATTTGCATTGAACATGAACACACCATGGGTCAATGTTGATTACGTGTTGTTCCCCATTCACATGCCATCTCCACAACACTTTTTTTTGTTGACTTTTGATGTGCATCACAAAATTTTAAAAGTTTACAATTCTCTACAGCCAAACAGGTCACAAATGCGAACAAAAATTATGGATATCTGTGAGCCTTATATTTTCATCCTACCGATAATACTGTCTAAAACTGGTTTTTGGAGGGATAGGGCTGATATTGATTTCAAGAGTGAACAGTATCGTAATAAGGCGGAACAAGATATAATTGAACTTGAATTTGTAGAGCGGGTACATGAACAAATTGAGGGGTAAGGTTTACATTGTTTATATTTATTTAATTATTACATCTAGTATGTTTCTAGTTTTGATTTTAGTTTTATCTTGTTTGTTTTTGCAGTGATTGTGGGATGTTCATGATTTGTTTTGCTGAGCATGTTATTCACCAACAGTTTGCTGAAATTCCTGTACCATTCCCCATTGCACAGTACCGGAAGAAATTATGCATAAATCTGTACATGCATGCCAGGACCAAGCAATTAGAGAGTTACGAGTCTGACACAGAGTATCCTGGCAGATTTGTCCCAGATTAATATTAGTCCGGTTGTCATTATATTTTCCTTTTTAAACTGTTTTCCGTACATTGACTTTTTTTGGATATCCATAACCATTTTGGTATGGTTAGTAAGATTTGAATGTTTAGTGCAGCTTTTGTAAATGGGATAATTTTTTTGCTTATATTACCAGTTGTTTGAAATTTGTTGGTTCATATTTGTTACTTATAAGTTGGGTTTGATACATTGTTTGAAAGGTTTATTTGGTATCCAAACATGGATGGTAGGGTAACCATTTTAATTTTTTTTAGTAACCAGATAGTTATAAGCTTATATCACAACATCTATCAAGTGTTTAATGTGCATGTGAGACTGCCCAGTTATCTAGCCGATGGATACTTATAAAGTACATACTTGTAAAAATTATTTGGAAATGGTCCACTTAGTAGCTAAATCTTATGTGAGTAACCAAAATTTACCAACTTTGTGATTTTTAGCCATAAGGTTCAAAACTTTGTTTCAACACTTGATAAAGTTCATCTATGTCATATATGACATGCCCAATCTTTTAAAACCATAAAATTTTGCACGAGTCGAGATTTGTCCGTTAAAATCTATTTTGAATCAAAATGATCGATTTCGTTCTTTTGAATCGCCTTTTCATTGTAATTTCAATCCGTTGATTATCAAATCAACCTAAGCATGTGTAATAACATAAAACTGGTCTTCATTTCATATTTAGTTTCTCAAAATTGCCAAAAATCACCAATGAGTTGGATTTTCAATAACTTAAACTCAAATTATATAAGGGTGAGTAACCAAATTTATTTTTACTCAGAGGTAACCATTTTATTTTGTGTGAGTAACCAAATTTACTTAAAAATGTTTCAGAACAGTATCCATCAACTATTTTAGTTGAAAGGTACAGTTGGTAGCCAAACATCCATATAAGAGTAACCATTTTAGTTTTTATTAGTAACCAGATAATTATAAAATTATATCAGACCTGTTATCAATTGTTAAATGTATATGTTTTATTTATACTCTTTCATCAGGATGGAATTAGAAACTCCCATTAAGAGTGCCCATTTATATAGATGATGATCAGTTATAAATTACATAGTTTGATAGGTGCAGTTGGTATCCAAACCTGCATATAAGGGTATTTGTTTAAGGTTTTGTAAGTAACCAGATAATTATAAAATTATATCAGAACAGTTATCAAGTGCTAAATGTACATGTGAGAGTGCCCTTCTATCTAGCTGATTGATACTTATAAATTACATGCTTGTAAAAATTATTATTTGGATATGGTCCAGTTGATAGCTACATGTGCATATAGAGGTAACCATTTTATTTTTTGTGAGTAACCAAGTTTACATAAAAATATTTCTCAACAGTTACCAATTGTTCAATGTATATGTTTGCTTTATATTGATAACTCATGCTGGAATCAGAAATCAAAATATTATTTAATATTGTGTAACACAATTTTGTTTACCTTACACCATCAAAAAGGTTACAAAATATCTGATTAATGGTTTCACATTGGAAACATGAATATATTCATGTATTTACACTCTTTTTGCTTATGTACTATATCAGACCTTTGTTGGCCGTAAAACTGGTGGATTATTGCATGTTTTCCTGTTGTGTCCCTTTTCTTGGCACCTGCTGCATTTGTTTTAAATTCTGTTTTCAGATCCGTGCTTGTACCTTCCTATCTTTGGTCTTCCTGCTGATCTTCTTGTATTTGGTGGTTTTACACATATGGTTCTTACTTCTTCTGGCACATTCCAATTCTCTTTGTCATCTAATGGCATGATGGAAGCTGAATAAGTGTTTACCAAAGTTGCTTTTGTGTAGTATTTTGAGCAAAATTCATAACAACTCAGATTCATTTTGCTGATAACAGCAGCAGCGTGCGGACAAGACATTTCATGGTACTGAAATTTACGGCATGTGCATGTCTTTTGTTCCATGTCCACAATAAACTGTTTGGTGACATCGTAAACAGTGAAAATCACTAGGTTTGATGTCTCAACCTACAACACAATTTAACGGTGTAGTTAGTATGTATAACAATTTCTTTTATGTAATTCAGAATTATGAAAGACATATGTACTGTTGGTAACTTTTTCAGTATATATAGGTAACCAACAATAACTAATGTGGTTTCCTTAAAATGTAAAGGTGGCTTTTGGTATTTATGCATGTAACAATTTAAAAGTTGTATGACTGGCCTTAAGTTTCTTTGACTCAATGATATTAGATTGCAATCTTCTTTCAGCTGTTGTGGAAAGGGTAGTGAATGTTGATATTGATGCTTGTTTGTTTGTGAAGTACCATCTTTGAACCATACAACGTATACATTCAATCATTGACGCAACTGGAAGATATTTGATTCCCTTGATTGCATTGTTAATAGATTCGGCGGTGTTTGAAGTCATTGTTGAGTATCTGCTTACAGTCCCATGGAGCCTCGTGCACTTATCTAGCTTAACCTCTTCCTCCAAATATGTCCTTATTCAAGCATTAATTGCATCAAGTTCAGCCATGTGTATGTTGAATTGTTCAATAGTGTAAGCTCTACAAGCCCCGTTGTATGCTTTTTTTGAGTTCTTCTCCTTTCTTTTTGAATCTGTTTTTTATATTTTTCAAAATATGGTATGTGCATGAACCGTGCATGACATTAGGGAATACAAAGTTAAGTCCCTATACAATTGCTTCATGTCTATCTGAAACAATGCATTGTCCTTCCCTAATTCCACAAGCATTTCTCAAATTGACAAAAAACCATCTCCAAGATAATTCATTTTCACTGTCAACCACTACAAAAGCAATCGGTATAATGTTTCTGTTTGCATCCTGTGTGCTTGCTATGAGTAGTGTCCCCCCGTAGGTTGATTGTATGAATGTGCCATCAATTACAATGACTGGAAAGTAATGATGCCATGCTTCAATGGATGCTCCTATTGCAAAGAAGAGATACTTGAAACAGCCATTTTTTTCCAATTCCATGCATGTAATGGAACCTAAAATGAAATTTCAGTCATGTTAATAATATAAATATATGTAACATATATATTTAATTAGCATTTAATCTTTTCCATATGGTGCATATTGTGTATAAAATGCATTTCAAGAGTTACATATCAGTGACCAAATCAAAAATACTCAGTAACCAAAATATATGTAACTAGTAACCAAACGTATCCAACCCAGTGTTTTGATTCAGTTTATAAACATATCAGTGATTATCATGATATGGTCACAATTAAAGAGTGAACAACTAAAGCAAGGTAACAAAATCCTTTTGAATGCAGCCAAAATATGAATGTGTAACACATACTCTATGATGACTGAAATTAATACAAATATGTAAATGGTGACCACATCAACAATACTCGGTAACCAAAATATATGGTGCATATTGTGTATAAGATGCATTTCAAGAGTTACATTTTATGTAGATATTGTTTACCTGCAAAAAACCATGTTTATATATTTTTTCATAGAACAGTTAGTAGTCAAACCTTCATACAGAGGTAACCAAATCATTTCTATTGGGTTAGCGTTCAATTATAAAAATTTAATGAAAAGTTTCTAATTGTTACCTGGATTTGTTTTTTTCAACATGTGCAACCATGAAGGCATCAGAGAGTAGTCATGTGCATTTCCTCTTAATTTTTCCAATGCTTTTTCCTTTGATCTTCATGCTTTTTGGTAGGAGATGGACACATTATACTCTGTCATCATGTCTTCCACAATATCTGCTGGTGTGTAAATTTTCTTCAAATTCATTAATCTATGCATTATGCATTCACTAACCATCTCACTATTTGTCTGTCTGTGATCGCCAAGCAGTATGTCGGAAGAACAAGTGTGTAAATCATTGAATTCTCTCACCTTGAACATAGTTGTTTTCCGAAACTTTGATGCTCTTAGTTTCCATTTGCAATTTTCATTGTCTATACATACTAGCACAAAGTCTCTACCACTTGTTCTTTCAACCTTGTGTTATCGGTTTTGCCTGATTGAATGTAGTCTTATTGCTTGTGCTAGAATTTTTTTGTCTTTGTAAGTTTGATGTATTTTGACTTCAAATTCATTCGGATCTGATATGACCTCATCATATTCTTTTCTAGTGTATGCTATGTCTTGTTGTCTGTCTTGTTCTTCATCAATAGCTTCGATGGCCAGCTGCTCAGCATATTGTGTTCCAATTTGGTAATCTTGTGTTGCCAACGGTACAAGTTCATTATTCCATTGTGTCAATCTCATTGGTGTTTCAGGTTGCACCCTATTTCCTTCTACATTTCTCAAGTTCTGTAAGATTCTAGTGCCGGCAATGCTGTATTGACTATCTATAATTAGTGGAAACTTGTCATGTTCATCTGATTTTCTACTGACTTCCATATAGAATCTGAATGTTGCTTCATTTGTCACACTGATCGGAGGAATGTTGTTTCTAATCTGAAATTTGATTGACAATCCTGTTGTGTTGCAGTCTAGCCTTAGTGCACTGCGTATCAAGTTCTGCATTTCTGTGAATGAACTACCCAAAGGGAGTAGTAAGCCAGTAACTTCGAAATTATGATATGGGTTACTGTCAGTCCATGTCCCGTTGAAATAAATTACAACTGGAATCATCTCCATTGTCCGACACCTAAAATATTAAAATTAATACAAATATGTAAATGGTGACCAAATAAACAATACTCAGTAACCAAAATATATGTAACTAGTAACCAAACGTATCCAACCCAGTGTTTTGATTCAGTTTATAAACATATCAATGATTATCATGATATGGTCACAAATTATAGAGTGAACAACTAAAGCAAGGTAACCAAACCCTTATATGATTGCAGCCAAAATATGAATGTGTAACACATATTCTATGATGACTGAAATTAATACAAATATGTAAATGGTGACCAAATCAACAACACTCAGTAACCAAAATATATGTAACTAGTAACCAAACGTATCCAACCCAGTGTTTTGATTCAGTTTATAAACATATCAGTGATTATCATGATATGGTCACAATTAAAGAGTGAAAAACTAAAGCAAGGTAACAAAATCCTTTTGAATGCAGCCAACATATGAATGTGTAACACATACTCTATGATGACTGAAATTAGTACAAATATGTACATGGTGACCAAATCAACAACACTTAGTAACCAAAATATATGCAACTAGTAACCAAACGTATCCAACCTAGTGTTTTGATTCAGTTTATAAACATATTAGTGATTATTATGATATGGTCACAATTAAAGAGTGAACAACTAAAGCAAGGTAACAAAATCCTTTTGAATGCAACCAAAATATGAATGTGTAACACATACTCTATGATGACTGAAATTAATACAAATATGTAAATGGTGACCAAATTAACAATACTCAGTAACCAAAATATATGTGACTAGTAACCAAACGTATCCAACCCAGTGTTTTGATTCAGTTTATAAACATATCAGTGATTATCATGAAGTGAAGGTGAAATATTAAAGAGTAAATAATTAAAACAAGGTAACCAGACCCTTATATGAATGTAGCCAAACGATGAATGTGTATTAACTACGGCTATAGCAATTTGAAAGCCATCATTAAAAATCTACTAATCCTTATATTAGTTTTGTTTTGGTTACTATTCAAAATCTTATACTCTTTGTCGGAGTCAATGTTAAAGTATGAGATTTCAATATATAGATTAACTAAAGGATACGTACCTTCGTAGTCACCTTCCAGATTCAGTTTGCAGACTCAATCTCAATATTGTGTGTTCTGTTTCGGAATTCTGAGATCGATTCGTTCACGCCGGGTTCGACTACTCTGGTTTTCTCCATATAGCGATTACTACTTCTTCTCCGTTACTGATTTTGCTTTTTCTCGGTATAGGCTTCTTCTCTGTTACTGATTTTGTTTCTTCTATGGATTTATTATTTGCATCTTCCATTGATTCTTCTTTTCTGGCGTTAATTTTGAATGTTTCTGTTAGTTTGCAACTGCCGCAATTTTCTCCTTGATTTAAGTGTTGGATAATATGACGTCTTTGTTGTGTTGTACTATTGTTGTAATTATTTTATTAATGCACTATTATTGTAATAATTTATTAATTGTTGTATATTCTTGTAAAGAACCCAATAAATTAATGTAGGAACCCAATGTTGGTAAATTAAATTAAGATGAATAGTAAGCCCATACAATTAAATTCAAAGCCCAATTTTTTGATCTAATTACAAAGCTTCTAGAAGGATTTCATTTATGCAAGTTAACTAATAAAATTAAATCAAAAATGGAAGAAATGTGTGTAACACTCAACTATTTTGCTAACAAATTTGTAGATTTGTTTGATGTCCAAAATGTATACATATAGGTATTATATGTATAGGTTGAGTCCACTATAAATAGAGTGCTTGGGTTCATTTGTAAGAGTTTCAAAAAATATTGCAAGTATCATCTATATTGAGTGCTAGTGAGTTCTAATAAGTTAACTAGGTGAGTTAGCCAAAAAGCTAGTGAGTTTAGTGAGTTGACTCACCGAGTCAAACCGAGTTCAACCGAGTCAAGCTTAGATCAAGTCTTGAAGGTGTTGTTGTCCTCAAGATACATTTCTTACATTGGAAAAAGGAGGAAAATAGCTCACAAAACAAAAAGGTACCCCAAAAACCCTAACTTTGGAGTTTTTGGTATATTATTTAATTTCTATGGTGAAAAGTATTTTCTAAAGGTTGTATATGGTATATCTATGCTATATTAGTATGTCTATGGTATCATGGGGTTTAATATGTTTATCTATGTGGTTAGATCTCAAAAATCTCACAAAAATCCTAGGTTTCATTTTTACCGACGGACTATGTCGAGTTTGTGATTTGTAGTTTTTCATTTTGAAATATACAAATAATTTTCATGGTTTTATATTTTCTGGTATTGTTCATATAAGTGAGGAACAAAATAGCTTTGGATTCACTTAAAAATGATTTAAAATGATTTAGTTATGATTTTTGGAAGCAAAGTAACTCACTGTCAAAAACCAAAACAGATCAGTCTACTTTATGCCGTTACCAGAGGACCAAAACTTATCCAAAAATAGTAAAAGACCACATTTTATTGTAGTTCAGGAAAAGACGAATCCAACGATATAAAGTAGAGCTCCATCGGAGTTGTAGAACTCAAGATATTAAAATTTTTGTAAAGGACCCCAAATCAAAAAACTAAGGGGCATTCTGCCTGATTTTTTTGTAATTAATTGCAACTTTCTGATCCGGGTTGGACCGGGTCAGGCGTGACCTGGTCAGCCTATTCGGGTCTGGTAGCAGATTTTCTTTAAAAATTAATATTTAAATGATTTAAAATAATTTTTAAATGATTTAAATGGTATTAAATGTTTTAAAATATTAATTAAATAATAAAATATTATTATTTAATTAATAAAAATTATGAAAAAGGACTAAAAAATTATTAGATTAATAATGTTAGTAAGGAAAAATAATTATTATTTCATTCTAAATAATAAATAGCTAATTATTTATTATTTAATAAAGATAAAATAATGAGTAAGAATAACTAATTGATTATTATTTAACTAATTGAAAAGGGACGATAAGAAGAAATAAATATCTTTAAAATAAGATTTAGCCTTAAGTTAAACCTTAACTGATATTATGCACCGTTGATCTCACATACCGTGTAGGTGGTGCAAGGAACGTGAAAGGTTAGTGTAAGCTGGTTATACAAGTCCAGGCAAGTTTTTCAGAATGTGTTGCATTATTTGCATGATTTAGAAAGTTGATAAACTGTTATGTGTGCACATGTTATTATGTGCAAAAATGTGGTAATGTGCTTTTGTGATACAAGATGAAATAGACTGTCGATATACAGTAAATGATTTAAGTTGATTGTTCTATATTGAACTGTACGACATTATAAATGACATGCATGAAAAGCATAAATCATAGAGTAAATTCAAAGCATGATATGCATGAGATATGTAGTCACTGCAAAGCATGAGATGCATAAAGCATGATGAAATATGTTTATGTGTTATGTGAAACTGTTAGACTTGCTGAGCTGTTGTGCTCACTCTTGCTTAAAATAAACACTTTCAGATAAGTGCGAGTTATTCGGAGATTCATATACAGATCACAGAACAGGAATACATGCTGACTTTCACAATTGATATATATTCTAATAAACCTTTTTGGGGGTAAATAGTGTTACGATATGGTAAAAATTGATTAGTGAAATGTTTGTATAACATTCGCATACGCTAAACACTTGTATCATTACAAGTCACTAAGGATTCATTGATGTATATTAGATCATAATAAATATGATCTACGTTGCATAAAGTTTATGTAAAGAGAAGATATTGAATAAACATATATATTGAAAGTTGATTAATGAGTTGTATATACTTACATGTTTAAAATAAACTAGGTCATACTATACTTGATCTAAGATCTATTATAATTTAATAAAGATTGCGATTCTGAGACAGAAAAATTGTGAAGTTTTAAATAACTCTGTTTTAAACAAATATAATATGGTTGTAGGTTATGAATGAAGTTGTAATAGTTTAAAAATAAACTAGTTTTATCAATTATGTTATTGAGACATATTGTGGATTTAAGTACAAGGTTGTACACTAAAGCACGGGATCCGCCGTGGCTAGAATGGGAAATTTCGGGGAGTTACAATTTCCACCCAATAAATAGTTAAAGAAAAAGAAGCAACCATTGAAAATTTTATCTAGTCAATTGAGGAAAAAAATTCTACCTTGTTTAAGGGGTGTTCGGCGCCAACTTATAAGTTGGTCAACCTAACTTATAAGTTGGTAAGTAATTATTAGTGTTTGGTTGCTACTTTTTTTTTAACTTATAAGTCGAAAAAAAAAAAAGTAGTCTTTTGGAACTTTAAAAAATGACTTATAAGTCATTTTTTTAAGTTGGTCAACTCTAATAAAATGACAAAACTGTCCCTCCTTATTTTTTTTAACATTCTTCTTACTAAAGGGTATTTTTGTTATCTTTACATTTTACTTAATTTATAAGTCATTTTTACTTATAAATCTACTAAAATTTGAACTTATAAATCTACTAAAATTTTAACTTTAAGTCAAAAAAAAAGTCATTCCTGAACGGTCCCTTAGAACTTTCATCATCACTATCTAGATTAAGAACAACGACATGTATTGGACCAGGACTCCTTCTCTGACCCCTGTGTTTTCTAAAAACACCCTAATTCTTAACTACCCACCAAGATTAAAAAGAAAAGAAAAGAAAAAGAAATCGAATTTACCTTCTTTAGTTTGTAGGAGGAGTCTTCAAGGGTAAATTGGTGCGTCTTTTATGCTTGATTTGGCGATCTAGAGTGTCCTCAACAACTAGACTGACGATTAGAAGGGCTTCTTCATCCCAACCGGCCATTTTAGCCACCGATCTGAACCTTGGGCTGAACATACTCTATGACACCCCCAAATCTGGGCCCACACAGCCCAAACTTGAGTTGTCAAAAGACTACAACAAAATTATTACAAAGTAGTACAACGTTCAACAATACAGTGTATAATAATACACAACTAAGTCTTCACTATTATTATCACGCTATTTTACAACGTGTGAAGACTACGACAGCTATCCCTCGGACTCTCACTCCATTCCCCGGCTAGACCCAGCTACGTTCCCATCTCCTGTTGAAAAACAATGGAACAAAAGAAAGGGTGAGCTCAAATAGCCCAGTAAGAAATATCATGACTAAGATAATGACGAATAAATTATCATTAGCCTTCAATAGTTGAGTTCTTGATAGAATACAATAGACTACAAGGTTTATATCAAAAACTGCAGTTAAATTCTTGAACAATGTTCAGATCAATAATAGCAGTGGAATGAGCAATCTATTAGAAGAATAATGCAGACTATAATGTCCACTCCCTTCTCTTTTTAGTAAAAATATCATCAACTTTTATCATCTGAAATACCATTAGTCAAGATAATACAACTTCACAGTTCCTGGTCATAATCATGCAGATCAACAGTTCATCTTTGCACTACGGGCCAAAGACATTCAATATAACACCAACGGTCATGATTATACCAGATTCAGCCTTTGGTCATAATCATACCAATCAACAGTTCATCTTTGCACTACGGGCCAAAGAGAACATTCACCGCGTGCCATAAAAGACACCGAACAGATGTATCGCCTTTAACCTAGTATATCGCCTTTAACCTATCATCTGTTCAACAATTATATCACATCTGTACCCCCGGCCACAGATATTTACAACAACTTGATTCTTGAAGATTAATAACAGTGATACGAATGATAAACAGAAGAAACAAGATAAACAATAAGTATCGGAAGTTTACTTTGTGCAGATTCAAATAATGTCCAAATTGTCAACATGATGTGGAGTGAAATTTAAAAATGATATTCAAGATCCACAGTTCAATAGAAAGGTTCAGAAAATAGGAAGGTTCAGTTGAAATAATGAAGTTCAACTATTATGGAACATATAATATTTTCAGGAATTATAGAAGCAATAGTTCCATAATAAGTTTCGATTTAGGAGTATGAAAGAAAATAATATCCCTTACCGTAGCAGGTTTGATTAACAAAATGTGAAGGAAATTAATATCCCTTACCATAGTAAGTTTGAATAATGGAAGATGAAAAAGATGGTATCCCTTATGAGTATAAAGGAAAATGATATCACTTACGAATATGGAATAAAAGTGTCATGTGATAATTCGTGTAGACAAATTATTTTCACACGAGACAAATAAAAAGGGTTATTCACCAACAGGCGGTAATCCGCGCCGTAAGGTTATTCCCATCAATTTGAATACGAAGAGTTATTCACTAAACAGGCGGTAATCCGCGCCGTAAGGTTATTCCCATCAATTTGAATACGAAGAGTTATTCACCAAACATACGGTAATCCGCGCCGTAAGGTTATTCTCAGAGATTAATAAGGAATGAATACAAAAGGTTATTCACCAACAGGCGGTATTCCGCGCCGTAAGGTTATTCCCACAATTTAATACATGGAAATAAATGGCACAAGAAAGAAACGATATTATTTTCGAGAATCAAAGAATGATAATCCCTTACCGTGGTAAGTTTAAATAATAGAATATGAAAGAAGATGATATTCCTTACCTTAACACGTGACTGGATATTGATTTAAATGAGATTGATCAACCTATATTTTTATAATAAAATTAGTAATTACCACATATAAATTTCAAAGTGTATGATAACTCGTATAATATGAATTATCAAAATTATATATATTTAACATAATTTTTGTAGTATAATATAACTACTTTTAAATAGTTTTAAAAATAATATTCCAAAATAAATCTTCCAAAGAAAGCTTTTAAAAATGAATCTTCTTAAAGAAGAGTCTTCTAAAGGAAGATTTGTGAATACCGTGAAAAATAGGAATTTATGAAATTACTACTCTTTAATAAAAGACTTACTTGAAAATTTTCTGCACTCCTTTTGGCTTTCAAACTCTCAAAATAACCTTACTATTCTCAGAGAAAACTCATAAATTTCTTATAGAAAAATTTTATGTTTTAGGTGTGATTTTTCTATTCAGCTGAGCAAGCTATTTATAGGAGAAAAATGTTACTATGCGCGGTAGGTGGGTTGGCGTGCTACACGCCAACCTGAGAATTCAGCAGCCGCAGCCGCCCACGCCAAAAAAAATTCAGCAACTTTGCAATTCATTTCTCATGTGGGCCCCACATGGGTCCCACATGTTACTATTCACGTTATTATTTCAAATAGTAAAATTAATTATTTTTTTTTTTTTATTCTTCCTGTGGGTCCAACATATAAAATAAAATAATGCTACAACAATAATTCAACAATAATGTAATAAACACGTTACAGATTATTATTAATTTAATAATATAAATTATAGTATATTTGCAACCGTGACAATTATTAGGTTCAATAATTTTAAAAACAGTGCATCAACAATTATTGAGTCAATGATATGAAATACAGTGTAATGACAATTATTGAATCAATAATGCAAAATACTGTGTAATAACAATTATTGAATTGATAATATAAAATATTATGCAATGACAATTATTGATGAAATGATGCGCAACAGTTACGGTGTCAATTATCAGACCAATAATATGAGACACTGTGCAATACCGTGTGCTACTGTAGAGTACCGTGTGCTACAGAAAATACCATAATTTACCGTATGCTACTATTCTTTTATCACCGGTATTTTAACAGTACCGTTGACTATTTTTATTTAAAAAGGTTATTTTTGTCGTTTTCTATATCCGACAAATATTCCGTTGTGGGGTCCACCAATATTTAGTTATTTCGGCGCCGTCGTACGGCCCAAATATTCCCCGACAAAACGAATATTCCCCGACAAAACGAATATTGTCCGACAAAATAAAATTTGCACATAACATCCTTAACTTTTAACTTTATCGATTTAACCACTTACTGTTTCAGAAAAATATATGAAGAAAAATTAAATTTTATATTTTATAAAATTCGGGGTCTTACATACTCTCCTCCCCTTTTTCTCCATATGAAATAGTACCCATAGTAGCGAACTTTCTTTGGAGACGTTGAAGGAGGGGAGAGACGGATCCTGATCAGAGACGTCAGACTCATTGTAATGATATGTAATTTTGGAAATATTGTAAATATTATAAATAATTAATGAAATAAAAATTTTAAAGTGTGACAAGTATTATTGGACAAGCAAGTTATGTATTATTTGATTATAGAATAATTTTTAAGCTAAGTGCATTTAATTTAGATTAAAAAGGACTTGAAATGAATAAAAAAATAAGAAGATAGGATTTTAAATGAATTAAATTGTCTAGGATTTATAACTATTGTCCAAAGTACCCTTGGCAATTTATAGAATGACCTTTGTATCTTTTTTGGTGAGTAATGTCTTAATTGCCCTTAATTGTTGGAGTGAAATGTCTTGAATAACCTTAACTAGGCATGGTTAAGCTAACCAAATGATGGTTAGTTATTGGAAGATATACTTATAACTTATGTATGTATATGTTTAGCAAGTATAGATAGATATTACTCATCTCTTCTTCATTTCATTTCCTAGTTAGCTAAGTGGGAGTTCATAGAGAGAAAGAAGAAGGATAAGCTACGGTTTCCTTGAAAGCTTGAGAGAATTCATATAAGGAGTTCAAGAGGAGTAATATAAGCCCTCAAAGTGGATCATCCATCCTTAGAAAGTTTTCTAGCAATGAGAAGAAGAGCACAAAGAAGGTTAAAAGTGTTCTTGTCCTTAAAATTTTTAATCTATGTGTTTAAATGCAAGATTATGGGTAGCCATGCATGTATTTGTAGTCAAGGATAGGATTTATATGAGTTATGTGCTACTTGAATGGTTTATGAAGAAACACTAAATGCTATAGTGATATTACAAAGGTAGTAGGTTTATGCATGCATGTACTCTTTTGGCTAGAAAGTGTGATTTGAGGAGAATCATGTGCTATGTGTTGATAGATGTGTGTCGACGCCGGGATTTCGTCGTTTTGTTTTTTAATAATTAAAAGTCCCTTTCCAATTTTAGCCTTTGGATGAAGATGTGATTTTTGAAAAGGGTCGGCTTAGTGTCGACGAGGTTTCGAAAGGTCGATTTTATGATGAGCCAATTGACCAGAGTCGTCAGTTGGTATATTTGAAATGGATGTACCAACTCATCCTAATTTTATTTTCGTAATCGCTGGCTCATATGTGACTCCGAATTAATTCGTCTGCGAATCGAGATTCATAGAGTTCGGGGGCTTGCTTAAGCGAGGGGAAGGTGTTAGGCACCCCCCGACTTCTGTGAAACACGGTTACCGCTATCTTGATGTTTTCCTATCCTTTTAAAATCCTAAAAATGTGTGAGTTGCGTGTGTGTGTGTGTGTGTGTGCCTAAATGGAGGTTTGTGGTGAGTTTTGCATAAAAAGTTTGCTTTTATTGTATATGGCAAATGCGTTTATCTGGAAAGCATTTTATACGTCTTTTGACCCAAATGACAAGGCTTTGTTTCATAATAAAGATTGATTTTACTTTTTAAAGCGATGAGGGTTTTATTAGATGTCGTTTATAGAAAACAGAGTTTTTAAACTTTTGTCAAATAGGTATCAAGACTATACATTGCCCTCTAATAATAAATCGAATAAAATAAAGGCAACTTCTAGAACTCTTTCACCCTATGCACAAAGTTTAATGAAAACGTTTATTCATATTTACGAAATCATTTTGTATGATATTTCAAAATCCATTGGAGCCTTTTCATCAAACCGGAATCAAAGTTCGTCAAAACTCTTAATTTTTAAACCTCGTGCATCTAATATCCTAATTTGATCACTTTTATAAAATCTCCATCGTTTGCCTTATTTTGGAAAACCATTTTTTATGTCGTAAATTAAAACAAGCACTCACAACGTGTCGGGGCTATCCATGGGCATGTGAGCCATCCAGACGACCCCAAACACCCACAATCATATACTTTATTATTATTACGGGGCCTTAACCCGATCACGATTGATATCGCGTTAAGGCCTGATATTACAATTACACCGCCATGGACCCTATGCCACGATTACATCTACCAAAACGTCCATCATCGGGATTCGATCACTAGGATCTCCTCCCTAGGCTCACAATCATCCAATCCCAGCCCAACCAATACTAAACCAAATCTAACAAGATTTAGACATTTGCTATCACATTACATAACCCAAATATCACTAACTCAACACTACGCATTACTCATTACCATAACGAACGAAAAATCACCGTACGGACGTCATCGGGGCGTTAGGAGGAATTACGTTCCGATGGAACCCTCGCTAACGACACCTAATCCACGGATCATCACCATTACAACAACAACTATATCAAATAAACCAATCACAATGCTACGCTAACAATATAAGCAATAAAAACCCAAACAAACATCCTTTTCACCTTGCAAAACGTCGGTTCAAGCTTCTTATATCACAAATCGGATTACACTACAAGATCACTAAACTAATTAGCACAACAAAATGAATCTATAGCTTGAATCTAGCCAAGATCCGAACTCTCTCTCTCTTCCCGCGCGCTCTCTCTCTCTATTTTCTTTCTTTTTTTCCTCTCTTCTTCTTCTCGGGTGGAAAATGGCGATGTATACTGGTTCAGCAGGCAGCCGCAGGTGCATCTGCGGCTGGGCCTGCTGTGGCCATCCGAGCCGTCGTCTCGGCTGCCGTGTGCCGCCCTCGAGCCGCGAGCCTGCCCCCTTTGTCGGTGGCCGCGATTGCATCCGCGGCTATCCGGCTCATTTTTCTCGAATTTCGTGCCACACGGTCTTAATTCGCCAAATTCTGCTGTATTATTTTGGAAGGCTGTTTCTTGATACATAAATCATTTCTGGGAATGGTTTCCCGGCATCGAGACCCCCCCCCCTAATGCTGTAATCGCCATGGTCCTTGGCCTTCTTTGGCGATCGCATCGGGCTTCGTCTGGATTGCCCGTAGGTCTCGCCTCAAACGACTCAATTCTCGTTTTACGTTTGACAGCCTTGATCGTAAGCCGTGGTGGGAACTGCGTGTTGGCGCCCACCTCTCCTTTTCGTATGTCAGGTTAATTGACGATTTTGCCCTCCTGTCAGGGTTAGTACACAAGTGCAAAATTTGGGTGTCTACAATGTGGTGAAACCCTAGATTTAAGTGTTGATTATGTTTGAAACATATGTCATTTCTTGCCTACATAGCATAATAAGTTCATTGATAGTTGAAATGTATGACTTGTTTAAGAAAATATAATATTAGGCTATGTTTTGTATATAAACCAAATCATAATCTATAATATGCTTTAAAAAGTGCATATAGTTGTTATGTGATCATACTAAGTGAGCAAATAAACTTGTGCTAATGTGTATAGTGTATAGAGTTCAAGAAATCAAGTATAAGTTAAAGGTAAATTTTTGTTAAGTTGACAAAATTCTACCAAGGGATGATTTTTGGTCATTTTGTGTAATTAAAGGTAAAATAAAGCTAAATAACTAAATTTTATGTAAATACACGTGTTCGTGTCGAATTGATAGTCATTTGGTATTTATGGCGATAAAAGTGAATTTTAAACGTTTAAAAACGTTCGTCAGCACCTAAAATGAAGTTTTTGAAAAAATAGAGTCGTTTGAAAACTTTTAATATTTTTGAAGGCCTATGCAAGTAATATATATGTTATATATGCTAAATCATGCGTTGAAATTAAGTTTTGTAAAAAGGGACCAAAAATAGCATGAAAATTAGAATGAATTTTTTTTTCAAAATTTGCAGCACTGCATCGGGGCGAGATGTTTTAAACTAAACACTGCATCGGGGCGCAGTATAACTGAGGAGACTTCACTGACAGCGAAACAAGTTGGTGCCTGGGCGAGGTCCAACTGCAAGCATTTCGCGCCCAACGAGATGTCCTGGTTTTTGAATTTTTTTTTATTTTAATCCAAAATAAAATATTTTAATCTTATATGATAGAGACATGTGTTGTAAGCCATAAATTGTTAGAAATGATCAATGTGATAAGTATTAAGATATGAATGAACAATGTGTTATGTGTTGAAATTTATGTAAAGGTAAATGGTAACTTGTATGGCAAGGTAAAGCATGCACATGTATATAACTAATGCATGGACCAATATTATGGTTATGTAGGACATAATCGGGATAAGATATTATCGATAAACGTAAACGAGGACAAAGACAAGTGTTCTATTCGAACACTCTTTTGTAGTTCCTTGAACAGTGATATATGTTATGTATTTTTATAAATCATTTTGAAGTTCATTTATTATTGAACTATTTTTTAGAAAGGTTGATGTCAATCTTGATCCGGCTAGATGTGATAGTTCATTATTGTGGTGCAGAATCTATGAAAATGTTGTAACAGAATAACCCTGATAAAAAAGGAATAAAGGTAAAAGGGGAATATAAATCTCGTAGCGTGATTGCATCGATAGATGTTTATGTTGTGCACAATGTAAAAGTACAATAGGCTGATCACCTAGAGTACGCATCTGAAATGAAATGCAGTCTTATGACTGAACTGGACAATATTAGTCTTTATGATTGATATTGTTCTTAACGATTTTTTGGTCTTGTGACCGTATAGCCAGCAAGTTTCATGTTTCGAGTTAATCATGCACAGATTAATGTTATGTTCTTAAGTTTTTCATTGAACCCTTTAATGGTTCAACCTTATTGTATCAAATTTTTATTTATTACTCTGAAATATCATGTCATTACTTGTTTATGTACTTGCTGAGCTATTTTATGCTCATTCTTGCTTTAACATGATATTTCAGCTAAACCCGAATAGGCTGAGGGGTCAAGGACAAATAAAGGAAAGGGAAAGGCCAACAAGCAATAATTGTGTAGTTATAGAACTACTGTGCATGTAATATCATATTTTTGTAATATGTCAGTTGTAAATGTTTTATAATGTATAAAGGTCTGTAAAGTCGGGATAATTATGTAATATTGTAAATTAAGTTGTATTATTCAGAATTGAATGGTTAAGATTGAATGGTAGAATAGTATCATAAGCATTGAATCTGTGGTTCAAGGAACCCGAATTTGGGGGTGACACAATCACCGATGATTTCCAATCAACGTCATAACTCCACCGGGGGCGAGAATGGAAGAAGTTGAGCGATCGGTGTTGGTTGCACAAAAAGGGAGGAGATGATTTGTACTAATTTAAGTTTTGGATTTAGGTATTGATTGCAGGGGATAGAGAGGGAGAGCATAGCCGCATTTGTGTGTTTTTTTTACGGTGTTCAGTGTGTGAGCCCGACAGTGAATGGATTATGAAGTTCAAGCAGAATTAGATTTTAAAAACTTAGGATTAGGCATAGTATTTATTTTATAATATTGACATGTTTAGTATTAAAATGTAGTGCTAATTATATATATATATATATATATATATATATATATATATATTTGTTATCTAAACAGTTGAATTGGAATTGGGGGTGCCAATTCCAATTCCAAGTTATCGAGTCGATATTCCCAAACAGACCCTAAGGCCCAAATCCCTTACATTGATGCTGACAAGAATTATCGGCTGGACTGCTAAGGCATTATAGGGACTGTCGGGTCTTTAGGGTAGGCGCACCCTACCTCGGGCTCGCTGGCGCGCCTACTGTCGGTTGCTGCCTTTGGTTATCAATTGCTCCTGCACATTACTGATTGTTGTTACACGCTGCCAATGCTTGCCTTTTGCTCTTGATGGTTGTCGCACACTGCTGCACCGTCCCTTTACTGCTGAGCATGGGCTTGGCCCAGGCATCCTAAGTTGTTGCTTATTATGCTCCTAAGCTGCAGAGAACCTTTAGCTTTTTGCTTGATATAACTTAATGGACAAAAATCTCACCCTCGTTTGATGTAAACATGATCAAAATTTTGTCAACATGTTTTCAAAACTTTGTCCTGGACTAATTTGTTACTTAGCTAAATAGTCTTTGGGATTCTTTAAATTCTAAGATCTATATATACCTTAAACAAACGGTAATGAAAATTTGGAGTTATCCTATCTGTAATTAAAAGCAGACTTGCGAAAATTCAAAATCTTAAGGATATGTTTAGTTTCAACGAATATAAAAACTAAATTCGTTATCTTCTTATTCCAACTAGTTTTTAGCTTTTAAAAGTAGATCTGTTGGAATTTATATCCTACAAAGATCTCACTACTTCACTTTTGGAAAATAACACTCGAGCTATCTTTATTAATCTATTTAAAATACTTTTGGCAATTCTTGAAGTCTTGATTCATACTATTTTAGCTATGATTTTAGTTTCAGACGTATTCATTCATATTTAATCTTCTTATGTTGTAAAAGGAGATTTCAGGTGTGAAGTAAAGTTTCCTTTAATATTTTTATACGGAGAGTTCAAGTGAATAGTGGAGCTCAAGGGTATTGTGTACTCAAGTGAGAAGGTTTCCTCGAGGGAGCTGTGCTCAAAGGTTTTATGAATTCTATCATATAAAGAGTTTAATTGTAATTCATTAATTAAATGAAACCTATTGGGTATCAATTGATACCTTAAAAAGTATAGCTGAACAGTTTTGTAAATTACATTAGATACTTTTATGAAGGATGAAAACGTAGCAATAAATAAATTATAAATTTATAAAGACATTAAAATTTAAATTATTTTACACTTTATTATCAATATGTTAAGAGATATTTTATTTAGTGTTCTTAACTGTTGGGTCACTCTTCATCTATATTATCCATCTTATTTTCAATACTTTGCCTAAAATAATATTAATGTTCAATAAAAATATTTTTAAACTATGTTTATATATTTTAGTTACAAAATAAATCTCTCTCTCTATGTAATGATCCATAACAATCATTTGCTATGAATACTATTCCGGTAAAAAAATCTATCATCGTTCATAATAGGATCTAATGGCTAAGAAGGGGGCTTGACTGCACCTCCTACATGCAGCCAGGGAAAATGACATCGTTTTTTGTCGCACCTCCTACATGAGGCTAAGTCAAACCTAAAATACCTTCATTTTTTTCTATGAGTTCAGATTTGAAGAAAATATCTTTCCCATCCTTCATTTTCCCATCATGAACATGTTTAATGAATTATTACCGTAGTGAGAATATGCAATCATTATTCTACAACGCAAAATTTGTTACCTTGTTCTTTCTCCATAACAAAGGAAAGCTTTATCTATCTTCAGAATTTATAAACTAATTAAATCCTTCTTCTACAAAAAGGGTGAACAGGTATACATATATATACACATATATATGTATGTATATTTATGACTCAAACCACATAGCAAAAGGGTGAAAGTAACCATGGTATCAAAAAGATAGAATAATTTCCATAACTGCTAGGTTAAACTATCTTCTTCAAATCTGAACTCATGAAAAAAACAAAGGTATTTTGGGTATGGCATGTAAGAGGTGCGACTAGGGAAAACGACGTTGTCTTCCTGCCCGCATCTTCTACATGAGGTCAGACAAAAAAAAATCTTTTTGGCCGCATATAGGAGGTGTGGCCTGGGAAAACGACGTCATCTGCCTAGCAACACCTCCTACATGTGGCCAGGCCACAAAAAAGAAAAAAAAAATCCCTGATCACATGTAGGAGGTGCGACCATAGCAAAGGAAAGTTTCATCTATTTCTATAATCTGTAAACTTATTAAAACCTTCTTCTACAAAAAAAAAAAAAAAAAAAAAAAAAAGGTGAACACGTATACATATATATAGACACATTTATGTATGTATATCTATGTCTCAAACAACATACTAGAATGGTGAAAGTAACCATGGTATCAAAAAGCTAGAATAATCTCCATAGCTGCTAAGTTAAACTATCTTTTTCAAATCTGAACTCATGAAAAAAAATGAAGGTATTTTAGGTTTGGCCTGGCCGCATGTAGGAGATGCGGCCAGGCAGACGACGTCTTGGTCAAATGTGGCTAGTCCAAAAAAATTAAATTCTCTTTAGCCGCATGTAGGAGATCTGACCAGGGAAAACGACGTCATCTGCCTGGCCGTACCTCCTACATGCGACTAGGCCAAAAAATAATTCTCACTAACCGCATGTAGGTGGTGCGACCATAGCAAAGGAAAGCTTCATTTATCTCTAGAATTTGTAAACTTATTAACACCTTCTTCAATAAAATAAAATAAAAGGTAAACACGTATACATACACACACACACATGTATGTATATCTATGACTCAAACCACATAGCAGAATGGTGAAAGTAACCATGGTATCAAAAAATTAGAATAATCTCCATAGCTGCTAAGTTAAACTATCTTATTCAAATCTGAATTCATGAAGAAGAAAAAACGAAGGTATTTTGGGTTTGGCCTTGTAATAATCGCGAATATTAAGTACCATTGTAAATAAAAATTAAGAATTTATTTAGTAATGAAGTGAATTTTGTGTGAATTGATTTAAATCATTATGTGAATTGATTATTTGTGTGATTAAGTGTTTGATTTAATTAAAGAAAAGTCTAATTAATGGATTAATTAAATTAATGGATTAACCTAAGGGAATTAATATTAATAAATTGATGAGTTATCGAGCCTAAGTAAATTTTCAATTAATTTTGAATATAGAAAACCTAATTGAATAATGCAATTTAATTAAGGTGATTATTAAATGAGATAATGTGATAAATTATGTGAATTTACTTGATGGTCCAAGTAATGTAATGAATTAATGGACTAGCTTGGCAAGTTAATTAAACAAGCCAAAACATTTAATTGTGTAATGAACTTGCAGACAATGATATATGATTTAATAGCCAAATACTTGATTTAATTACCAAGTCATGCTAGTAGGAATGTTAAGTCTAAAGATTTAATTGCTTTAAGTCCAAATAAAATTTAACTAAGGGCCCAAACTTTGACCCAATTAGTTCATTAAGTGAAAGTCAATATCTTGGTCAATGTTGCCATTAATTGATATAAAAATAAAACTAAAATGAGAAAGATAAAGAGGGTGGCCGGTTGGGAGCTAGGGGCCCACATGGATACCATGCAATCTAAAAAGTTTGCTTGTGATTGGTCTTTAAGTGCTAAAAATCCAAAAAGTCTAACTTGGATAAGAATTTCA
This sequence comes from Hedera helix, assembly GCA_947179155.2. Lineage (NCBI taxonomy): Eukaryota > Viridiplantae > Streptophyta > Magnoliopsida > Apiales > Araliaceae > Hedera > Hedera helix. The sequence continues at coordinate 32,160,338 of OX359272.1, read as the reverse complement.
AAAATAAGATAAGATAAGATGAGGTTGCAGATAGGAATTGTGTGGTATATGTATAGATGTGTTGGTCTATAAATAAGACCATCCTAAAAAGCTAGAGAAGTTTACTTCATTTCTAAATTGCTAGTATTTTAGAGAGATAAAGTATTTTAGAAAGAATTGAGAGCATAAAAAAGTAAGGGAAACCCTAGAGAGTTCTAAGAACTCTTGTGTGTTGGAGATCAAGGAGGCTTCAAGTGGATGTCTTATAGCTTTACAAACTGCTTTGGAAAAGAAGTGTGCATCTAAATCTCAAATGTTTAAAAGTTTTCTCATCCTAAAATCCTAGTTATTTTTATAGTATAATGTGTTACTATGTCTTTGTCACGGTTGGTTGTGGAAGTTTGATGTGTCTGGAACCATAGAGGGTTCGAAGAGATAAGGGTGGCCATGTTTTGGGTTTATGTATATTTATGTGTATATATATAGATCTCTACATGTTATGTGACTTTGGTGGTTAAAATGTTTTTTTTTAATGGTTCAAAAACTAGTTTTCAAGCTTGGTGATGTTAGATCTATGTCATATGTGTGTAGATCTATGGTCTACTATGCTTGATCTATACATTTACATGTTGGTTATGTGAAAAAGTTTGAGAAAAACTCATTTGATCATGTTTTGGAGAAAAATCCTAGCTTAAAGTCTAGATCGGTTGAATATGATTTGAAATGTGTAACTTGTTTGTGTGATTTTCTTGTCTCATATGTTAGATCTATAAGTTTCAAACAAAATCTAGTTGGAATCATGCAAAAATAAGTTAAAATAAAGAAGATATGAAGCTTTTACAAAAACATGTTATTTTTGAAACCCTAGTTGGTAGATCTAATTTTTTGTGTGTCAAAAGATGTTTTGATGCTATTTGATTCATGAAATATTGAAGAGTATCAAGTTATGAACCTAACAAAACTATTTTCGTTTCATTTGGACTTATATAACATAATTTATGGAAGTTAAAATCAAAAGCATTCAAGTTGAAAAAATCTGAAAATTAAAGAAGAAAAGTCCCTACCTATGTTTTTTCATGGCCTGTTTCGGCCAGTTAATGAGCTTTAAAAGTTATGATCTTCTGGGATATGAAATAAATATGGTGTTATTGAGCCGCTGTCCAAAAACAAGCTCAGTACGACTCCGGATGAGTGAGTTACGGCCCGGTAAAGATTTTGGTTATAAAAAAAAACAACTTAAAATCCATGGCTCAAAACATTATAATTTTTTTACTATAATTAGTGTGTGATGAAAGGAAACCACCGTATAAATTTCAGAATTTTTGGATAAAATGATAATTTTTTATAAATGATACAATTCGGGTAGAAATGACCTATTTAAAAATAGGACATGAAGTTGAAAAATTAAAAGAAAATTATTTTGTGTGTAAAATAAAATATACTAAAGATATCCAGAAGATATAAAAATAATAAGTCAAGTAGGTATTTTTAATAAATATAATTGAGTTAAGAAAAATTGAAGAATTTAATTTAAAATAAGTCAGAAAATTATATAATATAATTTTACTTACCGATAAGCGTTAAAATGATTTAATAAGACTAAATAAGGGTAATTTGGTCATTTTTATAAAAATAATATAATAATAGCATAATATGGTGGTTAACTGAATTAATTCAGTAGGTATTAATAATTAAACAATTAAATTAAATTGTTGAATATTAATATTAATTGATTAAAAGTTTAATATTACATAAAGAGGGTAATATTAAATAATAAATTGATTAACTTAAAATCAATTTAAATGTTTATGAAGATTGAATAATATATCACTTAATTAATTCATATAAGTGATATTAAAATGATTTAATCATTTGTGAAGTGCTAGATATTCAACTAAATGACTATTAAATAGTGATTTAAGGGATTAAATGTTAATTAAATTATTTGGATTAATATTAATTGTTAAACCAACCTCATTAATGTTAGGTCTTTTGAAAGGAGTTTAATTAAGTTGAGTCAGCAGTAAGTCGCGAGACATACAAGTTTTCTAACTCAAACTCGAGTTATCTTTCAAGTATGTTAAATGGTTTAATTATTGCAAATTATTCCACATTGATAATCATTATTGACATTCACAAATAGTACACTTGAATTCTCGTTCTATTATTGAACTGTGAATCATTTGAAGTTATTTTATCCATGAACCGTTTTAGAAGTAGTCTAAGCCAATTATTTCAGCTAGACATTTGCATGTTAAATATTTTAAAGGCTATCCAAACCAGTAGTTGGTGCGAATTCTTGTAAGACTGAGAGAACAACATTAGAAAAGGAAAAATTATTTATCGACTAAACGATTTCAAAAGAAGTGAATGTTATACATATACATGGCGTACAAGAGACTGATCCCCTCAAGTACAAACCTCGTGGGCCACACGTTAAAAGGGTTAGTCGAATAATTAATTTCCTAGCATTTGTTTAAGGTCAAATCTGACCACTCAGTAGTAAATAATCAATATTCATCATGTCATTTAGAATTTGATTATATTGTTCAGTCATTAACAATTATTTTATATTGTTGAATCCTTTGAAGTTATTCCTTTTTATTTATGATATATATTCTTGATTGCCTATTTTAAACTTGTTAAGCAAAGTAGTTGCTCACTCTTACTATATCATGAAATACTTTCAGCTAAACCAGAAAGCTCAAGGAAAGATAAAGGCAAGGGAAAACTTAAAGAGTAAATGATTTGCATGCTAGTTGTTCCAGTTTGATTATTATGTTTTTTAACACGAACCCATTAATGTAATTAAGATATTCGTGTTGTACTTTTGTAAAGGTTAAGGAACCTTGGGATGTAGATGATCTTTTGTAATGAACAACATATATTTATATTTCCACATTAGTTATTAAATGTTGTTTAAGTGTGTTTGGACATATAGAATTGTGAGCACTGAATCCGAGGTATTGGTACCTGAATTTGGGGGCGTCACAGACCTAGCTGCATGTAGGAGCACCGGTTAGGGAAAACGACCCCGTCTGCCTGACGGAACCTCTTATACGCGGCAAGACAAAAAACAATTATATTTCCATGACCGCATGTAGGAGGTACGACCAGGCCCCCTTCCTAGCTATTAGATCTTATTATGAACGGTGAGAGATTTATTTGTTGGAATAATGTTGCATACTAGACTCCATTATTCCTAAGATACTGGAAGCATAATTCATGAATCTTGCGTCACGCAGACATAGAAGTATGCTGGAATTGATTCCTTTAATACTTAGAGGTTTTACAGCAACTTGGATAAGACCTATGTGGATAAAATTATATCATTTAAGTCTTTGTTTTAATATGACTTCATTGGTTAATAAAGAACAGGTTTCATGTTCTTTATTAATCGCAAAAATATTTTCAACAGTTTTAACATTATAGTCAGACTTAAAATTATCTGTAAAAGTTGACTTGTATATTTCCTTTGGGGAAATACTAGAAATATTCCAATTACTAAAATCTTGACGAAGGTTGTCATAACTATGTTCTTCTTGGTTAATAATATCAGGAATAGAAGAAAATGATGACCTATAACTGGCTGAAGAGTTAGATTTGAACAGTCTACTCATATTTTGAATACTGTTCTCAAGGCTTCTAGACACTTTCTGCAAAATGATAGGCAAACAAGAGGCAAGATTGAACAAGGACTAACTAATAAATTGAATCTGTGATAACAAGAATGACAAAGGGCTTAAACAAACTCTTGCTAACAACTATTTCCTAGACACATACCTTCTTACCTAAGCAAACGCATACCATAATGAAATATCCTTACGCCTACACTGCTCTCATTCTGGAGACTTACCTTGGCAACAGGATTAAGACAAGGTGGTCTAACAGTAAGAAAGGGGTTCCAAGAATAATGAAGCAAAGATAAATTGGTGAAAAGTTTGATTAGAAGTTGAAACAGATAGCAAGATATTAATAGTGCAATGAACAATAATGGCTCTGATACCATTTTAATTGCTTTTCAGATTTTACATTAAGCCTAAGTGACCCTCATTTATTAAAAGCATTAACTTTAAATATTAAAACTACTGGGGAGATAACCCAGATGCTTGAAGGTTCTCAAGCTATCGCTTTAATTTACAGAATTTATTATAAAACTATGAAAACTAATTTAAATGTAAAAGCCTTAAATAGAAGTCCAAAAGATAAAACTGTGTTAATTCAAAGTAGTACTAATGATGCTAATATCCAAGTTCCAAAGACCCTTCTTTGGAGAGATATTAATCTCCCGAGGCAATGGATATTGGACCAAGAAATACCTCAGAGACCTATAAATAGTAATATAATAAATTTAGATAATATTAAACAATACTTAGATCGTACTGTTAGAATCATCTTTGAGGATTCTAGACTTAGAAAGCCTTTAGTTATCGAAGATGTTGCTAGTATAACTTCTTCTCGTCAAGATTCTGAGTTACTTAGCAGAACTACTCTTCCTAGTGTTAAATTAAAAGGAGTACTTCAAGAAGGTCAAACTAGTCATCCTTGTTACACCCCTTTTCAACCAGTTAATCAACTTGAAGAGAATGAACAACAGTTATCCCCAACTCAATCTGATTTTGAAACTGTTAATCATCAGCTTAGAGTTCTGAGTAAAGAATTTAAACCTAAATGGGAATATTTAACTAAAGATTTTAATTCAAAAGATAATAAAGAATTAAGACATCAATTTAAATCTAATCATAATCTTAATGATCGTAAAATAGTCATTAAAAAATGAAAAAAAATTATTATTAAAAATAAAATAAATATTACTTTTTATGATTGGTATAAAGCTCATTTTAGTAGATGCAATGTTATCACTAAGCACCAATGGGTGAAGGAAAATAAAAGTAAAGTTTCTTCCAGTCATCCTCCCCTAGAAACCATCTTAGTTAAAATCCAAAATACTTCTGTTACTACTAGTCCTTTTAAAATCCCTGAAGGTAATAATATTAATGAAAAGAAAATTATTAAACAAAAATAATTTTACTAATCAGTATTTAGCAACCCTAGGAAAACAGTTAGATAAAATCAAAGAAAAATTTGAACATACTATTCACAAACCCACTGAAGTTAAGGATTCACCTTTAATCAAATTGCCCAAAAATAGATATAATTCAAGTCTACCTACTAAAGATATTGAACTAGTTAAAACTTTAGATAAAAATTTTCAAAAATTAGACACACCAGAGTCAAGTGGAACTAAAACTTTAACTATTATTGATAAATGTGCTAGTACGAGTCAAGATCAAGAAACCAGTGATTCAGATACTTCTACTATACAAGAGATAGAAAACCAATTTAAAAAGTTGACTTTCAAAATACCCAATCCAACCAGTATGCAAAAAATTGGTATACTAGACCGACCCCTCCAGACTTACAATTTAAAGAAAGGAATCTAGCTAATTAATTTTCTATATCCGCTAACAAAATTTATGAGTGGAACATTGATGGATTAAGTGAACATGAATTACTAAATAAGTTAAATCACGTGTCTATGGTCGCTAATAGCTACTTAACTAATTATCCTACTTTAATTCAACCCGATATTGTTGAGTTACTTGCCAGTGGATTTACCAGTATCCTTAGATCTTAGTGGGAAAAACATCTTACGGAAGATACGAGAGATATTATAATTCATGCTGTCCAGACTGATTTTGAAGGAAATCCTATTTTTGATATAGATCTAGGATTAGGTCCTTCTGATGGAGTCAACACATTGATTTATACTATTATTAAACATTTTATTGGAACACCTAGTAATGTTACTGATAGGATCCATGACCAATTGAGTAACCTATCTTGTCCAACCTTAAGTGATTTTAGATGGTATAAAGATGTTTTTACCTCTAGAGTCATGATGAGAGAAGATAGTAATAAACCCTTTTGGAAGAAAAAATTTATTAATGGATTACCTAATTTATTTGCTCATAAAATTCGTGAAGAATTAAGTAAAGATTTAGGATTTATTGATTATGATAATTTAACTTATGGTGATATTATAAGTCAAATTCAGAAAACAGGATTAAAAATGTGTATTGATTTCAAACTCGGTAATCAAGCCCGAAAAGACAAACACAAAGCTAAATATGAGTTAGATTCTTTTTGTGAACAATACGGTCTTCCACCTATTGCTCCCTCCCAAAGACGTCATAGTAAACATAAATACGAAGAAAAAAGAAAGTTTAAAAAGCGTAAACATTATAATAAATAAAACTACTATAAAACCCCAACCAAAGAAAAGAGTTATAAAAAATCTTCTTATAAAAGAAAAAATTATAAGAAATTTGACAAGAGTAAAATTACCTGCCATAATTGTGGAAAATTAGGTCATTATAAAAATAAATTTAAAGTAAAAGATAAGCTTAAACAACTAAAAATATCCGAAGAAGATACGAGTCAAATACTTGAATTAATGCAAGTTGAAAATAATACTAGTGTTGATAATTATGATGATATTACTCACTCATCTAGTGTTATTTTCGATTATTCTGATTCTGATTCTAGTCAAAGTCCTAAAATAACCTTAGGATGCACTGATGTTTGTTGTAATAAAACATTAAATTTTTTAAACAAAAATGAAAAAGAACAACACTTATTAATTGAATTAATTAGTAAGATTTCAGATCCCCAATTAAAATCCCAATATATTAAACAATTAAAAGACCTTTTTAAGAAAGAAACTTTTAATACCAAAATCAATAAGGTTAAATAAAAACCTATTTTTAGCATTAATAAAACTTTAGAAAGATTTAAAAATCCAGTTAAAGAAATTACTTTGCCTGAATTAAATCTTGAAGTTAATAACCTAAAAAAGAAATTTCAAAGTTAAAACAAGAAATTCCTCAATTAAAAGAAGAAATTAATAAACTTAAACTTAGAGAAGACGACGCTTTATTAATCCAAGATTCTTTTGATAGTGATCCTGATATTGAAGTCCCTGAAACATCGCGTGTTAATAACCCCGATAGTGATCATGAAACTCTTAGTCAGCAAGGATTGTCCTTAAAAATATTGAAGTCTCTCACTATTCAAAAATGGTATATTAAAGTCATTATAAATATTAATAAAACCTTTAGTTTAAAAATCCCTGCCTTAATCGATACTGGTGCTGATTTAAATTGTATTCAAGAAGGTTTAATTCCCACACAGTATTATGTTAAAACTAGTGAAAGAATGACTTCTACTAATGGTAGTAAAATGGAAATAAAATATAAATTACCTACAGCTCATATCTGTCAAAATAATGTTTATTTTGAAACATCCTTTGTTTTAATTAAAAACATGACAGATAAGATCATTTTAGGATTACCATTTATATATTTATTATATCATTTTACTACTAATACAGATGGTTTAACCATTAAACATTTAGGTCAAAATGTCACTTTTTCTTTCATATCTAAACCTAGAAATAAAGATCTTAAATTTATTCAAGAAAAATCTGTTTCAAAAAACTTAAATATATTAAATAATAAACGCAGCCATTTAAATTATTTAAAAGAAGAAATCAACTATAAACGTGTTAAAGAAAAATTAAAAAATGATCATTCTTTACAAAATAAAATAAAAGAATTTACTAATAATGTAATTCCAACTATTTGCTCTGATCTACCTCATGCTTTTTGGCATATGAAGAAACACATAGTCAAATTACCCTATGCTAAAGAATTTAAAGAACACTTAATTCCTACAAAAGTTAGACCTATCCAAATGAATTATGAACAATTAGAATATTGTAAAAAGAAAATTGAAGACTTATTAAGTAAAGGACTAATAAGAATAAGTAAATCTCCCTGGTCTTGCCCTGCTTTCTATGTCAATAAGAATTCTGAGATAGAAAGAGGAGTTCCTAGACTAGTTATTAATTATAAACCTCTTAATAAAGTTTTAGAATAGATTTAGTATCCATTACCCAATACGAAAGACCTAGTTAAGAGATTAAGTAAAGCTGTTGTTTTTAGTAGATTTAATTTTAAGAGTGGATTTTGGCAAATCCAGATCCAAGAGGATGACCGGTACAAAACCGCATTTAATACTCATTTTGGCCATTACAAATGGAATGTAATGCCATTCAGTCTTTAAAATGCCCCTAATGAATTCTAGAATATTATGAATGATATTTTAAACCCTTTCAGTCACTTTGCTATTGTTTTTATTGATGATGTTCTTATCTTTTTCAACTCCATTGAAGAACACCGGAAACATTTAAATTCTTTCATTAATACAGTCAGAACTAATGGATTAGTTTTATCATCTACTAAATTCAACATTTTCCAAACCAGAGTTAAATTCCTTGGTTACCACATTCAATATAGCACAATTCAGCCAATAGTCAGATCCATTCAGTTTGCTAATAAGTTCCCTAATAAAATCCTTGATAGAACACAACTCCAAAGATTTTTAGGATCTTTGAATTACATCAATGAATTTTATAAAGATCTGAGAAAATAATGTAAACCTTTATTTCAATGACTACTGTCCAATCCTCCTCCTTGGACTAATATCCATTCTTCCATTATTCAACATATTAAACAATACGTTCAAACTTTGCCTTGTCTTGGCATTGCTCATCCTTCTGCATTCAAAATAGTTGAAACCGATGCCTCCGATATTGGACTTGGTGGTATTCTCAAACAAAAGTTAACTCATACTTCTCCTCAGCAAATTGTATATTTCTATTCTTATGCTTGGGATTCTACTCAACTCAATTATTCTACTATTAAAAAAGAAATTTTGTAATTAGTTTTATACATTAACAAATTTTAAAGTGATTTATTAAATCAAAAGTTTTTAGTCCGACTGGACTGCAAATCAGCAAAATATGTTTTAGAAAAGGATGTTGAAAATATTGACTCTAAACAGATTTTTGTTAGATGGCAAGCCTAATTAAGTATTTTTGAATTTGATACTGAATTTATTAAAGGAAGTAATAATTCTATTCTTGATTTCCTAACTAGAGAAATTCTCAATTCAGGAATCAAACCCATATCCCCTTCCCAATGAGTGTGCGAGGTAGTGCTTCTTCCAGCCACGGGGTAGCAAAAGTAAAACTGCAGTAAGTTCTTCTTCTCCTTCTCTAGTAACAGGAACAATCGTTCCCCACCCAAGTTATCCTCCTCAGTCACCAACAACCAAATTCCAAGTTTTAGGACAAATTCCTAAACCTTACAGTTCAGCCCTGGCCAGTTAACCTAAGCCTTTCAACCCCTTCGAAAGCCAAGTCCAGCCAACCATTCCAATTTACCCCAAAGCTAAATATAATCCCATCTATGAAGTTAACCTATTCTATATTGAACCCTCGATGAACCCTAAAAATGACCCTATTAAACTTGTCGCCCAATTTTTTCCCCCTGGATGGCATTCTATCCCTTTTGCTCCCCATAAGTCATTAACCTTTTATAAAGATATTCTTCTCCAAACTGAATCAGTTGCAATTAAACCAATTTATGCTCGAGATGATCAACCAAAGTTCTTTACCTTTCTACTTTGCTTCCGCCGTCAGTGGTATATATATATATATACAATTAGATCATAATACTCTTTTGAATAGATTAAAAAAAAAATTAACTACATAATTGGTTCAAGTTTAAATACAAAAACCTAGCTAAATAGAATATATTTTTTAAATTTGGATATAAACATATATTTAAAGCTCAAATTTTTGCTATATCATGCAGATCCTTAAAGTTTCAAAAAAATATTTCTTATTGAAAATTAAACGTAAAGTGTTATTTATTTATTTATTATATATTTTTCTTTCAATGCTATAAATGCACCCATCGATACAATTAATCATTTTCTCTTTTGAAAAATTTAGTTTAACTATATTAATAATATTGCAACGTTCAAAGAAAATATCCAAAAATGTCTATTATTTTTAGTAACCGGATATGAGACTGCATATTGAACATCTAATGGTACCTTGCTTTGACTTAAGGTATAAACCAACTAGACACTCCTTGATTCTTGTTAGATGTGCTTGACGATTCTCTATAATAGACTCACTTAAGGACTTCTTACTTTAGTTGTTCTAAGAGTCTCCGGTTCCGCTAGTTGAACTATGCCTAGTAGACTATTTGTTTGGCATATCTCTTTTGATTGTTATTTGATTTGCACTCTATCACCTATGTTCTTAAACTTGGAACGGATGGTGTGGCGTAAAGTAGTGACTTTTGTGCAACATCAAAGGGATACTAACGTAGTGAGATTATTCGATTGTTCTAAAACAAGGTTTGAAGTTGCTTCTAAAATAACTTATCTCACCAAGTAGTGTTAGTTTCCCTCATTTTAAAATGGCTTCAGTGACTACAGTAATGTTAAATCTCGTCGCTCGAATTTTGAGAATCTTATAAACCTAGTTCTTCAAAATTTGATAGGTTTTTTAAACTTTATGCTCAATTGTCAAGATTCATGGGGGCATCTTAATTTATAATTTTAAACATAATACAAAAGGTTTTCTATATCAGTCCTTCTACCTATATCATACTTGAAACACTTACTGTAGTATTTGATGTCATTTTGGTGAAAATGTGCATTGGTACGATTAAAAACATCAAACTTTACTGATTTTCAAATTGTAAAAAAGATATACTAATATTATACTGAAAATACCAATTTATCGTATTGGTTATGCCAATTCAGTGTATATACGATATCAGTGTATACTAGTGATATACTAATTAATTTTATTTTTTATTTTCATAAATTTATTTGTTAATATTTTATTTAATTATCAAGTTCATTATACTTCATATTCTTTTTTATAATTAGTCTTATTTGTTATATATTCATTTTTTACTGCATCATGTTAGTCTAATAGTGCTTAAAACTCTATTATTATATTGTTGCAAATGCATAAATATTCATCACTTTCCAAATGATTATGTCTGTTGTGTCTTTCTGACCAAACATTTAAATAGAAACTAAAATAAACGATAAGTTATAAATAATAAGGAACTCTTTCTATTGCTTTTTCTCCCTTTCTCTCTTATTCTGAGTTTTAAAATGGACGAAAAAGAAAAGAAATGATTGGAAAATTTATGTTTTTTTGTCTAATTCTTGTGTTTTTGAGTTATTAATAAACGAAAAAGAAATAAAATATATAGAAAACTTGGTCACTTTTTCTACCAAAGTTTTTCATCCAAAATTGGCTTGATTTGAACAGAAAAAAAAAGGAACAAGTAATATTTTCATAATACCCATATTATCGTCAACTTGTAGTATAATAATTTTTAAATTACAACCTATATCCCCAATTTCTTTTTATTACGTATCCACTAAACCTAGGCTGGGAGAGAGAAAAAGACTATTTCACTATCGATTATTCTCTACCAAAACTCAGTAAATTATTTAGATTTTTTAATCTTTGTATTTTTTTTTCTTGATTTTCAGTTCCTATAGAAAGAAAGATTAATGCTTTATTTCTATTCTTGTTATTAATAATGTTTTGATGTAATCTTATTGGATTTATTTGAAAGTTGTAATATCTTTTAGATCAAAAGGGTGCATATGTTCGATATGCCTCAATTGACAGTAGCTGAAGCAGTCAAGCAGCTAGAAAATGTTGATCATGACTTCTATGGCTTTCGAAATGCAGATATAGACGAGGTTAATATTGTGTACAAAAGAATGGCTGGAGGTTATGGGCTTATTATTCCTAAACAAAATGGTAAAACTAAAAAATTAGAGCCTGTGGTGGTTGAACCAACTAGAGAACCTTCCTTGGCAAAATAGTGATTCATTGATGGACAACAAGAAGGCTGGGATATATTCAATGTCTATAAGTGCACAAAAATAATTTTGTAACATGATACCTGCTTATCGTTAGGTTTATGTAAATGCAATGGAAAAGTTTACCTGATTTAGATTTTGAGATTAAATGTGTTCTTTCAAGTCATTAACTATTGTAAAATTAGATGCATTATGTCCCCCCAACTACTTGGGGAGGGGAAATAAATACTTAGTATGTTTACCATTGAATATACATACGAGTCAACCTTATTGATTCCTAAAAAAAAGGGTTCATTCTTATGTATAGTTGATTGTGAAATATTAGTATAATTGGTTCGTTGCTCATGTATAATTTAAGATGAATCTTGTTGAGTTTGATTAATCAAATCAAAATTAGTATTCTTGAATTAGGTAGCATGGTCTCATCTCATTCTTAAGCTTGTGAATATTTTGAAATGGCTTTACTAATTTTTATTTATTTAAGAGCTCATCCATTTCACACCATAAAACAACTATTCCAATCACTTTCATTGTTTTGCTTTTTAATGTATTGTGCATGGCTTTCATAGTTTATCATGTTCATGACTTTCAATTAGTTTATAATTTCATAGTTAATGGTGTTAATAACAATTATATATAACAATGATTCAGTTAATTGTTGTTTTATGTCCATGTGGTGTTGTGTATTTCATTTTAAAACTCATTCAGTTTCATAGATTAAATATATGATATATCACATATAGTAGAATGGTAAATTTGTAAAAGTGATATTTTTTTTTCTTTTCATTATAACTTAGAAACACAAGAAAATAAAATTTTTAATTTTTTTATTCTTTTCTATTAAAACTCATAAATAACACAAAAGAAAACTTTTTAAGTTTTCTATTTTTTTTCCTTTCAAAATTCATAAACAAAGTGTTAATAGCCGTGATTGTGATTATTTTTTTTTGGTAAGGATGGTATTTGGTTGAGTACTTATGAGAGAGGATTCATTTTAGTGTTGGATAAGTAAATTTTACTTATTATTGCTACTAGGTCATTGGTAAGTATAAAACTATAAGGTATTTTAGAATTTTAATAAATATAAAAAATATTGACTCATATTTTGCGGTTTGTCTCTTATTTAATTGATCCACTTCAATCTCTAAGCATAGAATTAATGACAAGTCTACAAGCATAAACTTTTTACACAAACTTCATCTACACCATTAAAAAGTGAGTCTGACACAAATTTCAATGTCAGACCTCACTTTTTTATGATTTGGATGCAAGTTTGTGTTTTAATTTGTGCACTTAAACTTTTCTTATAATTAATAGCCATAATACAGAATAAAGATGTTTGTAAGGATTAACCGTCATAATATTCATGAAAGAAAATATAGAAAACAAAGATAAGCTAATTTAAGCAAACAATTTGATAACTTTGTATATTATACACTTCATTAGTATATATTGGTATAGTACAAAATTTATCTTATGGTAAATTTTGAGTATCACTAGTGTAACGAAAAAAAGATATAAATATTGAATTATTAAATTGATTTCGTATATGAGCAAATAATTATCGAATCAATAGTACCGAAACAATCAATCGATATTGATATAAAAATTCGTGTATCAATTTTTTTAAACGCCTTTACTTTCTACTTGGTAATATACCATCGAAAAATAAGAATATTTAGCGTTGTCTATTCACAAGGACTTGGATAACACTCTTCTTGTGAGTACGACTTGGCCTTGCAGGAGAATTGGGCAGAGAATTTTTCCAAAATGGCTTTGTTTCCATTAAAATTTCTCAGCTACATCCAATTTTTTGAGTTTTCTTACTGCATAGCCTGAAAGCCAATTGAATTGACATTGGGTGTAATTTTTACTCCAACGCCAATTAAATTGGCGTTCAAAGTTGTATTAACTAATTATCTCTTTAATTAATTTAAATTATTTTTTTTTTATAAAAAAGGAAAAAATTAAAAGGAAAAAAAATTCCAGTTTGACTGGCGTTAGTTAGAAACTAAATGTTAAATTTTTTATTATTTATTTTACTTTGATTTTTTGATTTTTTTTACTTTTAAAATATTTTAAAAAAGCATAATTAATTAAAATAAAAAAAATAAATATATAGATAGTCTAATCGCCATAATATATAGCAATTAAAAAAATAGTTATTTTTTTAACCTTTCAATTTATATAGCAATTAAATTGACTATATATTTATTTTTTTCTTTTAATTAGTTATTTTTTCTTTAAAAGTTTAAAAGTTAAAAAAAAAAACATTTTGAATAGTAGAAGAGCCGTTATGGGAAAATACCCATTGGGCGTAGGTAAACTTGGCTAAGCTCAAAACTTAAGAGCTAGTTAGATGTAAATAACCAAAAATAAAGATTTTTTTTTTCACTTAAACAAAAATAAAGAAATATCAAAACGACTTGGCGCCCAAGAACCCTCTAAAATCTCTAGGGTTTTGCAAAACATCTATTATTGTTTCAGACAATACACCGTATGCTCTGCCAAAGAGATATATACCTCTCCAATGGAATGAAACCCTCCTGCCCGAAACTTAACCCCTCCGTTCGACCACCACCCATGGCTTTCTCCACCGGATTCCGCTTGCTACGCTGCTACACTAATCCCCTTCCAGCCCGTTTGTCGGGGCTCCGACTGGGCGTGTCGGGGCTCCGTTTCCTCTCTGCAGCGCCTCCTCATCGGATTCGGGCTGTGAATGCCAGACGCGGAGAGGAGGAGAGAGAGGAAAGAGATGAAGGTAATGGTAGTTTGATTGTGAGAGATACAGGGAGAGAAGGAAGGATTGTTCCTTCCGAGCTTCACAAGGAGGCAACTGAAGCTTATATGGCTTATGCCATGTCGGTGTTGCTGGGACGGGCGTTGCCGGATGTTCGCGACGGGTTAAAGCCGGTTCACCGCCGAATATTGTGAGTAGACCACCTGCATTTTGTGGAACATTTTGTTTTTGGATACATTTTATTTGTTTTCTATGAGTAGAAATGTTTTGATTTTTTTTAGAACAGAATTGAGGGTATGAAATGGGCAAGCATCGGTGTCTTAACAATTTGTTTGGATAACTAAATGGTCACAAAACCTTGGCTGTGGAAAAAGGAAAATTGACCTCATGAGAGGGAACAAATTTAAATAGTAAAAATAAAAAGAGCAGTAATAGGGGAGTCTAATGATAACAGATTTGTTAAGTATAAATTTAAATTTTTGTGTAATGTATAGTTGATGGAGGCCAAATATATCTTAAGTTTGGTTTGAGTTTGATCGTTATTTTGTTTCTGTACCTCTTCTCAAGTTCCAATTAGAGGATAATTAATAGTCCTTTTGGGCAATTAAGATTAGAAGAAAGAAAAGAAATATTAGATAGGAATGAAAGGAAGAAAAGGACTAAGACAACTATACTTGTCATTTGGATTAAATTAAAGAGGAAGAAAAATTTGGAGAAATGTACAAAAAAAAAGAAATCAAACTATAAGCTTTTTCATGAACAACTCCATGTTTGGCTCGGAACAAGAGAGAGTGGAAGAAAAACATCCCTAATTTTTATACCCTTGTAAGCTTTTGAAAATTGATCAAATAGTAATAGTGAACAGGTCAAGCTCGGTTTTTTCTAGCATTAAGCTCAACTTTCAATTATTAACGAGCTAAGCTTGCGCACAATTTTTAGGCTTGTTATCTATGATGGACTATTCCGAAACTAGACTCAATTGGTTCAATTCATTTGCTCTTATCAATAATTATATTTAACAAGGCATTAAGAGATTTATCACAATAATATTATAATTTTATTGAGTCATTTTGGTTGGTCACAAGTCGATATCGAGTCAATCATTCAATATTTTAATTTTTTGATATAATGTATAAACTCTTCGTATCCCATGAAATATATATAATGATTGGATATATATACA
Organism: Hedera helix; assembly: GCA_947179155.2. Lineage (NCBI taxonomy): Eukaryota > Viridiplantae > Streptophyta > Magnoliopsida > Apiales > Araliaceae > Hedera > Hedera helix. Next base: position 32,144,661 of record OX359272.1, on the reverse strand, counting down.
TGCATGCATGTATGACATAATTTGGGAACTAATGGATATGAAAAGACAACTCCTGAGTTCAAATTATTCAATATATGAAAATAGAGCATGTAATTGGCAGTAAGAATTATTTATGAAAATCTTTGGGAACTATTAAATATTCAATATAAGAAAATGAATCATGTCTTTGGCGCCTATGTGTATGTATGTGTCTGTATGTATGTGTGTGTGTGTGTATATGTATGTGTATGTATTTATGTATGTATACATGCATGTATGCTTTGCATTTGACTTTTTATCAAAAACAACTCAAACTAAGAAGATAATTACTTACCACCTAAATTGAATAAAGCTACACATTGAAGTAATTAATAACAATTCTAAATTAACATTATGGAATTTATTGGTCAATACAAAATGCATACTATTCATTAAAATAAGGATTTAAAAATATAATATAATTCATTTATTTATAATGATTTTCATATAGTATATAAATTTGAAAAATACAAATTTTATAAAAAGTCCGTGCCTTGCACGGGTTACCAATCTAGTATTATAAGAGAAGAGAGGACCCCCCCCCCCCCCCCCCACCATATTATATTTGAAGGGACGATATAATCTTATGAATGACTCATTAACACTTTTCTCTCTCCTAGTTTCCTAGTCTGTCCTTTCTCATTTTCCATTTGTCTCTTTGGAAGACCAATCCACCTGGCACTGGTATATTGTTCATCCCTGCTATTTGATTTCTATATAGTACTATGTCATTTCCTCAATTAAAGCTGACTGTAACTTCTGTAGCAGAAGTTACAGTACGTTAAATGCATTTAGAAGTTAGCAGAAGTTACAATGCTTCACAATGCACTTCTGGAGTACACATTCTTCCTTATTGGTGATGACTTTGGTTATGCCTTATGTCGGTGAAAGAATTGATAACATGTTGGAATTTGGGGGTGGGGGTGAGTGAGGAAGGATTTGTGGAAGAAATGGGATTTTCCCACTCTGTTATGTGGATGATTTGATGCGAGTGAAATAGATGATGCTTTTAGGTGTTCTGAAATCAGCTTGCAAAATGAGGTCCAAGATTTCTATTTCGTTTACTCTAAAGTGGTATACCTCCAACAGATAGAATTAGTGGAAAGTAAAATAAATGTCCTTGTGAAGGAGAACAACCAAGCAATACGAAGATAAGAAATGCTATCCCTCAAACACCTCAGCGACCAAATCTTCCAGGGAGGGGCAAAACAAAAAGAAGGCCTATCCCAAAGAATAAAGAAAGGTGGCTATCATTTTAAATCTTGTCATTCCATTTGAACTTGAGTCGTAATTTGTGCAAACTACTGAGTAGTGCCTTCCAAAGTAGTAGAACAGTACTGGTAGTAAATCAGAGAATCAAATTCTGATAACTAAACTTTCCTAATTGCAAACAATTTGAATAAGCCAAATTTTCTCATGAAACAATCATAGACCAAATTAAATGCAAAATGGTAAATAGACGTCATCTAGAATTGAAGGCACAACATCATTGTGGCTATGAGTACAATTTTCTTCTATACTTTAGATTGCTTTTGGGGTTTCTAATTCATTTTTTTCTGTCCATTGGTGCCTATTTGAGTTTAATATGTGCTTATATTTTCTTTGGAGAGCTTGAAGTGCAAGTTAAAGTGGCAAACATTTAAAGGTTCTGGACATTTATTTGAGTTTAACTAAAGTCAAGTATATTTTCCCCTATTTTTAGCAAGTTCATAGTTTTTCTCTCAATTTTACTTTTATTGATTCTATTCTGGGTATTGGAGATTATGGCAAGAATGGTTTCTTTTCCATTGGATGAAACTAGACAGAGACAGTGTTTTCTAGGAACATTTAATATTTTACATTTAATCACTGCTGAATTTTATTTGAATTTCCTGCGTTCTCCTTGGAATTGTATCGAGACTAAATACTTTGTCTCCCCCCCTTTCCTTTATCAATTACGAGCAAGTTCACGTGTTTCTTCTTTCATGGTCCTAGTGCCCCTTATGTTTGATCTTTGATCCTGATTCTAGACCTTTGTTTTGAACTAGTTTCTGAACAATCTAAGATCAATACTATGGCTGTCAAAATAGTTTAGAAATCTAGTAACTAGATTTTTTAGGAGTCCCTAGTAAGCAATAACTGTAGGGCGAAGCTATCCTATTTTTACGATACGTCAGTTTGTTGTTCATGGCCTACCTATACCTACCGTTTCTTTTTTATCATGTATTTAAATTTGGAAATACTAAAAAGAATGTCAAATGTACTTATATCCCCGACTGACGTTAAATTGGTGATAATACATGTAATCAAACACCAAGTAATTTGTCTAATTTATCTTCTTTGAAAGCTTTCTTAAATGTTTTAACTTCTATTTTTGTATTTTCTTATTCTACTTTAACTAAATAGGCCTTTTATACTGGAATAATGGCTATTCAATTGTATTAAGGTAGCTAGTACTTAATAACTGATAATATGTCACTTGATTAATATGCTGTCTGCTGCAGAAGTATTTAAATGCGTGTTTAATGTAGTAGTCTTTATCTTTGCTGAAATTTTTCTACAGATTTGCTATGCATGAACTGGGCCTTTCATCGCGCAAGCCTTACAAGAAATGCGCAAGAGTAGTTGGAGAGGTTATAATCTAACTTTTCCTTTCCTATGTGACATGAAGTGTTAAGCTTGTCAGTTTTGTGGAATGTTCTTCTGTCATATAATCAATACCTGCATAATATAACCTTTTTGGCTTTTACTGCAGGTTCTTGGTAAGTTTCACCCACATGGAGACACTGCTGTCTATGATTCCTTGGTCCGAATGGCACAGGTAATCTTGGAATTGGAAAGATTGATTACTCTTTGAAGAAGGGAGAAACTAAGGTTGCATAAAGAATAAGAAGTCTGAAAATTTCCTATTAAATCTAAAATATTGTACTGTTCTCTGGGACTCATATCCTTAAATTTACAAGTGCATAACTTACAAAAGATAGATAAACAAATCCTCGCGGACACACGCACTCGTTATATATGTATATATGAATTTATACCCACACAAATATGCCATAGGAGAAAGCGTGTTTTGAATTCTAAGGTTATGTCCTCACTGCCAAAATCACATGTTCTTTCTAGTTAATCATATAAATGTTCATTCAGTCCAAATATTGAGGTTGAGCAGTAAAGCAGTTGGGTGGAGAATATGCATATAATATGTGCATGACTTTAAGGTTGGTTCTATATGTGAATATTGATTTGATTGCCCTGTAAGATATCATATCATTGCCATCAGTAGAGCTAGAGCATTATGCATATAACTGGTCATGCTTGTTTTAATGTACTCAATTTTGTTTTTTTTCCCCCTTAGTTAAGTAGTAAGAACAGAAGTTATACTACCTAAATCACATTTCTTGAATTCTATTAGCTGATGGGTTCCGATGGATTCAGTGATATCATGTCACTCTTGCCATCCTCCCGAGACAATATGATGAATATACAAAAGCATGCTGGCAAGTTGAAAAGGGGAGGGGTTTCCATGTCCACTTTTTGTGCTTTGGTTTATGATTTTTATGCTGTTTCCTATCAATGATTTTTAATAGTTGTACTCTTCAGTTCATTCAATGTTAATTTTAGAGGCATTCATCTTCACTCTCTCTCTAATCCAAAAAATTTAGTTAATGAATACCATTAAATATAGTTTTTGTAAACTTGTTTTTATCTGCTCTCTCCAGGATTTCTCCTTGCGTTCCCCACTCATTCGAGGGCATGGGAACTTTGGTTCAATTGATGCAGATCCTCCTGCTGCGATGCGTTATACAGAGTGCAGATTGGAGGTTGGTTTTTTCCGTCTGAACTATTTCCACACACTCTCTACCCGATACGATTTACTTAAAAACCCGGGAGTTAGTGGGAAATTATATGTCATGGATGATGACCTGTTCATTTACTGTCTGAAAGAAACAAGAATTATAAAATAATCGGTCATTTTTACTGGTGTTTATTGTTGACTGGACTTCTCTTCAATGATACCAAATGGATATCTAATCCTTTACATTATGAAATAATTCATGAGCAACATTAACAATTAATTATTTCTTAATTGATATATGCTTCGTTTGTTGCCCTGATTTTGTTTGCTTCTTGGCTTTGAGTTCCTTTGTTAAAACAAGAATTATAGGGTTTTATCCTTTTTTGCCTAATCAAAATATCAATTTCTCAGGCACTCACAGAAGCAATGCTGCTGGCTGATTTAGAGCAAGACACGGTGATCACTTTTTATTGTTTTAAACTCTGCAGTTGTTGAAGTTATTTATTGTTTTCACATTGCAGTAGTTGCACTTCTTTTCTTATTTTTTTTAAACATCTTTTATTGTATGTTTCATTTTGTTCTCAGGTTGATTTTGTTCCAAATTTCGACAATTCTCAAAAGGAACCATCGCTGTTGCCAGCTCGGGTCCCAAACTTATTGTTAAATGGTTCTTCTGGGATTGCGGTGATTTATCTGCATTTTATGTACCTTATTTAAGAATTAGAAGTCCTTAACTTATTTTTTTAAGCTTGTCTTCTTCCATCCTATTCCTCTTACTCCTACGATTCCTTAGGATTTTCATTTTTTTTAGGTTGGGATGGCAACAAACATTCCTCCTCATAATCTTGGGGAGTTGGTGGATGCACTCTCTGTGCTGATTCATAATCCTGAAGCAACGGTATATGTCTAATCTTTGAAGAATGGTTTTTATGTGCAGATTTGGTTTTGCTTTTAAATACTTCCTTTTCCCTCGTGCGAAAATTCAGAAAAGAGATGAACTGGTTTATTAGACTCTATTTACTAGTATATCAGAAAGTTTTGAATTTCCTTTGACATTCCACATTGGTTTTTTACTTTGGGCGGCTACTGATTTTACACGTTGCTCCTGTGCTTCATATGGTAACTCTTAGATTACTCCCATTTGTGGTGAGGATAGCAACTGTTAGTTGACAACTCGCAACCATGGTGTTGTGGGCTCAAGGAGGATCAACAATTAGGCTCTTTTGTTTTTTTAGGACTACAATCAGTGAAATCTGCTTTGTTGATGGGCAGAGGCTGGCAGGACAGTTCTTGCCGATTGCTTTAATTTAATTTAATTTCTATTTATAATGTGTGTTTTGTTCTGTTAGCTGGAGGGAGAAGACTTCTCCTTTAATTTTTCACGTAAGACGGTTTTTGGTTCAATATAATCTTTAAACCAAAGAAAAATAAAATTCCTTTCGTACGTACACTGGAAATTGGTTGCTAAAAGTCTTCTCTCTACTTTCCATTTTTTCTGCTTTTGAGTACAAGAAAATTAACATGACTCATGAAACATGTTTACTGTCCATAATAGAGCCCTTGCCCTGCGGTTGGCACATGGAATGGGAAATATGCAACAAACTATTTCTTTTTTCAGTTTGCTGTCATTTAATTTCTTGACCTTTTGGCTGATCAGTTTCTACTATAGCTTTCCCCCATCAAGCTTAAGGAAGGATTTAGCCATTTAGGTCAAAAGTGGTCCATTTTCAGAAATTTTGTAAGATTTTTTTGCCTTCCTATCATTTAATAGTAATAAAATAAAATCCTGAATCAGCCATGTTCATAAACTTCAGTTGCATAGAAAACTTCCGAAATTGCATAGTTAGTTGCTTGAGTTACTGACTTGTGCGCTAATGTTTTACACAAATGAACGCATTTACAGCAGCAAACATCTAGAAGGGTAGTTTTAAGAGGGAAATATTTATTGATATAGAGCCTTGGTTTATGATATACTGTTTAATATATGACGGAGTTATGTTGTTTGCATACCATCTTGTGTCAACTAGAGCCACTTGAAGGATAAGTTAAAAGACTCGGTACGAATTTCAATAAAGCTCATTGATACTTCATTTTATTCAATTGTAAGCAACAACTCTTTGTTTGGGGTTGGTCACAGAAGAAAAAGGGGACTTGCATGTATTTGTGATATTTTGTTGAAAGTTGTGAACTGAATCGATGTCAATATATTTTGAGCACTAATGCTAGATGCACGAAAGAATGATGTGTATGGTTGTTGTTGGTTATAACCATTAGACGCACCCATATATGGCAAATCATCAACTAATTACATCTTGCCACGTCATTTAGTATTTCAGTATCTAACAAGTCTTTAGTAACTGTAACGGGACTCTGAGCCTGCCTCTCTCGTCTCAGAAATTTATTTGCTCTGTAACAGCTGCAAGAGTTGCTGGAGTACATGCCTGGACCTGACTTCCCAACTGGAGGGCTAATAATGGGTAATATTGGGTAGGTCGATTCATCTTTCTCCTTACTTCCTATTCATTGCTCAGGCATAATATAAAGGTGCAAGATACTAAGATCTTTTTATCATGCTTTCATTGCACAAAACTAAGCACTATTTAGTTACAACTTTTTGTGGGCTTCTATTAAATTTCAGCAAGGTTGGTGGGCTGCCATGGTTGAAGGTTCTTATGCTTTTTTCTGCTTTAGAGGATTTCTTGTCCTCTTTTTTTAATTTAAGTGTCTTCTTCTGTGTAAAATAATTGATCGAAATATGGAAACCATCATATCTTGTTATGGTTAAAAAAATTTAAAGTTAGAACACTCCCAATAATTGTGTACACTTGCAGTTTGGTCTATTTGTGTAATTTGAAATATCATTATTTTTATACTTCCTCTGTACCACTTCCAGTGTCATGGTTCAAAACCATGCTTTTAGCACGGAATTAAAGGCGGCAGTTGGCACATTTATATGTATATACTAATATTTTTTTTTTGGTTTAATATTGAACTCTTAAAGCTAAGGATTACAAAATAATTTTTATATACGTGTCTTGAATGTTTTAAATTCTGTGCCACAAACATGAGTTGTACCATGACATTTAAAGTAGAGTGGACGGGGTACTTTTTTTCCATTCTAAATTATAGAAACTGCTTTTCTTGTTAAGTAAATTATGGATACTGTGAGACTTTCTTTGCCACTTGTTGCCTGTATATGGTGGTAATTAGGGGCCACTTTGGAGGTGATTCTAGGTCTCAAATTGTCACCTATGAAATTGGTATTCTTTGTCTAAAGGTATTTAGGTTGTGTTTGTTTAGGTCTAAATGCCCCTCTTAATGAACTCACGTCTGAATCGGTAAGAGGCCAAAATTGTTTGTTAAAATTTTGCTCGTCTTTTAATGCCTCTTAATCGGTAAGACATAAAATAAATCTAAATCATTAAGAGCTGCCTCTTAATAAAAAAAAATTGGTAATTTTTTTTATATAAATACATTCAACAATATTATCCACTCATTTTTATTAAATTGAATATTTAAAATTATTAAATAAAATTTTATCCTTTAAAATGGTAAAATAGTGTCATTAAGAGGCAATACACTTTTTAGTTATCAAACAGTTTTTTAGATTCAGATGCTATTTCAAGTTACAACCAAAATTTGTTAAAAAGTACTCCACAATTTCAAAATTAAGCACAATTTCAAGAACACCAGATATTCTACAAAATTTCAAGTTTCAACCAAAATTTATACAAAACAAAGTTACAGAAGGCTCAAAGGCAATTTGCTTTATCTATTTATGACAAAATCTAAGGCCTCAAAGGGGGTTAGCAATTAAGTGTAAAATGACAACATATTCGGATATTTCTTGTTAATGTAGTAGCTAGATGATCAAATAAGGAATCAAAGGCCCCCACCATTGCTCCAACAACCCCCTTTTCCCCAGCAAAAACTCCCCTGGAATAAGTGCTGTTTGAGGAAGTCCATTAAAACTGTTCCTGTCAATTTATCTTTGCCAGATTTGTATCTCTTATTATGCCGCCAACCCCACTAACAAAATAACATGTTCATGCTTTCTGCTAATTCTACAAAGACAGTGTGTCAAGTTTACAAACCATTAGGATGGAGTTTGCAGTCAGTGAATGGAAAATTTACCAAATGACTTCTCTTTGGATGTCATCCAGCTTATGAAAAATTGACATTTGACTGTGATAACTTAATGTCTACTCTTTCTTATCTGATTGTTGTTCATTTTTCTTAAGCATCTTAGAGGCGTATCGAACTGGACGAGGACGTGTTATAGTTAGAGGAAAGACTGATATAGAATTACTTGATTCCAAAACCAAGCGCACAGCAATTATCATAAAAGAGGTAGCTATCTTATACAAATTATTATCCCTAAAATTTTTTTACACAAAATTGTTAGCAATTCATATGCACTTTCAAACTGACTTGTCAAAAAAAATAAAAATAAAATAATATGACCTTTCAACTTTGTATTCACTTTCAAGCTGTAATGTATTGAGAAATTTGTCTTTTTTCTAACTGTTATGGTTTTATGTATGAAACAGATCCCATATCAGACGAACAAAGCATCTCTTGTTGAGAAAATTGCCGAGCATGTGGAAAACAAGGTAATCTAATTATTAATAGATTGTCAGTGTTATGTTTATTTTTACTTAACGCAAACTGATAAGCTGACAAACATCTTCTTGTTTTTGTATAGTCAACTCTTAATTTTTTGTCAAATTTTTTTTAAGGCTTGGAGAAAAATGTTCTATGCTTCCCTCTTACGAGCAGATATAAGCATAGGAAAGTTGCCTTGTGGTTAGATAACTCTATTCAGTTATGTGATGATAGATTTACATTTTTGCAAGTGAGAATGGCACCTTGGGCTAGGGAAGGAGTTTTCACCACTTGACCAATATGAACCCTATCAATTAACCAAAAGCAATTCAACTAAGTATGCTGCCCCTATGGGTTCATCCTGCAAAAAGATGCAATGGAAAGACATTAGAGGTGGTGAAGGATTGATATCATGAATGATCATCTTGTCAAAATTTTCACCTGTCCCTGCTCTGCACTTAGTGATATACCTATATTGGTAGTTAACAACAATAATTTCATTCATTACTTGAAGATTCTTCTTCATATTTAGATACTTTTGGCTTTTCCTTTCATTAAATGATATGAACAAACTTAATTGTTTTTCTGTCTTATGAAAGGGTGGGTGTATACATTATCACGTACTGCAGTTGTATGATCGTCCTTTATATTTTGCACTACTTTGTAACTACCTTCCTACAGAATTTTATGGCTCAGCATATTCCAGAATCCTGTTTGTCCAGCTAATGCATTTATTAATTTTTATTTCTTTCAGTATTGATCCTTAATTCATGCTTTTTTGTTAATTACGGTATTTTAATTTTGTTAGAATTTGGAAGGCATAAGTGACATTCGTGATGAGAGTGATCGATCTGGAATGCGCATAGTCATTGAGGTATCAATATCAGTACTATTGCATTTATTTTCTATTTGGTGCAGACATCAAAAGTTAGCACGTCTTTTTGGAATTTTATGACTTATGAGCAAGGATAATTATCTCAAAATTTCAGCTTAAGAGGGGATCTGATCCGTCCATCGTTCTTAATAATCTCTACCGCCTTACTGCTTTGCAGTCCAGTTTCAGCTGCAACATGGTGGGGTGAGTAGTTTCTAGATCCTTAATAGCTTCTAAACTATATATTCTGGAATATGGACAAGACAGTATCATTTAAGTAGAGTAAGGAAGCTAATATTCCCAAGGACGCTCACTAGAACTAAACGAGGAAAATTAATACTTGTATTGTTTATTATTTTTTTCTTTAATATAAATACTTCATCAAAATTTGAAATGAATTTTATGAAATTGAATGCTTTGCATCAAGTTATACAGAAACTACTTCAACTTTAATGAAAAATATTTTTATGCACTTCTAAAAGCTGTAGTTATTCCATTAACTTAAGATATGGAGGCTTTTGGGAAGATATGGTAAATAATCTTTATGATTATTAATTCTTATCTTAGGTACTCTGATGCTAGTTTTTCACTGTGTTTCTCTCTCTCTCTCTCTCTCTCTCTCTGAAGTCCATTTTCAGTTCTTTGTTTCACTGTTGCACCCTAATAATGTCATTAGATATTTTAATTGACTTTCTTAATTTCCTTTATCTTTACTATTCACAGGATTCTTAATGGGCAACCCAAACAGATGTGTTTGAAGGAACTGCTTAAGGTGACACGTTACATGCTATCATTTATAAATCTTTTTATATGTAATGTTGAAGTATTATGGTTTTGTTAGTGCCTTTTAGTAAGCCTTGATCTTCCTTCCTTTTTTCGCTTATTGATTTATTTATTTTGTCTCGGGGTTTAATCGCGTTTACATATAGGGGTGTTCAACTAGTTTTAACCGGATTGGTACCGAATTCGTCCAAAACTAGGTACCGACACCGAATCGGTTAATACCGAAAATAATAATAATAATTTATTTATTTATTAATAAAAATATAAAAAAAAGGAATACCGAACTAAAAAATCGCGTACTGGTACCAGAACCGGTATATCCAATTGGCCGGTTCGGTCCGGTTCAGTATACACTAAAAACCGAAAAAATCGGATCAAATGAACACTCCTATTTACATACACCCCTAATCTTTATTTACATCTTTTTATTTTACACCCTACAAGTTTGTAAAACTAACAAAAGACCCTACCAAAATGTTTTAAATATTACTCCCCTTGACCCCAAAAGGATGGCTCAAGTGACAAAGTTTTTGTCCTCAAAAGCATGTCCAAAGTACATAAGTCAACTATATAAAATTTTACATTGACTAATTTACCTTTGACCATATTACATCTTATTAGCTAAATAGTAAATCAATCACATCACAACCCAAAAACCCAGGAGCCAAATTAAGCAATTAACACAGACCAATATTAGACTCACCACACACGTACCAATTCAAGGGCAAAATGAAAAGTAAATTTATACTCTCTCCTATTATTTGACTACCTTAAGTTGTGTGAAATTTGCCCTTAAGCAATCCTTTTGGGATGGGACGGAGGGAGTACTAGTTTACCCCAGCAGCACTGCAAGGAATTCATCTAGGCATCCTGTTTCCTACCTATCTGAATCCTGGATATACACTAAAATGTATCTGGGGGTGTATCCGCTAGACATACACACTTTTTGCATGTGCGCTACCTATTTTACCGATTATGTGCTTTGTTGTTCATACTCAAATATCAAGAGCTAAGCTCTAGCTAGCAATCTGATTTTTTCATCCTTGAATTATTTTACAGGCATTCTTGGATTTTAGATGCTCTGTAGTTGAAAGACGTGCGAAGTTCAAGTTGTCACAAGCTCAAGACAGAAGTCATATTGTTGAGGTATATTTAAATTACTTACGACTTTCCAATATACATGGACGTATGGAGCAATAAGCTCCATGTCTCCTAGGGTTGAAACATTTCGATTTGTACTCTTTGTTTATTCAATGAACGTAGGTGTAGGTGGCTTCGAAGTTTGACTGTTAAATAAACATAACCGGATAATTTATGCTGCATAAGTCATTTCGAGACTATTTAATAGCGTACAGTTGCTACTGCTCATTCTGTTCTTTTTTTCCCAATTGTGTTGCTCTTTTGTAAAATAAGGGCATCGTAGTGGGGCTTGATAATTTAGATAAAGTAATTGACATAATCAGGAAAGCTTCAAGCAACTCAATGGCATCAACTAACTTGAGGAAAGGTATGAATTCTCTTTGTTTTAGCTTCCTTACTATAGATGCTTTTGTTTGTTAGTACATTTTTTTCTCAAGAATATTGAAGGGAGAACTGCATTTCTCCCTGTGGTACTTTGTTTTATATTGCAAGTTCTCTAATTTCCTTTTGTCAATCCAACTGGATCAGAAATTGCCTTGTGTTGGATTCTTGGGCGTGGATGGAACCTTGTTTGTATCTTGAGAATCCCTAAATGGCAGTGTTGTTAAAGGTGAGCCTAGGCGTGAGACCCGATGAGGTGCGAGGTTTGGGCATTGCCTCTCCTGCGGCGAGACGGCTTCAATGAGCCGCGAGGCACGTGAGGCGATCGCCTCTTCAAAGTTGTGGCCCTAATTCTTACCTATTAGATTTTTAATTTAAAATTCATCTTAGGCTTAGGAAGAAAGAAAAGTAAGAGAAGGAAAGAGGGAGGTCTGCACTTCAACTTCAACGATTGGCTGAGCTCTTGGCATTTTCGGGAAGTTTGCGTGATATGATTTGTTGCCTTTGTTTTTTCACTGATTCAATGTTGCCGGTTATGTTCCAGTTTTTGATGCAATTGAGGTCTGAGTAGCTGCTTGTGTTTGGTTGATTATGTGGCTAATGGACCCATGTGTCTAAGTAGTTTAGCCTGAAGTTACATGTGGGGGGCAGTCAAGGTTCAAAGAAGCGGCGAAATTGGCGAATTCTTAGTGACTCAGTTTGGTTTCTTTAGTCAGGGGTCCAATATTGAGTCAACTTATATTTTCAGGAATCATATGTAAAGGCCACGTATAGATGAAATTGTCATAATGGGGAAAAATAACGGTGACGGAGAAATTAAGCAGAAATAACGTTGGAACGTGAAATCGACAAAGGGGACCTTTTGGTGGAATAGAGGGAGTAACAGTAGTATAAATAAATAATTATAATTATAATAAATAAATATATAAATGTCCATACTAATTAATCAAATAGTTATAACAAATAAATACTGTTGTCTGCTTTGTTAAAACTGTCAATAATTAATTGAACTAAGATACTTTTCTCACTTTCTTTCTGGCAGAGTTTACTTTATCTGAAAAACAAGCTGATGCTATATTGGACATAAACTTAAGAAGGCTTACACTGCTTGAGGTGTGTAATAATTATATGGTTCATCACTATTTTGACTTGATCAATTTTTTGACTGTATATCTGCTGTTTCCTTCATGTTGGAGAGTTCTTTTGTTTGCTCTTATGCAGAGAAATAAATTTGTCAATGAAGGGAAATCCTTGATGGAACAAATTTCAAAGTTGGAGCAACTTCTGTCAAGCAAACAACAAATATTGCAGGTAGGTGTATTGTACTGATGATATATCTTCATAGTTTTTTTTTTTCTAAAGAAAAATTATTAGATTAAAAAGAGAGAATAGAAAAATAGAGGGGACTAGGAATTAGGCTACCATTTTAACAAGTAGAAAGAGAACACTCAAAAGTAGGCAGCTCTCCAATTGTCACAAAGATCTGACACAAAAGTACCCCTAAAGAGACAGAAAAGATCACACACTTGCCAAGCATCTCAGCATCCTAACTTCCTCCAAAACCTTGTAAATTTATCAAACCCATCATACTCGTTGGTACTCTTGAGCATCCAAAATTTTGCAAAGCCCCAAAAATATAAACATCACCACCCACACACAAATGATGATTTCAAAGACCATAAATAGTATACATAGAACTTTCCTCTCCCTTGGCCAATTAGGACCATACACCAACTAAAATAACCAAAGTCCATGCCATTTAGCGTTCATAGTTACTGACAATGAAAAGGAACCACAAGTAGAGACTTTAACAAGTCGCACATCTCGTATTCCAAACAACTAATCCTTCCTAACGCCTATAAAAAGGAAGGAACTCAAATCCTAAAGCCTGGAATCCTGAAAACTACAGATAATCATCACTCTACCTACTCAAACTTAGATTCTTGAAAGAAGACTGCATCAAGAACAACCATCAGGAGCACCTTTCTAAATTAACTACCTGATTCTTATAAGGCACAAAATTAAGCTTAGTAATAACTCTCGGCTCATTTAGGGAAAGCATGAGCCTATCAAATACAAAACTCTTTTCATTCTCTGTACTATTCTCTTCCCGTCTTTGCACTGGCTTTTATTCCTTAGCTGCACTAGTTATTGCACTTTTATACTTTTGATGCAATATTCGAGTTTCTTACGACTAAGAGGAAGTATTTTGAGTTTTCTGACCCAAATCAGTGTCTGTTGGAGGATGACCTATTAGTGGATTATTTATCTCAGAAATTCTAATCTCGGAACACCAATCTCCATATAAACTTGGCATCGACGAAGGTAATGTCAAACCTTAACAAATCAAAGTCATATTCTATCTAGCCACCAAAACTACCTAGGATATCCACATCAGCAAAATCTCCCACAAAGAATCTCCATTTGTTAGAAAACAGAAAATTCTCCAATGATGGAAGGATAGGTAACCCTGCTATTGTTATCCATCTTCCCCTATGAGAGCTCTGCAAATCCGTACAACACACGTTCCTCTTCCATACATCCAAATGTAGCAAAACACCCAGTTTCTTCATGTCTTTTACCAACACTCTTCTTGCCTCTGCTTCTGAAGGTAACTGAAATTAGTAAATTATTTGGCTGTAGAAGAACTTGAATAAAAGTTGCAATATCCATGCATGCGTAGGTCAAACCTCAATACTAGAAATAGAGCCAGCATTACCAAGAAAATACCCAACCAAACATGATCTTAAAATCCTCAACTTACTTTCCACCTTTTGCTTATCTACTAAATGAAAATTTTAAATTTACGATCTTTACATTACATACCAGATACAGGAAATGTTGGCAAAGATGATACATCCCTGAAAGGTGAAGCCATTTCCTATGAAGGACAAAGAAACTCAAAGACAAAGTCCAAACAATCTTTGTTTTTTTTTTTAAAAAAAAAAAGTCTGAACAATCTTAACTTGTACCACCTCATTATTATGGTGATGCGATTTAGAAGAGAATCCCTGTATGATGATAAATAGTAGAAATTGAAAGGATGCAAAAAACCCTATATAGTAACAACTATATGCTTTGATATTAGGCAATGGTAAAAATTGGAAGGATGCAGAAGTGGCTTCATGCAAGCGAGTTGCACCTTGCAATCCGAACTGAGGACGGGTTTTTGGAGTAAGCATATGAAAATATGAAATTCAGACTCGTGTGACAAGCAAAGGCTCCGAAAGGGTCACTATACATTCCGTACGACCTGTTTTGAATGCTAGAACGGGGAGAGGGGGAAGGGGGAAAACTTTGATCTTGAATGCCCTAGGCGGGGCGCCTTGTATTTGTTCGTTGGCGTGTTCTAATTCATTTTTTGACAGGAGATCACAAACACCCGTATGATTTTCGTTGTAGTTTACTGGATTTTTAGAAGGAGCCAAATCTTCAAGATAATCTCACCAATGCCTTTTCGTGCGTAGATAATTATAACCATATACATATAAAATGATAGTAAAGGAATGCCAAGAATGGAGTTTGCATCCTCAGTAGGAGATATTGTCCTTTGCTTTTTTCTTCTGTCATTAGGAAAACACAATTTGAGAAGGGATAATAGGTTGATCTTCCCCAAGAGCTCAAATCAACGGAAAGAGTTGGCACCTCGATGTCAACTCTTGTGGGCTAACGGGAAAAGTAACACTCTACTGTGAGTAAGTAATTTTTTGAGAGATCTCCTCCAAATCACTCTATTAATGTTTTTTGCGGGTTGGTTTCATTATCATAAAGCTTTTTGCTTCAACATAAGCCAATGAAACTAGATTATTTGCAACACGCTGTCTGTAATGGAATGACATAATTTTGAGGCCCTTACAATTATTCTTGTGAAGAATGAGGTCTCACACATCGCTGAAATTTGATGCACACAATTTCTCATGGTTGTCTCTCCTGACAGCGAAGCAACATCCTCACTTAGGTCTACTTAATCCCTTCCTAGGTGGTAGGTGGGTCCTCTACTGCCTATATTTGGTAGGGCGCCTAAGCCCCCGCCATGGAAGAATCAGACCACTATCGCATGATTTAATAAATATTTTGCAACTCTACAATAGTTGAAATGCTTCTGTTAAGCTTTAAAAGATTGTTTATTTTTTGTAATTTGTCATGTAATAATTTATAAAATTTCATCTAATATATGCTTTGTATAGTATAACAAGTATATAAAATAGAAAAATATATGAAGGAGACGGTCCACCTAGGCGATAGGTAATCCCCTCAGTCACCGAAGTGCGCCTAGCGATTTTTAGAACACTGCCAAGCTAACCCTCCATCTTGAATTCTGATTGGACGATAGCTTTACAAGGGATATTACCAGCCACTTTGGACAATCAATACTTGTTTTGATATTATTTCTATCTTAAATTCTAATAATTCTAGAAAATATGTTTGGATAACCTTTATATTATTAGGAAGTAATTTAGAAAACACTTCACAAAGTTGGTAAAGAGATAATGGTAAAAAAAATCAGAAATTGTACTTGAGTTTACTTTAGTGTGCATTGTTATGCATTTAAAGCATAAACAAGTTCTGTTATTTGAATGAAATGACTTTCAGATTTTTTAAAAATCTTTTTATTTATTTTTTTATTTAGAAAATTGTAACCAAGAATTTCCTAATTTTTTGGGTACATTTAGGCAACAAAAATTTGAAACCCAAACAAGAACAAAGTATGTTAATAAAATAAGGGATATTAACCAAACAGACACAAGTTTTGCGTATATGCATACATCTAATATGGGGAACAACCTATTCATTTCTCTGTGTGTGTGTGTGTGTGCGCATGCATATACATGCATATATATATATATGTTTTTTTGTGCGTGCACGTGTCTGGACCAGATTTTAGATTCATTATTGTGTTTCAGTTTGTCAATGATATTTCCTTCTTTCTGCTGCTTAGTTGATAGAACAAGAGGCAATTGAAATTAAAAACAAGTTTTCCACTCCAAGGAGATCAACTCTTGAGGACACGGATAGTGGATTACTTGAAGAAATAGACGTTATCCCGAATGAAGAAATGTTATTGGTACTTTTTCCATGCAATTGCTTACACTCGGTCAATTGGATTCTTTTGAGGAGTGTTCTTATTCTGAAGAGTTCATAATTATAATTTCAGGCACTTAGTGAGAAGGGTTATGTGAAACGAATGAAGCCCGAGACTTTCAATCTTCAAAATCGTGGAACAATAGGAAAGTCTGTTGGAAAATTAAGAGTGAATGACACAATGTCTGACTTCCGTGTTTGTCATGCCCACGATCATGTCTTGTATTTCAGGTACTTCCTAACTGCTTCCAATTGTAGTTGCATAATTTTACTTTGATTGTGTTCCACTCAGTATTCTAAAAATCCCCACCTAGGCAATCCTCTATCGCCTCAATTTGGCTGTGCACCTAGCCCCCTGCTTAGGCTCAATCAGACCTCTACTTTAAAAGATTGTGTTTAAGTAATGTTTCATGTAATATTTAAAAAATTTACGTCTAGTATATGCTTTGTACAGTATAACATATATGTATAGTACGAAAAATAAATAAATGAGACCGCTTAAGGAAACGCTTTGTCCGCCTAGGTTCACCCATAATGATTTTTAGAAAACTGGTTCCACCGTCATAAAAAATATAATAAATTTCTTCCTTTGGTTGTGATTGCACATTATTCTACCTATTTTGTCAAAATAGTAATGGACTTTTATTCTGTGCTAAAGTCTATGCACTGTGGGGCATAGTCATTTCAAGATTTTTTTTCACTTTTAGACTAAAATATTTGGTATGCACTGTTGAACAACTATTTTAACAACTTTTTTGACTTTTTGGGGTTTGCTCAGAATTGCAGAAGATAAAAAATAAATAAAAGAAAAGCACAAAGTAAAAAATTACACAGAAGCTCTTTCAAACGGACCCTTGTATAGATCTGTTTGAAATTTAAGCATCTGTTTCTGCAATCTTTTGCCTTAAAATTTGGGCATCTAACTTGGTACGGAGTTTTTGTTTTGACTTTAATCAAGAATGGAAGCAAACATGATATTTATACCTCATAAGTATCAAATTAAACCAAAATATTATGAGAACCTGCAAACTAAAATTCAATATGGTTACTAGATATTCTGCCTTATTCCCTCCCCTGATTCCCTGATTGGTCACAAGTCCAGCTCTTAATTTTTTTAGCATAGACATGATAGTCATAGGTATCTCTCACTGACGTCGCAGTTACATTTGAAAAAATTCAGGGCTAAATATTTAGGAAAATAATGAAAAGTAAAATAGGATATGGACAAACACTTGGGATCCAAAGTTGTTTTGATATAATGGTTTGGTGGATGTATTTATGCTGATAACGGTGTTAGAGCTAGTGGACTATGTTTTAGGTTTGGAGACTTGAGAAGAGGACTTGAAGCACTTGCCTGATTCCCCATACTCCAGACCCAATTCTCAATATTGGACTTCCTGTCGCTACTTGATTCCCCTGTACTCAGCAGACCGATCTTTCAGTTGGCTGGACCTGGGTCTAGAAACATTATTACTTGATTTAATAATGTGTTCATATCTGGAACCATTCTTTTCCCTTTATCATAATTTTTTGTCTTCTGAATTATCATTTTTGAGTACCATTCTTAAAAAGGTGACTAAATGCGGGCCGTTGGTACAACCTTGAAGTAAATGTATTTGTTAGTTTGGGTCTGGTTTCATTTGAATACGCTACAATTCGTTGTCCTGTTATCCTACAATACAGTGGCTGCTGTAAACCTGCTTGCTTGCCCCTCTTGGTTGGAACACCTTGGTTTTTTTGGTCACTTATCCATACGAGAAACCAAAAAATCAATTATAATTTTAACAAGTTACAACTAACACTCCCTTCATCCCCTCAATCCATCATCAAAACCACAATGTTGTTATTTTCTATTCTCAATACGAAGGAATCATCTTGCTACCAAAAATGTTGCCACTACAAGTATCTCGCTATCATTGTCCTGACACTCTTTTATGTTTTGGTACAACGATTCCCAACTTTCAAAGTTCTACGAATGGCCCTACATTTAATGCAGGCTGAATCATGTTGTTGTCCGGTTGGTTAAATGCTAATAATGAGAATAGTAATTCACTATTCTTAAATGAAGAAGAAATCATGTAATGAAGGGGATTCTTATTTGTACAAATGGTACTTTGAACTTGGAACGAGCATGAAGAAATTAACGATATTTCTTTATCTGTTGAGTTGTTTTGCCGATCGGTCGCTCAAGATCTTTGGTTTCTATCCGGACCTGATGAAAAAATGGGATTACTTCTTATGGACTCGTTAAAAATGATTCTGATTTAGTTCATGGCCTATTAGAAGTAGAAGGCACTCTGGTGGGATCCTCGCGGATAGAAAAAGATTGCAGTAAGTTTGATAATGATCGAGTGACATTGCTTCTTCAACCCAAACCAAGGAATCCCTTAGATATGATGCAAAATAGATCTTGTTCTATCCTTGATCAGAGATTTCTTTATGAAAAAAACGAATTGGAGTTTGAAGAAGGGGAAGAATCAAGTAGTGTATTAATAATGTTGTAAATGCTTCTTTACGTGTTTGTTTATGTTGAGCTATATTAAGTTTTGCTTATGCTTCCAAAAAAATTGTTTATAATTAATAACAATCCTGTCTCAAATTTTACTTTTGAATTGGGTCGTCATTCGGTTCCCAGGTCTTCCATATTTTCCCTATCCCCTATGTTTAAGTCATTTTGAAAAATTGGTAGCCATTTGATAGAAATTAACTTTTTTCCACATGACATTATCATCAAAAGTCATTTTGACAAGTTGGCATCTACTTCTGTTAATTAAAGTGATCACCTTTTATTAGTGATCAAGGCATAGTCTACTCAGCTAGGGCCTATAAAATTCCGGAATGCACCCGTGCTGCTGCAGGCACTCCCTTGGTTCAGGTATGTCTCCCAACTCCCATCATATATTATAGTTGAACAGTCTTCTAGGTGATCGTTCATTTCATGTTGTATCCAGATCTTGTCCTTATCTGGTGGTGAGAGGATTACTTCGATTATTCCTGTGAGTGAGTTTGCTGAAGAACAGTATCTTCTAATGCTTACTGCAAACGGCTACATCAAGAAAGTATCTTTGAGCTATTTCTCCTCCATCAGGTCAACGGGAATCATAGCAATTCAGTTGGTTAGTCTTCAATTTTTTCTATCTTCATTTAATTTTGATGCTTTAAGCTTGGGTTGATGAAATGATTGCGTTATATTTATTTCTTGGTCATCCATTTTAACTGGACAGGTTCCTGGTGATCAATTAAAATGGGTCCGTCTTTGCACAAATGATGACCTTGTGGCCATGGCTTCACAAAATGGAATGGTTATTCTGAGTTCATGCGAGACTGTGAGTTCTATTATTGTCCTTTCTATATTAGTGTTTTCGGCACGCCATGTAGATTTTATGTGCCAAAAACACATTTATGTATCATATCTTTTATATACTTGTAATATAGAGAAAAAATTATAATGTACAAATATATGAAAATTTTAAAACACGCGAAAAACATTATATATAAATGCTTTCTGAAAAGTCTTCGAATTCCTGCTGAAATACTCAAAACCATGTGGCCAAGTATTTATTAGCTGGACGAGATAAAACCTATATTTATTCGACAATGCATAAAGTCCGTATAACATAGTTTTATTGTCACTCAAGCAAACATTATGCCCTTGTGATGCAGATTTGTAGACATGTGCAGGTAATAAAATGTAATTATATATATGGTTCTTAAAAAAGTGTACTTATGTAGATGATTGTAACAACCCGGTCAAATCCCGAGTCCGAATTAAATAATAATGTACTAAGGCCCAATCCACTGTCTCAACAGTTATCTTCTAGGATCATCTTAACCCACTGTAAGCTCACCTAGAATGTCATGATTGAAGGTAATATTTGTTGTAGCTTGGGATCTTATATACATATGATATCCCATGTCCCGATGCGAGACGGAGGTGTTACAATGATAGTGCTGGAGGTTTCTGAATATCTAAGAACTAAAAGCTTTCCTCTTGCTAGAAAGGATATTAAGGCGGCTGCTACTTGATCGAAGTAGAATACTTGAGGCTGGGGTCTGTAACGTGAAATGCATGGTGAGTGAATCAGAAGGGGTCATTGGATTTACTCCTCATATCTCGAGCCTGTAGCTCGAAAACACTATATCAGTTGGTGCTGTAGCTCGACCTGATAACTTCTTCAAAAATTTGGTGTAGCAGATAGAAAGCTTCTTTCTACAATTGTATGGCTTGTTGAGTTAGTCAAAATGCATATTCTTTCTCCTGACTTATAAAACAAGAATATTAGTTCCTTCATCCTGTTTTAAGTTGCACTTCTTTTGCAGTGTCTTTCAATTCATACAGATTTTAAGATGTACCAAAAAAAAAACAATATGTTGTGTATTTAAATTTTAGCATATAGCTCAAAATATATAGATATTTTGAGAATATAAAGTTTTATTGGAAATATAGAGGTTTAATGTCTTGACCATATATTAAGATCTGTGCAGAAAACATCCCCGAAAAATTTGTCAATAAAATGGTACGGGGAATATAATATACCTCTTTAAAATTACATTAACTCTCGAACACCTCAATAACATAAAATTCTCAGAAAAACCTATTAATTTCCAAAAGACCTAACATAAATTCAGTTCTATAACTCGGACATGACCCTTGATAATGAGAACTAAACTTGCTAAGAAAATATCAAAAAAATATTTTACTTTTTGTGTATGAGAAGTATTATGTAATTCAATTTCAATTTATAAAAGGGCAGAATGCAACTTGCATTGCCGAACTGGGTTAGGTGCAGAATATAAATCAACATACTTTTATAACTATTGCAAGCCCAAAGTAAAATAAAATTAAGTGTATCTTCTGTGTTGGTTTTTAAATTTAAATGCTAGGATATATATATATTTTGACAATCCCTTTTTTTTTTTTTTCCTGTTATGGTAAAATCTCTGTTTTGCTATAGATAAATTGATGAGATTTTTCCTTTCTTTATTTGTCGTCGATATTGTTTCAATTTTCGTCTATGAGATTTCCATTCTTTCGAGTTTTGAATTAAAAAGTTCTTGAAATTTCCTGTAAATATGGATTACACGTATATTTGATAAGCTTCCTGCTTTAATATTTTCACACCAGATTGGTTGCATCTTCTCTTATCATCATTATTTTTTTTCCCCATTATTTTGTTTGGACCATTCAGTGAACTGTCATATTTATATCGCTACTTATTGTATTCCCCATCTTACTTTAGTGGTGGTTATCTCAGATTCGAGCATTAAGCAGAAATACTCGAGGTTCAGTTGCCATGAGACTGAAAAGAGGAGATAGAATGGCAAGCATGGACATAATCCCAGCAGCTATGCGGAAAGACCTGGAGAGGAACTCAGAAGCCAATCACAGCCAGTACTTTTTCTTTACTCTTTTTCTTTTAAGTTTTAACATAATCATATTTTCTATTTGTTACTAAATGTGATGTCTACTTTTGGATTGCTAATTGGGTCTCTCGAAGAGTTTAAATCAAACATCATTGAAAGTACATACGTGTAATGACGATTATGGATAGATTGTGTATTTCTATTCTTGCTCTCTGATATTGCTTTGTAATATCAAAGTAAGTGATGTGGGCCCAATTTCATCATTATAACATTGGAGCATTATAATTAGTTTTTCCAAAGTAGTTGATGCATTAGTAGGAGGCTAGAGAGTCGAAATGCATTGTATGAGAGCATTTAAATACTTTTCGTTACTACTCTCTTTAGCCGTCTTGCACAACTTTAAGCACTCTTTTGCTATATTACCTTCTCATTTTGGCCTTTTAGGTTTTCCTGCTGTTCTACAGTATTCGCAGTGTGTATGGTTTTTTTTGCTTTAAACAAGTTTCTTTTATGACAAATATTTCTAGTTATCAATTCTTAAAATTGAAATCTAGTGTAAAATCTGATTTCACATGGTCTTTAAATGAGGAACTGCCTGGTTGCTGGAGTTTACCTTTTTTCCTTGTGTTTTCAGTCTTCATTATGTTGTCTTCTTATATAAAGCTGCTACTTTCACATTGTGGTTATTCTCATTTTAGAATTATTCTACTATTAGCAGTTAAAGTCCTGCTTTTCTTTATCTTTAACTCTGTAGAGTAGTTCTAATTTACTTCATCTTCTTTGTTATTAATTGATATGTATCAAGCAGTGGTAAGGGTGTGAGTGGACCGTTGTTGTTGTTTATATCCGAGAGTGGTTATGGAAAACGAGTTCCCCTCAGCAGCTTCCGCCTGTCACCTTTGAATAGAGTCGGTTTAAAAGGTTTGAAGGTATATTGGATACTAAAATTCTCTCTGTGTTTGTGTGTGTGTGTTTCCCCTTCAACGTTTACATGAATATTTATCTGCTGTCCATGTTTTAGTTTACGTCTGAAGATCGGCTTGCAGCAGTTTTTGTAGTTGGATTTTCATTGGCAGGTAATGCTGTGTTTGTTTGGGACACTTTTGGGTAATTGTGGGGATGTTTTAATTGCTACTTCTTACGTTGCTCCTGAATGTATTATACAGAAGATGGTGAAAGTGATGAGCAAGTTGTTCTTGTAAGCCAGAGTGGAACTGTCAATCGTATAAAAGTTCGAGATATTTCTATACAGTCACGCTATGCAAGGTATATACAAGATTTTTTCCTTTTCTTTCTGTCTTTTGTTGGTGATTTTATTTGGGTAGGGCAGAGGAGTGCTTAGGGGGAAGGGGGCAGGGTAGGTTGCCCCGTAGAGAAGGTTAAAACTCGTATGTTGAAGCAAATGATTGGGAATTTCCTCTTATAATATAGCTAAAAAGGAAATTAGAGCTCTGATTAATACTTGTCTTTGATGAGCATCCCCTTTTTTCATAAGAGGGTAAACAATGCAGATGCCAAAGGGCAAAGAGCTCATGCACATTTGGTATTATACAAGAAAGATCTAGGCGATGATGATTATCTTTCAACTTCAAATATATTTGGGAAATCTCTAAAGCTGTCGATCATTGGACCAAAGAGGCATTGAGAATACTCCTTGCATTACCCCAGCTATTATATTGAACAATGACAAAAGGTAACCCATAAAAACCAGAACAGTTGTACGTACACCTTGGAACAGCCCAACTGGGCTAGGTGTTTTGTTCTTACTACAAGACAACAAAGCCTTTTCTATTTCCTCAGTTAAGGACTTTCGAGCCATGCAATTTCTCTGTCTGCAATAGGTTTAAGCAAGGTTCTAAAAGGCGCTAGGCGGGCGGGCGGGGGGAGGGGAGGGGCTAGCGCCTAGGGGGTCTGGGCGGGATTTTTTATTTTAAGTCAATTTTAATATTTTATCTTACATTTATCCAAACAAAACAATAATATAAAGGAAAACAATCTATAATAAAGATAATAAAGGCATTTGTTTAAAGTTCAAACACATATCCATATTGCTAATGTCAAAGTTCAAACAGAAACATGCAATTGTTTAAAGTTTAAACACAAACAAATAATAAAAAATACAAACTAATAGTCCTCATCTCCATATCTCTCCAAGATAATGTCCCCATTGAGCTCACACTCATACTCCTCATCTCTCTATTCTTTCGTGTCATCAACAAACACAAAAATTTCTTTATAGAGTTTTCTTACTCTAACATTTTTACTATTTCTCCTAGGCTCTAACACGCTATCCGCTTCGGATGTTTCACCAACCGCTTCCCAAGTAAGGCCGGAACAACCCTCAACTTCTTCATCTATTCTTACAACGTCGTTTTGTAGTTTAGTTATTAAAATTAAAAAAAAAACAATTGCGGCCCTAAATTTTCAGCTTAAGCCCCGCCTAATTTCTCCGTCTTGCCCGCCCAATTCCGTATAATTTTTTGGAGGGATTTTTTTTCTTCTTTGGGCATAGGCGAGGCGCCAGGGGGGGGCTAGTGCCTAGGTGGGGATTAATTGGACTTATGCGGGGATTTTTAAAAGACTGGGTTTAAGGGGAATACAATTGAGCCTAGGTCCCCAAATTGATTACTCCTAATAGAGATGCTCATGGAGCTATTCAGTATTGCAATGCCTCTTGTCAGCTCATCCTCTTATCAACTCCTACTTCTCTTATTGATGATACGACTGAAATGAGAAATCTCGGCTGGGAGTTGGATGACCAATTAATCTCTTCTGACATCATTTTCCTCCCTACTCTATTCTTTGATTCCATCAATAATGCAAAACTTTAAATCCATGTACTAGATACCACCCAATTTTCTTTTGGTATTGTACTTGCAAGCAAATCAGTACTTGCTATTTTTCTTGAAAGTATTCTTTTGGTGATCATGTCCCCCCCAGTGGCTGCACAGGTTCACTAACCTCTTTGCAAAAGTATGCTTTCACATGGTGAATCACATCTTTCCCGTAAAATAACTGTAGCCTAGTATAATTTAGTTGAATAGCATCATATTTTTTTTTTTTGATTAGTTACTTATTCATTCTCCTAATTAGAAACACGCAACTTTTTAGGAATTAGTTATACTTTTTTTTACCAAAGCTCTTTATTTATAGCAGTCACGAGTTTGATTATTCCTGATAAATGCTAATTATTATATAAGCCATTGAGGTATTCTTTTTTACAAGTATAAGCCATTGAGGTATAATTACATTTACATGTATGATGCTTAGTAATCAAAAATCAATAAATGAATATCAAATAATAAAAAAAGAGAGTTTTGACAAACTTACTACTCCCTCTGAGTGGCAAAAAGAAAAAAAAGAAAAAAAACTCCATCCGTCCCAATTTAAGTGAGCTCCTTTCTGTTTTAAGGTGTTCAAAAATAAGTGAACTGATTATATCATAACCATTTATCTGTTTGTCCCTTTCTATTTAGGTGTAAATATAAGTTGGCTGATTCTATCATAATTATTCATCTATCCATCCAATTATCGTAATCTTTCTGTCCAATGTTTGTAAGAAAAACTCTGAAAAAGTAGATCACTCGTTACATTTCTAAAATTATCTGCCTGTCAAACCAGCTCACTTAATTTGGGACCGAGTACCATTTTTTATTTAAAATATTTTTATAGACCAAGATGATTAAAGAATAAGATTATATTTTTGTCACAAAATGATATAGTTCGTCTTTGTGGGAGGAACAAAATACAATCATTTCAAGTTTCTTTTGTAGTCATTTTGAGACAAATAGATGGGAAATGATGACTTCTTATGTGTGTGTTGGGGGGGAGGGGATATCTATATATATATATATTGTAAGACAAAGTGAGTGCAACTTTTTAAGGTAAATTACAGCGTCCTCCCTTGAGGTTGTGCTTATTACACATGGATCCTTGCTTGTTTGCATTATTACACTTCACTTCACTTCCTGTCAGCAAAAATAACTATGAACATACCATTACACCCTTTGTTTACTTTTATTATATAACGCCATAAATGAATTAGTCCAAGTATCCAACCGAGTTCAAGTGAAGAATTGGATTTTGTGCGAGTGGAATGTGAGTTAACTCATTAAGTTGTCTTAATTTGATATGTTTGACCAGTTGATTCAAGAAGGGTAGGTTAGTCATTATTGAAAAAATAAGTGCAAATACGTCACCAGATGGTGAAATTTGGTACTCCAACCTTGTTTTGAGGGACCTCTAATGTATGCAAACAAGAAGAGGCCCATGCAGTGTGCACTACCCTTGAGGGAGGTCGCTGTAATTTGTGCTATATATCTTTTGAGCCACTTCTAGCTTCTCCATCCAGCTAAAGTTAGAGTCTACTTTTAGAAGTTAATATATTTAAGAACTATTTGATGAGATCAGGACTTACTCTACTATGATGGGATTTTGTACATTGATTTTGAAGTGGACTCTCATTTTTGGATATCTTAAAAAGAGAAAGTGGACTCACTTTGGGATGGAATTTGTATTATGTGGAAAACGAGCTTGTTTAGCTATCTTGTGGGTGCACTTTGGTAGAAAGAATACCTATATCTTCAATGATCAGCATCACACTTCTCCTTTGTCATGGTAGTTGGGACAAGCGTCTTTTGTTTCTTCACATCAGGCATTAGTTTTTTCCGTTTCGGATCTCGATAGGATTTTGAAGCCTGTCCTTCATTAGGACTTCTTACTTTCATTTTTTTTTGTGTAGAAGTATCTTTCTTTTCTCTAAAAATATATTCTTTTTTCTATTTAAAAGAAAATACTTTCGTGGAACATGTGGGCTTTGTTATAATTATAGAGATCATTTCATAGAGCCAACCTTTCAGTCTCCTTAACATCGACAAAATTTCTTTGCATAGATTAGAAGTCTGATTCATTTTGTAATTATAGAGAACATTTCTTGCCCAACCTTTTTCTCTTTTAACACCAAAATTTTCTTTTTCTCAACCTTAGTCATTTGTAAGGTGCTTGCCACAAATATCCACTTATATCTTATGTATGGTATGTATTTAGTGATTAAGGACACGATCTTATATTTTCTTTGACCTAGATGCATGTCGATATGGCAGCATGAGTTTCTTTCAACCAGAGCAGTAATTTGAACCTGTCCGCATTGAGAAGGGTTTAGAATTAATGTCCATTGCATGGCATAGGGAGTATCTGCTGCCTTGGACTTGGTAAATCTTTTTTTGAATATCTATTTGGCAGCTTGTTAGCAAGGCTTATTCAATTTGATATGCTGTAAAATATATTAGATGTTTGTTTCAACATTTCACGGCCACTGCCACTGCCACTGCCAGTCACAACTTCACCCCCATGAAGATGATGTAGCACCGTATGCATCAACCACTTGATTATTGTGGTAAGCTTCGTTGTTTCACAAAGTTGAACATGAAGGAAATCATGGTTATCTGCCAACTTCATTCATTTGCCCAACTAATTAAGGGTAATGTCAGGGGTTTCAAATTTTTGTTCAAATGTACCTCAAATTATGTGGCGTTGTCAAATGGTATTTTACAGCATAGTCAATCACAAGAGATGTACTCAACCAATATAATGATGACATATCATTTGAGATACTATTTAGACAAAAAAGTTTTGAGAGACTAACATTACCCAACTGATTACTGCTAAAGGTTGTGCACCCCCTAACCAATATACTTGGTTTGGAGCAACTATTTTGAGCCGAGTTCTAAGATCAAGGTCTTTTTAGAATATTTCCTCGATGCAAGAGTGGATGAGGTGGTGAGAGTATATTACATATTATAAAGTTATTTTTTTATCATTTTACTGAATATAGGGTTGAACGTGGCCTTTGAAATCATGGTCATTATTCTCTCTTAAGATTAGTTGCAAATGTGTACTTAACATATGCTCTCTCTCTCTCTCTCTCTCTCTCTCACACACACACACAGGGGAGTTATATTGATGCGACTGGAGTATGCTGGAAAGATTCAGTCAGCATCCTTAATCTCAGCAACAGAACCAGAGCTCGAGGAAGTTGAAGCTGTTGCTATCTAGAAACTCTTGGCATTTGACAAGGCAATTTTGTGGTATTAGTGTTGTAATTTCCTTTTGCTTTGGGTCATCATTCTGCATATTGGTGGATTTGTATGGTACACACTACTTATATATGGTAAAATGCTTTTGTGAGCTGGCTTGCAACCCCTTTTGTAATGCTTGCTCAGAAGGAAACATGAAAATAGGTCGAGAATAGAATGTTGTGAAGAAAATGGTTCTACTATAAATACCTTGATTTAGGCTGGGAGCAATGGGAAAAATCAATAGGACAAAGTTTTTGAGGTGTTGATTTTTAGGTGTAGTACTTCGTCTCCCATGTGTCTAAAAATACTTTTAAATAAAAAATAAAAATATTTTGGTGTTTGATAACCTCTACGAAAACACTTTTAAAGGGTAGAGATTTAGGTTTAAAAGCATTTTTATATAAAATAGAAAATTTGAGGTATAAATTTTTTCTTAATCTCAAGTTAATAAAATAAATATAAATTTCATACCTCACAATAACATTAAATTTGTGTTAATATTTTTAAAAGTACTTTTAGAATTATGTAACCTACCACTATTTTAACTTTTTAGTAAAAAATATTTCTTTTCAAAACTCTACATTTGCAAGTGTTTAATCTGATCTTATAGCTTTACCAAATGGGCACTTAAATGACTTATGTTTTAACCCATTGAAAATCCTGTCAAGGATTGGGAGGAAACTCCAGGTGCAGTGATAGAATTTATAGTGCGACAATGTTGGTGGACTTAAATGGAGAGAAGTTAAGAATGCCCATTATGTACACAGCATAAGCAAGCGCTTGAAAGTTCTTTTCAATACTAAGATTTGTAAAAGCTACAATCCAACATACAGTTGAGGGTATATTTGAGAATAAAAACTATGTTTAATATTGGAAATTGATATCTTTGCATGGAAAAATAATAGTTTTACACGAGTTTCTCTCACATGAATGTGAGATTTACTAATTATTAATGCGAGAGAGATTACGTGAAAATATTATTTTATTTCATTTAAAAAATATTAGTTTCCTTAATATTTCATCGTGACGTTGATAACTATTAAGGTAGAGTAACATCAGTAGTATCTCAAGAAAGTAAGTGATCTGACATTGAAACCGAGATAATACTTTTACAAGGTCTTCTTAACATTAATAATAAATGACTTTTCATACGAGGATATTGTAGAATATCACTTATTTACTTGTGAAATTCACACTTCCGTACCTCTCAGGGCTCTACAACTTTTATTTGTCTTGCTTCCTCACTTTATTTGAAGCTCTAGAGAGTATGCACTAGGTTATTTACCATGTATGAGAATCCTGCTAAAAATCCATGGCAGAATGATGTGTGCCTGATGAGGGTGGTTTGAGGAAAGATCTTGTATTCTAAGAATGAAACTGTTATGATGAAACATCTTTCAGACATTGCTAGACAATTTTTTGGGTTAAATGATATCATGTCTATATGTTAAAGGAAGATTGTTTATTAGGGAGTAAATATCCTACTGAGAGTTCTCGGACTTTGCAAAAAATAATGAAATTAAGTAATAAAGCTCACCAATTTGTGAAGTGGCAGATTGGTACATGGAAAAATGCCTATTTTTGGTATGATAATTGGCATCCAAAAGGGTCTTTGTTGAAACCTTATAGGGCTGGAATTCTTAGATATTCTTACTTTAATGATATGGTGACAATGAGCAAAATTATTACTGACAGCATTGGGATTGGCCTAATAGAATGTCTTATCATTTAAAAGAGAGAAAATATAACTAAGGTTGCAAATTGAACCAAACTGTTTGGACTCGACTTGAAAAAATGTGAGTGAGACTCGAATTCGTTAATAATATGATCCAAATCTGAGTACAAAAAATAGTTCGAATAAAAATATCTAAGTAAGGTTATAATCGACTCATTTATGATTCAAATTACTCGAATTTTTAATTATAATTCGATACATACTCGATTGATATATATTCGAATAGATACTCGATACATTCTCTTATAGTATATACATAATTTTTTTTTTGAATAATTAGTTATATATTATTTTATTATTTGTATTTTTAATTATAATTTTATATTTGTAAAGTGTAATTATAGTTATATTTTCTCATTTCTAAGTAAAATAATAAGTTCAATTAATAATTATATGTATTATAAAGCTAGTTACTATGTGTAAACTCAAATTCGAGTTTGAATTTGAAGTTCGCGAATAGTTTAAATATAATTCGATCAGAATTAGATCGAATTTGAGTAACAAAAATTCGAGTCGAGTCGAATCTGAGTAAAGTTTTTCAAATATAATTCGAATCCGAGTCGAATTCGAGTAAAAATTTAACCTTACGAGTCTAATCCGAGCATGTTAAAATCTGAATCGATTCGACTCGTTTGTAGCCTTAAATATAACAGTGGAGATGTGATATTCATAATATTCCAGATGCATGGGGGCAGTTGCAAGAGCGGTATGGAGTTCTTAATGATATAAAAAAAGAAAAAGAAAAAAAGAAGTGGAGAATACTTGCAAGAATTGACTACTTGCTATAGAATGGAATATTAGCTAAAACATAGTCTTGCAGGCTTAATGTTTCTTTGTTAATTTTAGCGGATAAGTTTTTGTTTGCTGTTGGAGTTTTTGCTTTGAAAGGAATGCTATCTTAGCTTGTTTAGTTGTATGGGGTAAATGCCTTTAAAACTTGTGTACATATTTTTCTTTCAATGAAGTTTATTACCCAAAGAAAAAAACGTTCCTTTAAAGTTTTTTTTTTAAAATATCAAAAGAAGATGAAGCTCCATGAGCCTCGAGTTATAGTTTATCCTAAAACAAACGAGCCAAAATAAGAATTCCACCACAGTGGAAGCAGACTCCGTCTTGAAAAGAGATGAGAAAATGAAGTAACCAAAAAAAAAAAAAGCCAAAGAAAAGAACGATCTCCAAATTGCCAATGGTGTTCTAAAAATTTCAGCCAAGGGCCGCTTAATTCGCACTTAGACGCTAGACGGTCCTCTGTCGCCTATTTAAGCGGAATGAGATTTCCACCATATCAATTTAATAAAAGTTTCGAAACTACAATACATTAAATGAATTTAATCCTTAAAAGATTTTTTATTTTTGATAATTTTTTATGTAAAATTTTAAATAATTACATCGATTAAATACTTTATATAGTATAACAATTATATACAATAGAAAAATAAATAAATAAGATAGCCTAAGAAAACACATAGGCACCAGGCCGTCTAGCAATTTTTAAAACACTGATGCTCATCCAACAAAAACGAGGACGAGGGTCAAAAAGCTGTTCCCGGAAAAAATTACAACAGAGGCAAACAAAGCCGTGCAAATTCATTTATGAATTAAAAGAAAAGGTGGAAGATTTGGGGGAAAAGTAAACAAAGTTACAAGAAAGAAGGGTCACTAAGATGATCTAAATTCATGAATCACGTCACATTTCCTCCTTTGAGTGAGGAGCGATGCAGGTGTTGTTGCCTAGAGGATTTAAGAACATACAAGTAACTCCTTACGATAACACCATTGATCTGCGCAATCACTTTAATACCTTTATGTTGCGTTTGAATTGAAAGAATAAAATTAATGAAAAAATAAAATAGAGAATTGAATGAAATGGAATGGTGAGTAGATGATTATTTCTACTCACCATTCCATTTCCGACTAAAATAAATTATTTCATACCCTCCCCAATAGAATAAAATTCACAAACTTGACATGAAAGAAAATAATTTATCCCATTATAATAAAACAATCAAACACTTTTTTTTTAATAAGTCTATGTGCACAACATATAACACAACATAGAACACAATATTTCAATCTCAACCCAAAAAGTAAAGTTTGACATGAAAATCTGTCAAATCCCATTTTTTAATGATTGAGATATGTGTAGTATTTAGAGTATTGTTTAGTTGTAATATGTATAAACTTATCTTTTTTTTTTTTTTTTCGTTCCATATTAAGGATCAATTTTTTCTCGGCATAGGTAATACCGTAATAGGTCTCAGAAGTCCTGCGCGTGAAATGATGTCCTTATAGAGGACAGACATGAAGGGATAAACTATCTTTGTGGTCGATCAATTTTTCTAACAAAGATCTCTAAGGAGCATGACAATCCCATGATGAAGTTATGACCTTGTGCAATATAAATTTTGCTATTAAAGTCTTGGCGGATGGTGTGAGCTCTGTGGACATCCTCTTTATCTACAAGTTTACACTGTTACTTACGTTTAAAAGGAGCGGAAAAAATAAAAAAATAAATAAAAAACTTAAATTTTCTATTCAATTTTTTTACTGAATTTTTTAATAAATAAAAAAGAAAAGAGAGACAAAAAGTTTACTCACTTTTTTTGCAAAAGTTTTTCATTCAAAATTGAACAGATTTAAACAAAAAACTAAATAACATAAGTAAATTTTTTATAATCCCTATTATACCATTTATATTAAAAACATAATAAAACTAATATAAAGTTAAAATAAAATTTTGAATGTAAAGCTTACATTTTCTTTTCTTTTTCTTTATAAACTCGGTAGTAACATGAAAAGAAGAACTTATGTAAGTTTTCTATTCTCTTTTTTATCACATCAAATTCAAGTTTTCTATTTTTTTCCTTTTCAATTAAAAAATTAGAAACAGAGTGATAGGGAAATGAGGCTGGAAGTCGATTAGTCGATCCATAGAGCATAACTCCTCTTTGGATTGTCCAAGTCCCAATTCACCTGAAGGAAGCATCCTTCTGCCAGTAACTATAGGATTCACACCTCCCCAGAAGACACTAATCATAGTTCTAGCTGTCAATATCCTATCTACTTCTACTGCCAAACTTGGCCGTGCTGGAGAAGGCCTTGAAAATTATCGCATCTGCGTATCATCTTCTCTCTTTTTGTTTTTCTCCCACGGCTTGTATATTAGAAAATCAACTCAAAGACTTCACCTTAGCCCTCTCATTTTTCAGAAAGAAACAAAATTAGAATTTCAAGCTTCTCACTTCTCTCCTATCCCTCTCATATTTTGAAAGAATCAAAATTAGAATTTCAAGAGTCTGATGAATTACGCACGCGCAGAGAGAGCCAAAACAATACATTCTAATTAGACCTCCAATTACTCCCTCCATTTCAAAATTAGAGATATATTTTTAAAACGACGACTTTTAAGAAAAAATCATTTTTCCAAGCATCCCCCTAACATTTGCTAGGAATGTAATAGGGTGGCATGCTAGTATTCAATCTACCTAGAATACAAGTAATAGTATGTTAAGAACTTCATGTCACTTCATTGTTGGAAAATAAAAATATTTCTCTAATACTTTAACAGACTAAAGAAAGACTATTTTTGGATTGGAGGGAGTATATCACAATTTCAGATCATTCACTACAACTCATAAAATATAATCACAAGTCACAACTACTTCATGATCACTAAACTTTGTTAGACTGTTGAATTGAATTTGAAGTCACTCTGCTTCAAGGGCTGCAATCTCATACCTGACTTCTTCTAGGTGTTCGTTTATAGTTGTCACTGCATCCTGCACACCTTTGATGGCTTCCTTAAGAGCATTATCATATTCTGCATCTGCTTCTGCCTCTTCAGTTCCAGTAGCTTCGGTTATCTCGTGGACATGAACACACTCATGCTGCATTGGCTCTTTGAATTTGCAGTTGTCGTGGCTCACTAGACGCTCTGAGGGTCGTCCTGCCTTCTTCAACACCTGAATAGTGGCCGTCTGAGGCCCAGTGGAGAGTATTTGTCAGACATAATAAAATTGGAGTGCACCTACAAGTTTTGTACATGAACAGAAAGGAAAGGGATATTGACACAATCAGTATTGTGCAAAAATTAAACGAGTAACTAGGAATTTCCGCTCACACGCGCAGGGGGTGTTAGGAAAGGTAGGCATCAAGTATATGTGTTTTTTTTTTTTGGGGGGGGGGGGGGGGGGGGGGGGGGAGGGGAGGGTTGGTTTGTTGAGGCATTAATGGAATAACCCAGGTCTCAAATTCCAGTTATCACACTTGAGGAGACAAGCAATCAAGCTTTACTTGATAAAAAAGAAATAACAAATGACTAAATAGTTTGCATGTGGCTGCGAACCTTCTACAACATTCACATCCTTATAATAAAAGGTTGTACATAGAGGAAGACATGAACTAATTTTGACCTAGTCTTGCTTGTCAGCCACCAAATGAATTTATTATTCTCTTGACAGCTTGAAAAAAGTAAAATAAATCACCATACATTGTCTCAAATAGATGTTTACTGGTGACTCACTAAAGGAGTATTTGCATGATCTATATTCAACACATTTGACAACTATGGAGTACTTTCTTTATTTCATGAAACTAATACCATCTAACATAAGAGCGGTGGATATGATTGTTAACATCCAATAAAAACTTAAAAAGAATCTAGCACAAGTTTTGAACAAGTAATAACAATAAGTGTTTTCTGATGTAGGTCAAGATTCAAAGATGAATATTTTCTGGAAATTAAGGAAGACTAAAGGAAAAGTGAACTCGGGTGATGCTCCGCACACCACTATCCCAAGGGTTTCTCAACCGCAAAAGAGAGGATTTGAACGCAATCAAAATATCGTAATAATAATCTTTCAATAATTCAGTAGTCTACATAACTTGTGGGATTACATCAATATTTATTGTTTCAAAACCCTTACTTGGGGAATAATAAAAGTACTAACAGACTAAAATACCCTTACTAACTATTAAAATCCTAAACCCCCACTAATAAATACTCCTTCCATCCCAAATTAAACACCTAGTTTTACCTTTTTAAGTCAAATTGACTATTTTTAGAATTAATAACTAAGCATATATAAGAATATTTTTAAAATTATAAAAATTAGGATTAGTAGTAGATTGTATATACTTTCTTTTGGTTATAATCTATTTACCTATATTTTGGCGAAAATTGTACAAAAATTAGTTTTAGAAATGGTCAATTTAACTTTAAAAAGTCAAAATTGGACATTTAATTTGGAACGGAGGGAGTAAATAAATAAATAAATAATTACATCAATCACTCTTACATTAAACATAATAAAAACTCCAAATATAAATATACAAAATCTTTAATTTGGCCTTGACTTGTAGTCCCCATCATTTTCCTTTTGATTATTTCTTTTGCCGAAGTTTTATTCAGCTTGCCCAATTTTAGATGTAGGTCTAGTATGTCAAAGACTACCCCATCTTCAAGAATATCTGGCCCTGATTATGGTATTCTTGTCGTTTTCGGCTAAAACTCCGTGTCTAGAAATCTTTGGAGCAGCTTTCTCAGAATAATTCTATTTAAAAGGTGAGAGCTCCTAGTTCCTTGATGACTTAATATTATAGTGGTGATGGAAGCCTTGCAAAGCCTTGTTGCAGGATGAGTGTGTGAGTGTTTGTAAGAATGCGAGAAAGGCTAGCTGCCCTTCTTCTTTTCTTAATATTGTCTTGTGGCATGGCAGTTGTGGTGTTCTTTGTGATGTGGGACAAGGTGAAAAGAAGGAATACAATACCTATCTCCGCAGAGAATTGGTAAAGAAACACACACAAGTACAAAGCTTTAATCTCAAATCAACTCATATTTCATAATCTGAAAAATAATGAGGTATTACAATGCTTAAAAAAAAAAACCAATAGTAAAAATCCTAATTTAAAAAAGAAATAATCTCCTAACTAAAATCTACTACTATAATAAAACTCTTCTAATTAAAATCTATTACTATAATTAAATCTTCTAGAATATCCTACTAAATAATTATATTAATAATTCAATATTTATTCCTAAATAACAGCACAAATAATGATATATTACAATGCTTAAATAAAAAAAATCAATACTTAGGATTAAGTAAAAATCCTAATTTAAAAATGAAACAATCCCTTAACTAAAATCTGCTACTTTAATAAATCTCTCCTAATTAAAATCTACTACTATAATTAAATCTTCTAGAATATTCTACTAAATAATTACATTAATAATTCAATATTTATTCCTAAATAACAATATAAAATTAATGATAAATTTCTTGAGTTTCTTCCGCACCGCATCATTCTCCTCGCATTTGAAAAAAACTCATCCTCGAGTTTTGATATATCATAGAATAATAAACCACAGTTTGAGAGATGCCTTCCAACAAACACGCACATCTGAATATTCAATGTCATGAGTACAATTTTCGAAAATAACAGCAACATAATATTGAAATTTGAAGTACCTTGGGACTCGAATTTATTATCCAAAAAGAGAAAATCAACATGGTTGACCTTAACTTTATATTCCTTGATGTTTTCATATTTGGGGGCAACCTTAACTTTAAGTTCCTTAGTGCAACCTATCTCTGAATCTGCAATTTTTTTAATACATTTCCTTTTCGTTTCATGTTTCTCACAAGCATCAATATGTGAGAGTGCTTGTTCTTCTTTATACTCACCAATTTCATGTTGGTTATTGATATGATTAAGTGTTGCAAGACATTCATCAATTGTCTTGTAAGAATTTGCTTTGCAGGTCTCCTGTGAACATGTTGCTTTAGCTGAACAAACCTAATTAGGATGAACACATCTTTGCGCTTGAACAAAATATGGACGAACATGACATGCAGTTATGCACTCATAATGGGTTTTTAAATCTGTAAGGCTTCTTTCAAATACTTCTATATTATGCAATCAAAGTTCTAAAAAGTGCTAGGCGGGAGGCGGCCGGCCGGCCCCGGGGGGGGGGGGGGGGAGGGGGCCTAGGCGGGGCCTGGGCGGGATTTCTTATTTTAAGTCAATTTTAATATTTATCTTACATTTATCCAAACAAAACAATAATATAAAAGAAAATAATCTATAATAAAAATAATAAAAGCTTTTGCTTAAAGTTCATACACATATTCATAATACTATTGTCAAAGTTCAAATAGAAACATGCAATTGTTTAAAGTTCAAACACAAACAAATAATAAAAAATACAAACTAATAATCCTCATCTCCATATCCCTCTATACCTCTCTCTAACTTTTCTTCTTTATATCCCTCCAAGATAATGTCTCCATCAGGCTCACACTCATACTCCTCATCTCCCTCTTCTTCCGTGTCATCATCAAACAAAAAAATTTCTTTATGGAGTTCTCTTACTCTAACATTTCTACTATTTTTCCTAGACTCTATCACGCTATCCATTTTGGATGCTTCACCAATCGCTTCCCAAGTAAGGCCCGAACAACCCTAAACTTCTTCATCTATTCCTACAACGTCGTTTTGTAGCTTGGTTATTAAAAAAAAAAAAAAACAATTGCAGCCCTAAATTTTTTGTTTAGGCCCCGCCTAATTTTTCCGTCTTGCCCGCCCAGTCCCGTATAATTTCCTGGAAGAGTTTTTTTTCTCCTTGGGTATAGGTGATGCGCTAGGCGGCCTAGGCGTGACGCCAAGGGGGGCCTAGCGCTTAGGCAGGGATTAATCGGACCTAGGCGGGGATTTTTAGAACACTGTATGCAATTTCCAATAATTATATGGAAAATAAGGACTTTTAATTTGCCCGCACATAACAAAAATTTGAGGCTCAAGTTGCTTGATTTTAGCCCAAAGGAAGTCTGGATCATTATACCTGTCTGGACTATCAAATATGGAAGAAAAAATTGTAATCTATTCTTTTTACCTTTTTATTTTTTGGACTAATTGAAAATAAGTAACAAATGGAGAAAAGTTGAAAATTCTGAATGTTCAGGAAATTAAATGAAGCTTCAAAAATTGTGAATTGAAAGTTTTAGAAACTTTTGGGGTTGAATTGAAAGGTTTAGAAACTTTGGGAGCCCAGATTTTAGAAACATGGGGATACCAAACTGTAATTTGGCAGCAGATTTCATGTGGCAACGGAATTATAGCAACAACCACTTTGTGTCGATTCTCTAGCGAACTTCGACAATTGGAAAAAAGTTATAAATTCTAAAAGTTCAGGAACTTAAATGAAACTTCATAAATTTTGGGGTTGAATTGAAAGTTTCAGAAACTTTTGGGGTTGAATTGAAAGTTTTAGAAACTTGGGGAACTAAGTTGAGAATTTTAGAAATCTGGGGGTACCAAATTGTAATTTGACGATAGATTTATTGTAGCAGCGGAACTATAGCAACGGGTAGCAAAAGCAACCTTGTAGTAGATTTTTTTTTTTTTTTATAAATTTTGGGATAACTTTGAGACGACGTAGCGAAATTCAACAATTGATGGAGGTCAGAAAATTAGGGTAGGAAGGAATTGGATGAAATCAAAAGATATCAAAAAATTTGCTTTGATACTATTATGATGTAGGACAAGGTGAAAGAGGAATAAAATACCTATCTCTACAGAGAATTGGTAAAGAAACACACAACCACAAAACTTTAATTTCAAATCAATTCATATTGCATAATCTGAAAAATAATAAGGTATTACAATACTTAAATAGAAAAACCAATACTTAGGGACTAAGTAAAAATCCTAATTTTAAAAAAAATAAAATTTCTAACTAAAATCTACTACTATAATTAAACTCTACTAATTAAAATATACTATTATAATTAAATCTTCTAAAATATCTTACTAAATAATTACAGTAATAATTCAATATTTATTCCTAAATAACAATACAAAATTAATGATAAATTTCTTGAGTTTCTTCTGTACCGCATCACTTAGTTCAGGGTGTTTGCAGAATGTTGGGTTAATCCTTCAGATTTTGGTAGGAAGGAGAGTAAGGTGCTTCGGCAATGTGGCTGTTTTTGCTATTCTTTAGGGAATATGACTGAGAACAAGTTAGATTTTCGGTTATCATCTTGTCCTTTCATCATCTTTGGTTTAAAGTCACGTTTCTTGCTTTGTAGTGCGTTTTCGCAATACAGAATTGTTAGATAATAACTCAACGAAAAATAATAGCAAAGAGAAATCAAAAGAACAACAATCACACAAGACTCAAAATTTATGTGGTTCACCCAAATATTGGGCTAGTCCACAGTTGACGACAGATCAATTTCGCTATCTTTACAATTTTTGTACATCATATAATGCAGGATCCCCTCCTTTATACAAAATAATATAAGAAATCCTAATTCAACCTGAAAGTACAAAACTACCCTTATTCACACAAAACTAATGCTCCATACCTACTGGTTTGAATTAAAGTTCATATTAGAGTTTTCTAATAATAAAAACTTTGGGGGTATATTTCGGATGTACAGAGGGATTGGGGTCTGCCCTGCTTTAAGGGTTTTGTACTTTTTCACTTTTCTATGCTCTCTCTATTCCAATAAAGAAAATTATTCTTGTGAAAAATAACCTACTTTAGATACAGTATTTAGTAACACATCCTAAACGAAATCCACATAAAAGTCCTAAAACTTTAGAATTCGCTTTAGAATTCATGCCAATGCACCTAAGTTACAATAGTTGTTAATTAGCACCTAATATGATACCATATATAGAAAGTGGCTGTAGATAGTCCTACACAGCCCCATGATTACATCCCCTGAAATCTGGGGCTTGATTATAGGATGTAGATATTTATTTTGTAACTGATGTAACAGTCCCCTGATTTTGGGCATGATAATTCCAAAAGATATTATATAAGGTTGGAGATCTCACAAGAAGACTCGAGCAATTCCATTCCAAATTCTAGTTTGTACTTTTAATGCTTAGATCATCATGGATTCTGTTCTAACAATTCTCTGGAAAACAATAGTAATTAACGCTAGTGAACAGCAGGAAGAAAAAGATACCAGATTCAATTTTTGCTTTTCCTGTATTTGCACAGATCTGAGCAAGTGAGCTAAATCATCTCGGCAGCAAACAGGACTCAGAAATAGAGACTCCATTTCAAGTACCTGCACTAGTGGAGAGACTTATGCTAAAGCTATGTGCTTGAAGGCCATTTAGGGGAGGAGGGGGGAAGGGATATGAAAATAATGCTGGAACATGTGACTAACCTGCTTTGAGCAATCACTAAATTCTACAGTGATCTCACTGCAAATTTGTTGGTAAGCTGGATCTAATCCTGAAACCATGTAGTCTTCAAACCCCCTGTCAAGCACTAGAATTATCAGATTTATCACCAAGATTATTATTATATTTGAAGTACAGAACTTTGAAGTGAAAAAAGAAAAATCAGACTTAAATCTTTTTAGCGAAAGATGGAATGAACTTTCAAAGATATGCTTAGAAGAATGATTAATAGCTCTAGCTTGCCTGAATTATAGGGAGAAGCACTAAAATGACAGTTTCCATTTTGAAGTACGGCAAGAAACATGTCTTAAAATCCTTTACTTGTTTGTGTTGTCCTTCCAGAGCAAATTTTTTTATATACTCTAGAAAGGAAATTGGGACGAGAAGATTATTAATCGCTATTTTGTTACATATCTTTTGAAGGAAATGTGCTTTGTGAAGTGAGTGAATTGCAAAATATGGATGTAGGAGATGCTTCCCATAGTTCCTGGGGAACACGTAAATCAAAAAGGAACCTCCTCCACAGGAATGAATCTTGCACTTACGAAGATCTCGAAATCCGAACAGATATGTTATGTCAAATAATTTACTATCAAAAACATAAATTTGACATAGGGAAACACCTAGATCAAAAGGAACCTCCTCAACAGGAATGAATCTTGCACTTAAGAAGATATTAAAATCCTAACAGATATGTTAAAATAATATACTATCAAAAACATAAATCTGACATAGGGTCTGAAATTGATTGATTAACATTTGGAGAACTCATTACCACACATGGAGAAAATGGCAGATCTACAGAAACTAAAAATCACTAAAGTCCGGATCTAGTTGAATTGCCTGAAGGGTCGAAAGTGACTGGATGATATGATTGTACTAAACCTAAAGTAACCTGGCTGTAATCAATAGAAAAGATTTCTATATCTGGTAACATGTACTTCTAAATGCAATTTTTGCCATTTTATGTGTTTCTTCTTGTGCATGTATTATGTCAGGAATGGAAGGTAGTAAGTTTTGAGGGGGGAAATGCTTCGGTAGTAAAAGCAGTGTTCTGGTTGGTAATAAGGAACATTTTGGTTGGACCATAACGGAAATTAAGTATATGGTCACTGTTTTCAAGCAATTTTTATGGTTAGACTCGCAGTTGATGGTAGTTGTACATCAGTTATTTCTTTTTTCTTTTTGATTGGTATTTCAGCATAATTATTTGATGCTACAAATATGATGTGGTCCTATTGTATGACACGGTTATATATTTTTACTTATCAAAGAAAAAAAAGTATGACGTGGTCATATAGCTACTATATGTTGTATTGACTTCCCTGATTTTGCATTAGTTAGTTTCACTTGACTTGGTCCTAGTCCAGGCCCTAAGGTGAAGCAACTAACAAGACTGATCATTCAACTAGTCTTACAATATAGAGAACATTCAAAACTAAAGTCCAATTGACAAAAGGCCAAGTGGAATAGTAAAATAAGTCATGATTGTGTAAACCAATATCAATTAATTCATACATTTGTCAACAACTTATTTAATATTTAGTATTTGATAAATAAGGCAAATTATCCTTATATATATATATATATATATATATATATATATATATAGGGGAAACTGTAATTACATGAATGGCAATAAAGCAAAAGGATCATCCTAGTATTTGATAATTAGCACAAAGAGATTAAAAACAATCAAATATTATCCATTAGGATGAGTGTAGGTGAAAAAATCGTTCCTTGCTCGAATTAGGGTTTGAGATGCGCTAAGGAGGAAAGAAATTCACAACAAATTATGAAATTTGATCGAGGAAGAGGAGAGAAGAACAGGCAAGCAACACTTAGACAATTGACAGCAGAACCCAATATTGAGCCTTTAGAGAGTGTGGGAGAGCAAAGATCTAAAAAACTTTTCTCTAGAAATGAGAGGGATATTAGGAAGGGTACCTCTTGGTAAGTAGGCATGCGCCTAGCATGTGACTTAAACTCACTTACTAAAACTACCCTTCTCTTGCCGTGTTGCCTTAAGTGCAGCTTGAATGCTCCCATTCCTCCAGCCACCAAGTCGAGTCCCTCAATTAAGTCCCAATAGAAAGTACCTCTCTTAGTCTTCAACCATGGGACCAAGAGAGGCTCGCCACGTCTCGGATATTCGTGCTTCAAGCTTCCAATATCCGGTGTCTCTAAAAATTTACTATGAAAAGAGCTCCAGGAGGAGAATTAAAGGCCACAAAGGGAGGCCTCCCTCTAGGCGAGTGAACCCCTTTGGCTTGGTTTTACTCCTTGATTCCTTCGTCTTTCGTCCCGGTTTGTGTGATTCTTCATTCTTTGTCCAACGAGGAAGAATTTGTTGTAGTTGAAGAGTTCCTCCTCCTAAGGTAATCAGATCTTCTAGTGATGGAACCCTAGGAGGTCATTCCTAACTTGATTATTTTTGGCTTTTCGAATCGTTCAATTGTTACACAGTTACTTTGTTCGGATAGCGTCTTTGTTGAAGTTGGAGGGAATGGACCCTTGGGTGACTGAACTAGTGTTTTGTGGTGCATTTCGGAATGCAATACGTCAACGTTTCGGGTACATGGGTAGGTTTTGTCAATTTGTTGTTTAGGTTTACAAAGTACGCTTCTTCGGACACTCTCGCAGATTGTAAATAACTTGTACTCTCATTATTGGTTAAAAGTATGCTTCTTTTGGTAGTGTCTCTCCTCTCTCTTTCTATCTCTCTCTATTCTCTCTCTCTCTCTCTCTCCATATATATATATAAAACCAAAAACCTTTTAAATAATTGTGTGCATTCTAGTATTGTCTCTTGAGTCTATGCATTTATTTTTATTTCAATAGAGATGTTACCATAATTGTGAATCGGTTTGTGAAAGAGGTAGGAGAGTACGATACGCTAAATTTAGAGTATTCGGACTTACGAGTATCATGTGTGCTTATCGAGGTCAATAAGAGAGTATCTGATAACTTTGGGCAAAAGCCCAGGGGAACATTTTCGGTACTAATCAAAATTCTTGCTGTTTTGGTTTTGTTTGCTTGAAATCCCATTGCAGGTTCAAAATGAGACAAGAAAACGTTGCCAAGCAACTTCCCATAGGGCCGAACCTTATTGGGCCTTTTCAACGCTCGACCAATTTCCACACTTCTTCGTTTTGGGTTTACCTTTTCCACTCACAAAAGATACTTATTGATCGTTTGATTCATAGGCCTCCAATTTATACTTGGGCCTACAACGAGCAATTATTAAAATATTAGCTGAGCCAACACCA
This sequence comes from Hedera helix, assembly GCA_947179155.2. Taxonomy (NCBI): domain Eukaryota; kingdom Viridiplantae; phylum Streptophyta; class Magnoliopsida; order Apiales; family Araliaceae; genus Hedera; species Hedera helix. The sequence goes on along the minus strand of OX359272.1, from coordinate 32,101,352 downwards.
ACTGATTACCATATTCAAATCGGATACCTTAGAGAAGATTTAATGCATGATTTGTGAAGATTCAATACTACTGCATGTTAAGTCAATTATATGGCCTAATTTTGTAGGTTTGAACTGTACCTCTGAATAATGAGTGAGGTAGATTTGGTTGTTTTATAACTAGGGCAATTATAATCCCCTTCCCCCATATAAATATACAACACACACACGTGCACACACACACACACAACAGATTCAGATCTAGATACCTTAGAGAAGATTTGATGCATGAACCGTGACGATTCAACACTACACCAGGTTAAATCAATTATATAGGCCTAATTTTAAAGGTGTGAATTGTACCTCTGAATAATGAGTGAGGGTTGATTTGGTCTTTTTATAATTAGGACAATTATAATCCCCTCCCCCAGGAGAGAATTGACAAAGATCTTGAGGAATAACGTCAAGGTCGCTGGTTCCAATCTGGACTTGGGGGCCAATATTACCTATCAAAAGAAAACAATTATTAACTAGGGTGACTATTACAGCAGGGGGCAGACCAAACTCTGATAGTTAAGCTTGAAAGAGAAAATATCGATGCTAAAGCACACACACCAGGATAAAAAGTGAAAGAAGAAATAAAGAAAGAGGGAACCTGGACAATCACACCTAGGGCCTAAGATATCACACCTGAGAAGATATTTCTTCATTCTTTCTCCACGGAATTAGATTAGTGATTATATGTAAAGAACCTGATACTTGGGTCAGGTAGTCATGGCCTCCAAGTTAACTCCAAGACTTCTCTTTCTTGTTTTTTGACTGTAAGTTGGCTCCAATACATACACTTTTATTCACTTGCTAGATTGCTAGTTGTTAGGTATCCTTCTATTTGGATTAGATGTCTTCACTTGTTAGTAAGTCCTTTATGTTACAGGATTTGGGGGCAAAGGTTTTCTTTGCTTGTAGATAAACAAGCAATGTATAATCAATAGAATAGAGTAGGGTAATAACAATTTTCAGAATCTGGTTGCTTTCTTTTAATGAAGAAACTATATTCAAAATCTAAATGAGACTCCAAAAGTCGCCAGTGACACTCTTTAAGGTTTTATCTTTCTTCTTGGTCTATTCTTCTTCTCTTTCTTTATATTCTACAGAATAAATTGTAAAATCAGACCTTAAAACCCTTAGTACAGCTATTAAACATCACAAAACACAAATCCCATTCATTGTCCTTTAAACAGCCTAAACCCTATAAACTGAGTTCCACTGTAGTACTGTCCAATACCAATAACAGTAATTTACCAGTTTTAACTTTTAGCCCATACAATACACCCTAATTTTATAATCTTAAAGTCAAACTTTAGCTTCAAAACCTAACTCTCTCTCTCTCTCTTAAATCCCTATTTAAGGTGTGTCTTACACATCTCCAGTTTCTTTACTTCACTTTATGTTAACTTTATGAATAACCATAGTTATTTAAGGCGCACTGAGGCGCAAAGGTCTCCCTGGAGACTAGGCATAAAGCGAGGCGCGCGCCTTATCGAAGTGAGGTGCACATACTAAAATGTACAACAAAATATATATACTAGTATATATCAACTATTGTTCAAACTTTTAAGCAAGTTCAACAAGTTCAAGAAGAAAAAATCAATTAGTAGGTAAATATTCAATTATCCACCTAGTAATATATATCAAGCAAAAAATTAGTTATGCATTATTTTTTTATTTACAAAAAATATAGCTAAAAAGGCCATTTTCCCCCCATAAGGATGCATTAAAATCCCATCAATCAGCAATTCTATCCATCATCATCAACAAACAACAACAAAAGAAGTCAATAACAATGTACAACTCATATTATAAAAATGTTTTTCTACTTATTCAATTATAAAGATGAATTGTATTCACAATAGAGAACTCTCTTAAATTTACTTTAAGAGCTCAAGAGTAAATTCCTTGTCCTTTGTTGGACTGTTCAAACGAATAAAATAAGTTTGTTTGACTAAAAGTCATCATCAGGACCAACAAGCATAAATTACCTTTTTAATTGAGTTGAGCAGTAGCAAAGAAAATAACATAATAATAATAATAATATATGTAAAGAAAAATCAGAGATGGAAAGGACATTTATATATATATATATATATATATATATATATATATACACACACAAACACACACACACATGCAAGCCAGAGATGGGATGAAAGAGGGGTATGGCAGTCTAGCTTGTCGCCATATAAGGAGATGAAAGAGGAAAAAAAGGAGATGTTGAGAAACTTTTCGACTGAGAGAAAGAGAAAGATGGATATGAGACGAAAGATGGCCCCGTCAATTTGAGAGAGAGATGGTTGATTTGAGAGGTGCATTGCCGATTTGATGATTTCTTTCTTCCCTTTCTTTCCTTCTCTGTATACACCTAAATGCCCAACTGATGTTCCTTTTTTCCTTTTTCCTTAAAACGACAGCCCATATGGAGTTTTGATAAAATAATCAAGGATTCAGATTTGACTTCAAAGAGGCGATCGCCTTATAGATGCCTCTTGCCTCATTGAAAGAGGCGTGCGCCTCAAGCAAGGCGATGCCCTGTCCTCATGCCTCGCTGCGCCTTGAGCCTAGGCAAAACTTAAACCACTCTAACGCCTACAACCATATCCTGCTCCCGTGAGTTGTTTTGTCAACTCATAATATGATTGGGTACCAAAATAGGGAATTTCTCCAATTTCTAGTAGCAATATTTTAAAAGTCGCCAAGTGTACCTAGATGGCAGAGGGGGCAACTAGTATCTAAGCCGCCTACACATTTTCCTAGGCAGATTAGGCGTTTTCTTATGTGATCGCATTTATTTATTTTTCTATTATATATATTTATTATACTACACAAAACATATAGTTGATGAAACATATTTTAAATTTTACATAGAAAATTACCAACATTTTTCTTTAAGGCTTGCGAAGTTTATTTTAATATTGTAGAATTTCAAAGTAGAGGTTTGGTTCTGCCTAGGCGTGCAGCCAAATCGAGATAGTAGAGGACCGCCTAGTATCCAAGCGGAGATTTTTAAAACACTGTCTAGTAGTTGTACCAATATATTTCAATTTATGATGCTAAAGCTAAAATAGACTTCAAAACACAAAATGTAGGAATAGGAAATCCTCATTGTGTCATTTTTGAGCAACAAGTATGATATGCTAATCATGCACTACCTTCACCCCCAATTTAATTGTGCTACATTTTATATTGGGATACTCCATTTACATGGCCCTGTTCCACAACTTCAATGCAATAATTACTCAATCTGACTACATTAGTTATATTTGAAAAGTTACACAGAGAGTATGAAATTTTGTCTATCTCATTGGTTTGGGGATGCATTACTTTTAGGGTATAGTAGGAAGCAAATTAAAGCTGCAAGAAATTACTCCTCCTTAATCAGGTGTCAAGTGAAGAGGATCACATAAATTTGGGGTGGGAGATGAGGAGGGGGAAACTACTTTGTCACTACTAGAAAATTCAACTAAAGATCACTTATGAGTTCTCCTTAAAATTGCTTTAGCCTTTAAGGAAGTTAGAAAAGTAAAAGTCACGTCTTGTAGAAATGTACAAAGACTAACTATTGCAAATTCCTGGAAAGATCATTGCAAAAGCTCATCTTCTCACCACGCACTCTTTTTATTCACCAAAAAAAAACTCTTATGGGAGAAACCAATGTCACCTGGAAAGCGGATCGTTTCGGTATGTGAAACCAATATGAGAACACTGGTAGGCTACATAGACTAAAACACAGGATGTAGGAGTAGATTTTTGTGGATGCTTATAGTTTGGAAGTCTCTTAGATTTATAAGGCAATAAAGCTAAGTTTCATAAAAGATTTTTATTTGCATCAACAAGTTGATTGTTCTAAAAATAATTTAGTACAAATGTTATATAATACCAAATTAGAATATTGATATTTGAACAATTAAAGGTAAAAACAAAGAAATATTTAGATACGGTAAACTTAGAGTATCGGAACACCAAAATACCATGTTTGGCACGCACCTACAAATAGGCGGTTCGCTAGGTCTGATAACTCTTGGTGAACCCACAATCAACAACTATGACCCCTACCATACCCTATACAAATATAGTATGCAGAGACACAAAAAACCTATCTTAGTGTAAATTCATTTATGCTGATCAAACAAAAAATAGAGTAAATTCATTTATACATTCCAAAAAGATGATACAATTACAATTCGGCCACCTTGTAGATAAAAAAAACATATATGGTTTTTGACAAGTTACTAGAAAACATACAAAGAAATGACAAAGCCAAATTGCTTATCTTTACCAATGATACGTAATAAGCAAAACTAATGAAATAATCAAACATATAAACGCCTAATCCATAAATCAGCACACACAAAAAATTAAATTAAAGAATAAAATTAGCTTAACAGTTTGGTTTGGTAGTGATAACAAAGTTGATAACCATCAAGTTAGTTCACAGAAAACAAAAATCCCAATCGTCAAAGTTATATTACTAATAGACAAATCAAACAACTGAACCAGACCTCATTATTGTTGTTCTTATGCAAATTTATAGAGTACCTTTTCAGCTTTGCATAAGCTTCCGCTCTACGCTGCTGAATCCCTAGAAATCTGCGAAGCGATTCGACGATTTTTGGGGATTCGAGCCGACTCTCAACCGCCATAGCTTCTGATATCATCACCTTCTTCTCAAAATCTTCCATATTTTTTCACTTGTCTCGGAGATTTCCAATTTTTCCGCCATTTTTTTCAGGGACGATATATATAATTATTTCATGTTTAAAGGGTTAAAAACTCATTTACAAATTTTATAAATATTAAAAATATTTTTCTATTTCACATTCACCCTTATAAATAAGATTGTTCGTTTTAAAATATAAAATTATTATTTATTTTTTAAAATTAATTAAAATTTAAAATTAAAATAATTTTTTAAATAATAACTATATATAATAAAATATTAAAAAAATTTATCTAATAATTTTATAATTTTATAAATTATTTTGATTAATCCTGAGTTAATACTTTAATCGTTCAAGACTTTTTATTTTTTATTTTATTTTTGAATAAAATGTAAAAATTCTTTAAAACTCATGAAATATACATAAAAGTATGACATAATTTGGGAACTACTGAATATGGAAATTACTCCTATAGTCAAATTATTTAATATATGAAAAAATAATTAATAATAACTCTAAATTAACATATAGAATTTATTTATTAATCAATACAAAAATATAGACTATATATTAAAATAAGAATTCAAAAATTTAGCATAATTCATTTATTTATACTAATTTTATATAAAATATAATTTAAAAAATACAAATTTTATAAAAAAATTGTACCTTGCACGTGTTATCAATCTAATTTTAATTAATACAATATTTATTACTCGTATTTCATAATTTTAATAAATAATCTCAATTTTGAGTTTCAAAATATTTTAAATTAAATTTTAAAATTTAATAATAATCTTATAATTTAGAACGGAGATAATATAATAATTTATTAATATAATTATGATGACTATGTAATAAGGCTATATTTATTTGTAAAATGTATACTTGGATTGGACTATTTGTATTAATTTAAAATTATTTTTGACTTTTTTTATCCCATCATGATGGATTATTAGTCCCTTAAATAGTCTTTGAATTTTTTTTTTTATCATTCTCAAGGCTATTTATGAAGGATTATATAATCTCATGATGAATTTGGGATTATATAATCACTCATAAATAGCCTTGAGAATGATAAAAAAATAATCCAAAAACTATTTAAGGGACTATTAATCCCTCATGATGGGATAAAAAAGTCAGAAATAATTTTAAATTAATATAAATAGTTCAATCCCAAATATGTATTTTGCAAACAAACATAGCCTAAAATTATAACAGTATATTGTATCGGTTAATACTATAATCAATAAAAAAAATTGTGAAAAAAATTATCAACAGATTTTTTTTTTATATTTCTAATTTCTATCACCAACAAAAAAAAGAAATTAATATTTGTATATTTTAATAAAAAGTTTGTATATGATTTAAATAGAAAAAAAAATAAAGAATTATTAAATTCAGTTTAATGGTAGACTTACACATCAGCGCCTTGAGGCATCCTTTACACGTCATAACTCCAAAAATCTTTGCTACAATTATATCTTCTTCTTCTTTTTGCTGAATTTGCTACAATTATATCTTCCAACGGGTACTCCCGTGCTATTTGTCACGTAATATATGTAGATTATTACTATATCTTCATGTCAAAATGATCTAAACCTCGGTAAATTTTATTATAAAATTAGATTAAGACTAACGAAAATTTTTAAATGATCTAAATATAGATGAACTCGTATGAGACATGAGCTTATTTGAATATTAATATATAAAATTTAAACCAGTGTAATATATATATATATATATATATATATATATATATTGAATATATGTAGATTTTGTGGTGCTAATATGTATAAATAGTGTAGAAAGAAAAATTGAATTACATGAATTTGAAAATGCGATTGGTTATATATATATATTTTAATTTATACTACTAAAACTATAAATGTGTGTTGGTGAAGTTGAAAGTTTTTAAACTTCTGGATTTTCAATCCAATAAAAAAAAGTAAAGGCGAAAAAATTTGATATTGAGAGATAAAGTGAATGGAATAGAAAATAAAAAATTAATTTATTGAGTCAACTCATTTTAGTCAAGTCGACCAACTAAATTAATTCACTCTGGTAAATGTCAATTGATTATCGTACTTTTAGATATAAGGACCTGGTAAACGGGCGGGCCGGGCCAAAAACGGCCCGGGTTTCTGCGGGCTGAGAAGTAGGCGACCCGTGGCCCGCGGGCTTTTCGCGTAATTTTTTTTTTTTTTTTTTTACAAAAAATTTATTTATTATTATTATTTTTTATTATGGCTTAAAATTTGAAATAAATACTAAAACTAATTATTTACAATTATGTATTTTATGTTAGTTTGTGGCCGTTAGAAAATTTAAACATTAATGTGAATTTTGGTAATGGATAAGCCTCATATTACTCATTTTTTAAAAATCCCATTAGCTCATAAAATTTCTCAAAGGCTCACGCCTCTTCGTGAAGCATGGATTCAAAAAAGTAACATGTACTTGTATATAAACAAATGGACTAACTAACAAATACAAAAATAAGCTTCCAAAATAGTAAGACTGTAAGAGTATCGAACTTTGATATATATTTATGTATTATTGTTACACAACACAAGTCCAACCCAAAAGAGGTGCAAGATTTTTCTTATTTCTTTTTTAGAAAAAACAATAAAAAAAATTCAAATATTTAATCTTCACGTTAAATAAACAATAATTAATTAATTAGTACATAATTGGACAGTGCAATTGACTCGGCGTCTGTGTGAACGTTGGGTTCTAAGTTTATGAATTTTAATAATTAAGTGTTTTAAGTGCATGTATTGTCCAAAATTTCAAAATTTGGTGAAAAGTGGGAAACGTACATTCCGAGATCTTTATTTGGAGTTTGTTATTTATTAATTATTAGTACTCCCTCTGCCCCCACAACCCCACAGCTTTTGTTTAAAGTAAAAATAAAATAAAATAATTTGATTTATTTCTTAAAATATTTAAAATGTATTATTTTAATTTAAAATATTATATAATGACAATTTAATCTTTAAACGTATTTAAATAAGGTATATTTTTTTTAAAAACAAAAAAAATATTGTATATTCTATGCTTTACTTTAAATATTGTTAATTTGTGTAAAAAATATAGTAACACGTGTTATATGAAGAAGAAAAAAAAGAGAGTGTAATATTAGCGAAATAGTGTTGTGACATAAAAATTAAAATATATAAAAATTTAAATCTTTTAACAAAGTGTTTTAATTAAAAAGTTAAAATTATGTTTGATTAGATAATTATAAAAGTGACTTCAAAAAATTAAACGTGTTTTGCTAGGTCTATTTAAGGGGGATAATATTTGGGACTATTTTCTTACAAAAACGTAGTGTACAAACTTGGTGAATATAAATGGGTTAGCTACCTAGTTTGGTCTACCATTTTGATTGATTTATTTTTTAAGTAAACTATTTTTTTTTGGAACCAATGTCAAGCACTAAAAAAAAAATAAAAAAAAAATTATTGGCCCGCGCGGGACACCCGCGGGCCGGGACAAAAAGACCCGCTTTTCTACGGTTTTCGTTTTCAAAGCCCAAAGCCCGCCCAAAAACGGGCGGGCCACGGGCCATTTTGCCATGTAAGGACTAAGAGATTAATTAGTACGAGGCCTTTTTAAATCTCTTGAATCTCATGTATTTATATATTTAATTTTTATTATTGATATAAATTTGTTATTATATATGTAAAATTAAATACATCAAATTATATAATTTAATAATATTTATGCTGTAATGACCATAAGTAGCATAGAATTATTGTAACGAGAACTATGTAAAAAGTTTCGATTAATGAAGTACAAAATTTTATTTTTCAAATAAAATTTTGAGCAAGTACAGGCAAGATTGGTCAAGTCTTGAGCATGAAGAGTCAAAGCTTTCTATAAGCTTGGAATAATAAAAAATTAAAAAATCAAATCAAATCTGTTCCATTAATGGAAGAGTTAAAAAATCTCACAACCTCCTTATTTCATGGATTATGTTTTCTAGTTTTGTGTACCTTTAAAGCCTCTTCGGGAGTGATTTATAAGTTAAGTTAACTAATTTATAAGTCTTTTTTCAAATTAAACTGTTCGGGAGTAACTTTTATTTTAACTTATAAGTTGAATTATAAGTCAAAAAAAATAAGTAAGTATTTATAACTTTTTTTTAAAATGACTTATAAGTAAATTTTTTTAAGTTGGTCAAATCATGTGAATTATCTATTTTACCCCTCTTCTTTCTTGCTAAATCACATGTTTACCCTCTTATTCATTGCTAATATAGATAGAATTATTATTATTATTATTATTATTATTATCTGAATGGTCCTCATTAAGCCTTATCTTCTCATTAACCTCTTCAACAAACATATAAACGTCAAACAGTGACAAGATAACACTGTTTGACGAGATCTATTTTCTCTCCTTGTAGCATCAGGATAATCTTTTGTTTTTCAAGAAACTATGTCCGCCTGATTAAAAGAAGGAATAGAAATGTTAGATGGCTGAGAGTCAACAACTTCCTCAAAATTCAATTTTTTTTCCATGATTCTTATCACAATTAAATCTATCCTCCAAAAATTTCACTTTTTTCTTTCCAAAATAACTCTGTTAACTGGATCATATTACCTACAACCTTTTGAATGTTCAAGGTACCCAATAAACAAGCATCTCTTAGTTCTAGCTTTCAACTTATCTTTACCCGGATTAGGAATCAAAACATGAGCTACACAACCCCAAACTTTGATGTAATTTAACATAGGTATTTTACCATACCAAAGTTCATACGGGGTCTTTCTCACAGACTTAGAAGGAGATATATTCAAAATACGTATAGCTGTGAGAAACGCATTACCACATAAATAAGTCGGAAAATTTGCTAGAGCTAACATTAACCTCACCAAATTTAAGAGAGTTCTATTACGCCTTTATGCAACTCCATTTTGTTCAAAAGCATGAGGCATACTAACCATATGAATAACACCATTTTCTTTACAAAACTCAAAAAATAAATCAGACTTGAATTCATCACCATGATCTAAATAAAAATCCTTAATTCTCATGCCAGTGAAATTTCCAACTTCTAATTTATAATTCTTGAAAACCTCCGAGACTTTAGACTTTTTATGCAACATATACACTTTCCCAAATCTAGAAAAGTCATCAATGAAAAAAATAAAATATTGATGATGGTTTCGAGTCTTATAGGACCACAAATATCAAAATAAACTATTTCCAAAATATTTTCACCTCTTTGAGCCTTAGATGGAAAAGGCAATTTGGTTATTTTCCCAAATAAACAACATTCATAAATTAAAAATTCTTTGGGATCTTTTACTTTTAACAAGCTCGCTTTAATATGACCAAGACGGAGATGCCAAGATAAAAATTATTAGAATAACCTGTTATTCTCAGAGACACTAATGTGATCTAGAAGGGGGGAGGGGGGGTGTTGAATATATCATTATACATCATTGCATACTATTTCTTTTAAACATGTTTACCAAATATTTTTGTGATTGATTAGGACAGTGGAATTAGTTATTTTAGTTATTTGGTAAAACCCTTTTTTGATCCTTGAAAGATAAACACACAGTTCTTTTTAAGTTTGTAATGAAAAGATATTGCAATAAGTAAGGCAGTTATAGAAATTATGATAGATATAAGAAAGATAATGGAAACAGTAAAGTGACAATGAGACATGGGGACTTTTTAGAGATTCAGAGCCTAAATTCCTCTTAGTCATCTCTTTCACTCAACTGAGATGGGATATTTCACTATAGGATAAATGGTTCCTCGAAACCTTACAATAGGTTATTAAATCCTTCCCACACAGGGTCTGATTCTTCTGAACTAGGCAAGTCAACGAAACTTGTCTTTCTTCATAGGACACCTAGTCCTTCCCACACAAGGTCTGATTCCTCTAAATCAGGCAAGTCACCGAAACTCATCTTTCTTCATAGGACACTTAGTCCTTCCCACACAGGGTCTAATTCCTCCAAATCAGGTGAGCCACCGAAACTCATCTTTCTTGTTATTGTTGATGAAGATGTTTGAGGTATGGCTAAATTGGCATTAAACTCTTTTTGAAGAACTTAGCAGCTGAACAATTTCATTGATCTTTTTTCTTCGTGAGCTCTTAGCATATATATATATATATATATATATATATATATATATATATATTTTGCTCTGGCTCTTGTATGACTAAAAGAGTTCATTTATCGATTCTCCAAAGCGTTGAGTGACTCTGGGTTAATGATGTTGTCTATTCTTGATCGATCCTCTCTTTGGTCATTTTTTTCTTGACCTACCTATTCGATCCTTTTTCTCCATAACCTACCTCTCTCTTCGGTCCTCTATAGATCGACCGACTTCTTTGTCGTTTTAATATGAAATCAATTTATAGATTTTCTTTTGAAAATATCCATTTGGAAGTTACCGTTGTATAGTTGGTTTTTGCCTCAAAAGTTTTCTACACTCTGTTAGTGTCAGGCATTCTGTTGTAGCCGCCCATGTTTTCAACTATGTCAATCTGATGTGTATAGTGACAGACTTGGGTTTCCAAAATATAGTTGTTGGAAACACGGTTGATTAGACATTTTTCTTTCTTCCAACACATTTCAAAAGATCTTCACAGTGAAGATGTGTTAGAAAAACTTCTTATCAAAACGACTACTTGTTGATGTCAAAAGTTCCACTCTATGAAGTCACTCCTCAGATGTTCTGTGAAATTAGTAGCTTTACATTCTTGCTCTGTACCTTTTGTTTCTCAATACTCCTGAGGTACCCTTGGCAAATGTATGATTTGGTTCTGCCCTTTGATTAACATACAGCTCTTTGACTTTGCCAGATATTCTTAGTTCATTATGCACTCCTAAAGAACTAAGACTTCAGCTCTACGAACTTGAACCTTATGTTCAATTCAAGTTCTAGCTCCTCTACTTGAACCATTTTCTTTGCATTCTTGCGCTGTACCTTTTGTTGCTCAATACTCCTGAGGTACCCTTCGACAAATCTGTGATTTGGTTCTGCCTTTTGATTAACATATAGCTCTTCAACTTTGCCAGATATTCTTAGTTCACTCTACACTCCCAAAGAACTAAGACTTCAGCTCTACAAACTTAAACCTTATGTTTAATTCAAGTTCTAGCTCCACTACTTGAACCATTTTCCTCTTAAAGACACTTATGTTTGAAATTATGCGGATTCCACTTGTCTTCTTTGCTTGATAAACTAGCCATCACTGAATAGTGTTATGATCATTATCGTCTTCGGCTAGTTTATTCTGGACACCTTCTTACTGAAGATTGATTGATAAGGACAACCGAATCATCTATCGTAGGTTAGTGATTCGTCTTCTCTATTTCATCTTCTCATGATGAAAACAACTCTACGATTATGTCTTTTAGTGTTGTTTGACGTTCTGTGTTCTGTACTATGTTATGTAGCACTGATCTCAACAATCTTGATGTGGCTATGTGTTCTGAAGTAACTCAACGATCTTAAATAGCTCAACAATTTGATGATCTTCAATATTATTTCATTCTATGATCCTAAGCATTTTGACTTGCTTTACAATCGTGAGATTTTTGTCTTCACTCTATGTCTTGAGCCTATTGTCCTTACTCTGCGGTATTGAGTTATTTTACTAAACTCTACAAACTCTTCATATTTGTGCTGATCTTATAGGATTACCTTTGCTCTATTTCCTGTTTATTCTTCTACCTTGAAGTGAGTCTGATTTCTTCTGTTATGTGCTTGAGCATTTTTCTTTGATGGTTTAATGTTCAGCTCAAAGTCACTTATGATATTCTTTTTTTCTCTCTGTAGATCTGCTCTGTTCAATGATCTTCTCTGCTCTGCTAAACAATATTTCTTGTTCGGCTCGATGATCCTGCTTTTATAATTCTATGCGTGTACACCTAGAATTGTGGGGGGGGGGGGGGGGGGGGGTTCAATAGGTGTTTAAGCTTTAAAATAATAACATATGACAAATTATTTTTTTTTAAAAAAATTATACTTAATCTAGACATGTATGCTATTGTCCGATTTATATATATGAAATTCACACACAAGTATACGCGGTCAATCAAGTAATATAGTAATAAGAAGGATGTCGAACCCATATGGAACAAGTAATAATAACTATATTAACTATCAAATTTATATTAATTCAATTCTATTTAAACTGTAGCAAAGTTGGATTATGAAATATTTAAAATTGAAATTGAAACTAAGCCAATTAACAAGAGTAGATTAACAAATAATAAAGGGATTTAAGATTACAATTTCCCCAATTGCATCACAGTAATATCATCATCTAAATTTCAATTATTTAATCATATGGATTGTTAACTGAGATCATTTATCTATTTACTAACCTCTTTAAATAATTAGTAAAAAGATCTACTCCAACTTATAATGCTATAATTCTATACAAAATACTTTGAAATAGACTCATTAAGATTAAACTCTCAATATGTTACATGTGGCATATAGGTATTTCCATCCTATACATTATTATGATACTCTTCTTAGAAAGAATAAACAAAGTCACACGTTATTATACCTAGATCTATTCCTAGACTTCCTTTTTCTATTCCATCTACGAAATCAAATAACTGTTGATCATACAATTATAAATCACGCACAAGATATAACAACCAATCTAAAAACAGATCAAATAATTGAAACTAAGATGAATTAATTAAAGTTCAAACAACGGTTCCATTGCAATCTTAAATAGGAATTTAGTTACATATCATAATGAAAACTATCATCATATGAATATAGAAAAACATTTAAAGTTTAAAAGATAGAGTAAAGTAAATAAAATAAACTCTGTCGAATACAATCCGTCTCCTTAGCCTTCACTTTAGCTTCTATGTTCCCCCAATCAATCTTCAAAAATCCAAAAGGTAGCTTCAATTCTTGCTCTCTATTCTCTTCTTCCTCTGTCTCTGTATATCCTCCTAATAACCATAGAATCCCTCTTAAAATAACGCAACATGATAATCCTAATTGGGCTCGGATTCTGCAACGCGGTAACTGGGCCAACTGATTTCGTCGGACTGCGCCCAAGCGCAGTTTTTGTGTAGTAACATTGCGCCCCGGCACAGTCCACTATTCCAGAATTACAAAATTGCCACTGAATAGCTTTTCTTTCCATTTTGACCTCCTGAAGTCGTTTTCTACAAAATGATCATATAAACAAGTACAATAAAACTAAAAACACTTAAAGATAGAAAATAATTAAGCCTCAAAGTACCTAATTCGTAGGTATGAAACACACTCATCAAATACTCCAAACTCAAGACTTTGCGTGTCCTCAAGCAAAAACATTACAAGTAAAATAAACATAACTAACCATTCTAACCCATATTAATGCAAATGCATGTCAACTAATGTCTTGAGCACAAATCAACATAATCCATAAACATCAGGCCTCAAAGATCTTAAGTAATAACTCAGCTAATACTTCAAATTCACACCTAGTCAAAAATCTGACATATCACCAATTTCATTTCACCCTTGACCCTTTCGTGTGTGTGTGAATTTAACATATCAAGCAAGTCAGTATTCTAATATAACTCATGAATACTAGTGCTCAATAAAAGATATTTACTCATATATAGCGTTCTATTATCCCTCTTTACACTTGTTTTCACATTTTTCTATTTATTCTCTTTATTTAACGAGTGTGTCTTACGCTCCATCTCGTATATGATTAACTCAACATGTGTAATGTCTATTTTCCTTAGACTTTTCAAAGTTACCCATGTAACGAACTTTTCACCAGTGACTCCCAAACCATATGGCTTTAGGGCACTAAATGTATAAACACTCCTAAGGGTATACTCGTTCGAGCAATAGAGGCCACAAAAATAGACTAGCTAAATTTTGCTCATATCTGTCTATTCTTCATTCTATTATTCTTTTTATTCATTGAAGACAGACAACGAAGCAATTGGTCATTTCTCTTTATATGATTTATGTTCCAACAAGTGATACGGGTTGTCTAAATCTTAAACGAGCACCTACTTCACAAAATTAAATCAAAACCCAACTGACTTAATACATTGAAAACATGAAATTAAGATCCAAGGGTCCCAAGCTTAACAAAATCAGCAAATACTTAAAATTTTGAACTTAACGATCATTATCCATTTTGCTAAAATTATTAGATAATGTATCACATTTTTATCATTGGCCTTCATTAAATTTCATACATTAATTCTATGCTCAAGAGTTCCTAAATGCAATAATATATGATCTTATATGCAAAAAAAAATTTGTGATTTTAAATTTTAATTTTTTTTAATAATATATACAAATGCAACAAATTAAAAAGAATATGCAGAATGAACATGAATGAACATAATATGCAGAATGTACCTCAACCCCAAACTCAAACTGAACAATATCCTTATTGGACGTTAAAGAAATAAAGAAAGAAAGAACAAGAGGACTCCCCTAGTAAATCAAGCATCATTGTCGGATGAGTCCTCCTCTTCCTCGGACTCTGAGTCTGGTGGTGGGAATACCAGTAATTGCAGAAGCGGTGGAATCTGAACCGATGGCTCTATGGGATACATGCGTGAGAACATCTATACAAGTGCTAAGCTGCAGGTATGTGTGTAGGAGTGCATCACCTCCTATCGCTTTGCGATCTTATCAGTTCGCTGCTCCATTCTTCTTGTGAGTTTGGCAACTAATTGAGATGAACTCCCCAAAACATCATCCATTGGCGCATACTGAGGCGATGCATCTGGCAATATAAACCCAAGGCCCCTCGGATAAGACTCACCTCTTGACCAAACCTGGTATCGCTGTATAAGATTATGGTCTAGTAAGGTGGTTGGTAACTGTAACGGCTCATTCACCCCCCATCGTACTCCAGCTCGGCGACATAATGCAGTAATAAGGGATGGATGTGGAAGCCTTCCGGACATTGCACCTTTCAAATTTTGCTTTATCAAAGCCTGTATAACACTTCCTACATCAATGCTCATATCAGTAACGATGGCTTATAGTAAAACCACTCTTTCCCTTATCACGTCACTCACATGCATACACGACATGAACTTGGCTCATAGGAACACGTACCAAATCTTGCCATACCTACTCAATGCCTTGAAAGAGAAATAACTAAGCTCATTGGTATTTTTTTTAACTTTCTATTCAGTTCCCAGTCGACATAAATCTTGCACCATTTGATAGTACTTTGGTCCTGCCGTTATCTACTTGGCATAGTCACTACTGTCGCGTCCTCTCACATTGTAGTACCCGTTAATGGTCACCCGAGAAAAAGATACCGTCTTACCCCTGACCATAGCTTCACAAGCCTCTGTATCTTCGTTGTTTGCATAAAATTCTTTCACAATTGCTACCACCGCCGCATTCGGGTGATCCGTAAACGAATCCTAACCTCTTTCCACTATCATAGACACCATTTCACCATCCAGTTTAGGTCGCAATCCCCGCTCCGATATTAATGCACGACTAGCCAATAAATGATGAAAATTTTCTTTCGCCTCAGCACTAAAAAACTTACGTTGATCAAACAGTTGAGACGGAGTATACGATAAACCATGTGTTCTTTGCTTCTTCAGGGCCATGTGAATCCAATTCAAAAAGAAGTATCAATTCACACACAGATAGAGACAACCCCATTTTTGCACTAACTATAGTCCCCTTGCAATTGCAAACTGAAACATTCTTTATCGGGGCAATTCAACAAATAGGTTACAGGCAGTTTATAAGTCCCCTAAACTCAAACCACATTGACAACCCAGCCACTCCTGATACAGTTATGATGCTTACACAGCTATCCTAAGCTCTAAACGACCACCACCCAACCCCCAATTCCTCTAGTGGCCAACATAAACCACCAGGTAGCAAACAATGCACAACTGATATTCGATTAACATAATTAAAAAATCACATAGAAGCTCCAAGGTAGTAATTATTACCTGAACCCAAAGATCGAGGCCCCAAGTGATGGTGTACTCCCAATCTGTGCGCAGTAGCAGTGAGTTAAAAATGAAACCCTAGATGGATGAATTGGAATTAGTTTGGTATATGCTTATGAGTTGAGATTGGCGAATGATGATGGTGATTTAGATGAGAATGAAGGGGAATGATCAGGATGTAGGCGGATTGTGAGATGGGTTAGGGTGTTCAACCTTATGGCTGCTAAAAATGATTAAGTTTTAGAAGGAAAAGAATCGAGCGCTAAAGGAATTTTAAAAACTGAAATTGACACACTGCGTCGCGGCGTAGTTATTTGGCTTAAACATCGCGCTAAGGCACAATTGGGCTGAGGTGACTTCGCTGGGGGCGAGTTCAGAACGCGTCGGGGCGTAGTCAAACTGCAAGCTTTTCACTTGGGGCGAAATTGATGTCCCCGGGGCGGAGTCACTGCACTAGGGTGTAGTTATGCCGTTCAAACTTCTCGCCGGGGCGCAGTCGTCTAATTTTTGAAAAATATATTTATGTCATCTCTTTGATTTCTGAACACCTTAATCATCCTCCAGATTTGCAACGTTGCATAATTCACAAGGATTAGTGAAGTTAATATACAAAATTCTATCCCACGCTAGAGATTTAGTAATTCCTAAAAATTGAATAATTTAAACCAAAAGGACGTAAAAAAAATTAAAAAAAAATGCATAAAACGATAACTATGGTTGGGTTGCCTCCCAACGAGTGCTTGATTTAGAGTATTTCAGCCTGACTTTTCCCTTCTATTAGCCTAGGTCAAATTTACTGTTCAATCACCGATTGGAGAGCCATCTCTTGGTTCTTTCTTTTTAACGTTTGATCTTCTTATGGTGTTGACCTTTCCATACATGTTCATCCTTCTGAGACAGCTGAAGCAACTCTTCCTCATCCATAAGACCTGTGCTCTTATTCATAATTGTGCTGATTTGGAAATAATCTTTAGGGTCATCCAGCAACTTGATGGGCTTAAAAACATGGAATTTCACTTCTTGATCATTGACCCTCATTGTGAGCTCCCCTTTTTGCATGTCAATGATTGATCTTCTAATTGCCAAGAAAGGTCATCCTAGAATGATTGGAATATTTTCATCCTCTTCTTAGTTAAGAACCAAAAAATCTACCAAAAGAATTAGTTTGTCTACCTTCACCAAAACATCTTCAATGATTCCTCTAGGGTACGTGACGGATCTATCAGCCAACTGCAGGGTGACGTTTGTAGGCTTCACCTCCTTCAATCCTAGCTTCTTGTGAATGGAACGACATTAGATTTATACTAGGTGTCGAAGACCTTTCCATACATGTTCATCCTTCTGAGACGGCTAAAACAACTCTTCCTCATCCATAAGACCAGTGCTCTTGTTCATAATTGTGTTGATTTGGAAATAATCTTCAGGGTCATCCAACAACTTGATGGGCTTAAAAACATGAAATTTCACTTCTTGATTATTGACCCTCATTGTAAGCTCCCCTTTTTGCATGTTAATGATTGTTCTTCTAATTGCCAAGAAAGGTCATCCTAGAATGATTGGTATATTCTCATCCTCTTCTTAGTCAAGAACCAAAAAATCTACTGAAAGAATTAGTTTGTCTACCTTCACCAAAACATCTTCAATGATTCCTCAAGGGTACGTGACGGATCTATTAGCCAACTGCAGGGTGACGTTTGTAGGCTTCGCCGCCTTCAATTCTAGCTTTTGGTGAATAGAGAGCGGCATTAAATTTATACTAGCCCCAAAGTCACATAGAGCTTTTTTGATATTCTAGAGCATCCACAAAGGGTATATTGATCTAAAACTTCTTGAACACCTCTAGAAACTTTAAAAATTGTTTGTCTATCTTAGCCTTTTCGAGTCGTTGTGGGAATAGAACTAGTGGTACATAAAAGTTCGGCTTGACTCCTTCATATTTTTCCACGATCTTCTCCTTTTTCTTTGTAAAATACTTATCTTCACTTGTCTTCTGTTCAACTTTGTAATCATCATCTTGTGACTGCTTTGAGTTCTCCTTAACTGTTTCAGATAATTTTGTCCCACTCCTCAAGGTAATCACCTTACAATGCTCATTACCCTTTCCCCTTGGATTTTTCTCAGTATCACTTGGTAAAGAACCTTGAGGTCGATTATTTAAAGCACTATAGATCTAACCCATCTAATTCGCAAGATTCCTTATCTGAGCTTCTTGATTTTTTTTAGTTACTTCAAACTGAGTTGCCATCCTCGCTAACAGATCCTCCACTTGTGATAGCTTATCGGGTTGTTGGGGTTGTTGATGTTGCTGGTTTTGGAATCCGGGTGGGAATGAATGCCTTGGAGCTTGAGCTTGAGGTTGTTCCTGATTATTGCTCTAAGAAAAGTTTGTGTGGTTCCTCCACCCAGGATTATAATTGTTTGTATTGTTGGCATATTGATACTGCCTGTTTTGATTTCCAATGAACTGTACATATTCAAAATTGATTGCACATTTCTTTGTTGAGTGATTTCCTGCACAAAGCTCACATAATGTCTCTATCTGAACCTTCTGCATTCCCATAGCGTCCATTCTCTTTGACATGGTAGAAAGTTGTGCTGTCATTTATGCTAAAAAAACTGTCATAACATCCACCCCATGAATATCTGCTGCCCTTGACTGATAAGTTCTAAATGTAGGCCATTGATAGTTATTTGATGCCATATTTTCAAGAAGGTTGTATGCTTCTTCACAGTTCTTACCCATCAATGCTCCACCAGCTGCTACATCTATGCTCGTCCTAACTTGGCTGAACAGACCACTGAAGAAGGTTTGGACTTGCAACCACTTGGGAATCTCATGATGGAGACATCTTCATAGCAAATCTTTAAATCTCTCCCAAGCTTCGCACAATGGCTCCGAGTCATGTTGAACGAAAGAGGTGATATCTTTAATATCCCCGAAACCCCATCATTTACTAATGACGATCTTGTGCATTAAAACATAACTTTTATCCTTAATACCATATCATTCAAGCATAATACCATTCATAAATCTGTTTATTAAAGCTTACATTCATATCCTGTCTCAAAATCATAACCTTCATATTCTTAATCTTAGAACTTAAATCATAATTACATATATCATGACCTAGTCTATTACAATTCAAAATCAGATAGTTTATGATTTTGCCTTAATTTAACCTGTGAGTACTAATCATCATTCGTAAATATCCATACATACATCAGTTTATCCATATCTGTTCTATACATACAAGTTTTATTACATAACATACTCGTCTTACTATGATACATTAATTGTATCCCAATACCAGTTTCTTTTATGAAAACTTACATACATAACTATCTATATAAATTTACAAAACCATACATTCCATTTTTAACGATAAAGTTTAAAATTTAAAACCCAAACGTTAATTAACTTATGCTTGTACAAATTTACATTCATCTACTGACTTATTATTTACACATATGAATATAATATATTCCTTTATGCATTTTTATGCATTTATCATTCTTTACCTTTTTGCTTAACTAGAACCTCCGGCCTTTTCATACGTTGCTTGAAAATGTCAGTTTATAGCAAGAGTGAGCACAAAGGCCCAGTAAGTTTAACTTATAACACATTTCATATACACGCGTCATGCATTTCTTTACTTTACGATGTTGTGCATTTTTAACATATAAATGTCACATATTGCATTTAACAGTTAAAACACATAGTTGCACGAAGTGTATATTTTAAAACATTTGATGTCACATAGTCTGTCAAAATAGTTCACATAGAACAATTATTACATTTCAACAAGTCTAAAAAACTTGCCTGACACTTATAATTATTATAACCATTTACGCGTCCTTGAACACTTTTCGTATTCGTCTTGTCAGTTTGCTAATCCGAGCTTTATCGGTAAACATTGAACCTACATATCATTATAGGATCATAATACGTTCTATAACATTTTCAAACTTAAATCATAATCACTAGACCACTCGTCTCTATTCATTTCACATTTGATGTATTATACCTTATATAGGCTAATAACATATCCTTACTCGTTATCGACCTTTTACCCAAGAAATATCATGATTTTACTTAACTTTAGGTATGTTATATTATACCATTTCTTATTTCATTATACCTTAACACCCTTTACATTGACCATTTTTATCAATTTAGGATTTACATAACATATCTTTATCATCCCTCATCAAAACATAGCTTTTGTTTTAATAACACGAGCTACCAATCGATGACCACTGGACCTACATTGGGTTAACATGCTTAAGTATTTAGTTTATACATCATTAGCTCTTAATCTTTAGAAAAACATGGCCCGAATCCAACCCGACTCGAAAAAAATCAACAACTAAAAACAGAAAGCTTAGGCGCAACTACGCTCGGCCTCACCGCAGTTGCATTCACCAACACAGGTGCATTTCCCTGCGTCCGCAGGTGCGCTCCAGTTCATTTCCCCGGATAGAAACTTTGAGCGCAGCTGCGGTCAGCTCTGCGCTTAAAAACTGATTTTATTGCACTTACTTTGTTGATTTTTAATTCCTTTATCTTATATCTAATTAAGCTCAAATTTGGACCATATATAAATCTTACTACCTTGTATTTTAAAAGAATATTACTTGACTAATTTGGCTTCTTAAAATTATCGAAGCAATAGCCCGTAGAAGGCATTTAAACACGTTTTTATACTTAAACTCATTTTTTACCAACTTTGTGATTTTTGGCCAATTGCTTCTAAACTTCATTTCAACTCTCAATATAGCTTACATACGTCATATAACATTTGTCTAGACCTTTCAAACAACTTAACTTTGCATACGATGGGGTTTGTCTGAAAAAAATCCGTTTTAGGTTGAAACGATCGATTTTGATCGCTCGAATCGCATTTTCTTTCTAATTTTCATCCGTTGACCACCAAATAAACTTAGACACATGTAATAACATAAAACTAAGTCATTTAACTTCATTTGACCATTAAACTTTCAAAATTGCCAAAAATCACCATTAAGTTGAATTTTCATTCATTTTCCCAAACTTTTCATTTTCTAACACTTAGATTTTCTTTCTCATATACTTATTAAAGAGTTTATTTGTAACCTTTGTAGTATTATACTACACATATATGAATTATTCAAAATTTATTTACCTTTAGATTATGTTTATATGCACATATTACCATCTTAGGTAGATTTAACCTCCAAAATCATGATTTATATGTTTTAAAGCATTTATCATGCTATCTTTCATGCAAATACACCTCATATACCTATGTTCAACCTTATAGCTCAAGGTTTCACCAAAATCATCCAACTCTAGACATATATTCTTCCATAAATCATACTATTCACTATACATACAAGCTTAAACATGCATAAATCTAAGTTTTAAGTTTAGAAAACTTTCAAACCTTCATGGATAATCAACCTTCTTAGATAGAAAGCTTCACCATGTCGAGGCCTTCCTCTTTTCTTCGTACTCCTTGACCATCCAAGCTTTCTAGCTTATAAAACTTCAAGCTTTTCACTTCCATCCATGGCTTCCTCTATCTTTCTCTCTTTTAGGGCTTAATTTCTAGCAAAACCAAGAATGAAGAAGAGCTCACTTAGTTGCTAGATTAAATAAGACTTAACCTAAGTTGGGTTAAGTCATCTTAACTATAGTTAATCCCAACCAAGGGTATTTTGGTTATTTCACATGTTTAATGAAGGGCATTTTTATCATTTCACCTCTTGGGACACAACGGTCATTACTTAATTTGTCAATGGTATTTTGGTCATTTTGCCCTTTAGGACACAAAGGTCATTAACTAAATTATTGAGGGCAATTTGGGCAAAAGCCACTTTTGCTAGATTTTCATTTTCATGCTAATTTCCTTTTAAAGGAACTTTTATACATTTCTCTCATTAATTCAATTCATGCTTATTTAAATTGATTTTTCTTTCAATCGACCGACTAGGTCAATCATTTCCAATTGTGCTACATTCAAATAGTCTCATTTTATAGCTTAATTAGTCATTTAATCGCAAATCGACTAAATAACTTTTCTTAACCAAAAATACATTTATATTTTCCTATGAACCTTCTTGGTTTCACATTTAATTAGTTTAAATTTTCGATATCTCAAATAGTTGAAATATCACTTTTTCCCTTAAACCGCTTTCTCAAAAAGCGAACCCTGACTGGATTACCAAAATCTATCATCTTTTATCCTTTTACGACTTTTACGTCCTTACGTTCGTTTACTTAATACACATATCACAATTTGCGTCATACATACATTCTACATTCCTTCTACTCATATTTGAGAGTATTACCTTCTGTATTTACACGTCGTATAAATACATAATTTATTTTAATAAACTAATATTAATTCCTTAATAAATTCTAAATACTCAAAAATCATAATTCTTATTATTTCGTTAATTCCTAATTCACCGGTTAGGTTAAACTGATACTTCCTTTCTGCACATGCTGCCATACGTTACCTTACCATTCTCGTAACCTAGCATCTCAAGGCCTATTCATCAAGCTAGTTATTAATTTTCATAACCTAAGCTCAATTTACACTTTTCTTCAATCATTTTCTATTATTTTCAAATTTTAAATTTTCCTTCCATTATTAGATCAAATATATATATATATGGTATGGTGTTTTAGTTTGACTGTTCATCTGTTTTATCTATACTTCTACTGTCTATGTTTGCTTCCCTTATCCTTAGATCACCTTCCTTACTGTAGACCACCTTGATTTACTCCGAAGCAGTCGTAAGTCTCTTGGTGTGAACAGTGATTCTGCAATTACAGGATATATCACTACGGTATGAGTCTACATAAGTAAGTGGGTCTGTATCTGAGATATATTGGTAGCAGCAGATAAGTGAAGTCATGGATATGATTTTATGACTGTCATTTCATTTCACTAGTTAGTTCATATTTGAACTTGTCCTCTATTCCTTTTTATTTCGGCAGTGGCTTCTCTTGAAGTATCACATGCAACGAGAATTCACCTTTGTGACTCCTAAATCCCTCAACTAAGGATTTAGTATCTCGGTCTTCCCTTTCAACCTTCTCTCACTTTGCAGATAGAAGACCAGCCTTGTGGAAAAGGGTTTTCAAATTTTTTTTATGAATCGTTTATTCAGATCTAATTCTTCTGTCAGTTCTAGATCTTCTTTATCTTCTATTCCTGACATAGTGAACCAAGAAGAACATAGTTATGAAAATCTTAGTCAAGATTTGGGAAACTGGAATATCCCCAGTATTTCTCCAAGAGAGATTTACCAGTCAACTTTCTTAGACAATTTTAAGTCTGATTATAGTGTTAAAACTGTTGAAAAAATTTATGCTATCAATAAGGATCATGAAACTTGTAGTTTGCTCACTACAGAAGTCATCAACAAACAAAGAAAAAAGGGATACAACTTCATCCATATCGGATTAATACAAGTTGCTATTAACCCTTTAAGTATAAAAGGAATTAATTCAAGTATCTTGTTGTGTCTTCGTGATGCCAGATATCTTAATTACCATCCTAGTATCTTAGGAATAATGGAATCTAGTTTGCATAATGGACCTGTCCATTTTAATTGCTTTCCAGATTTTACATTAAGCCTAAGTGACCTTCATTTATTAAAAACTTTAACTCTGAATATTAAAACTGCTGGTGAGATTACCTAAATGATTGAAGGATCTCAAGCTTTAGCTTTAATATACAGAATTTATTACAAAACAATGAAAACTAATTTGAATGTAAAGGCTTTAAGTAAAAGTCCTAAAGATAAAACTGTTTTAATTCAAAGTAGTACTAGTGATGCTAATATTCAAGTTCCAAAGACTCTTCTTTGGAAAGATGTGACTCTTCCGAGTCAATGGATATTAGATAATGAAGTACCCCAAAGACCAGTTGTAAATGAAGTCATTAGCTTTGATAATGTTAAGCAATATTTAGATGGTACCGTTAGAATAAGTTTTGATGACTCAAGACTTAGACGTCCACTAATCATTGAAGATATTACCAGTCAGTCTTCTTCCCAGACCAAAAAAGATTCTTGGAAAGAACTAATTTACCTGATGTAAAATTAAAAGGAATTTTCACTACAGGACAAACAAGTCATCCCTGTTATGACAAGTTTGAACCAGTTAATCAACCCGAGGATGATGAATCCCAGAATTTATCTCCTACTCAGTCTGATTTTGGACCTAAACCAGTTCATCATCAACTTAGAGTTATTAAAAAAGAGTTTAAAATTAATGATCAATACTTGATTAATGATTTTAACTCTAAAGAAAATAAAGTTAAACGTCATCTATTCCGTGCCCAGCATGACCCGGAACAAAGAGAAAAAATAGTTAACAAATGGCGAAGATTTGTCACTAAAGAAAAGATAAACATTACTTTTTATTCATGGTATGATAAATATTATGGAAAATGTAATGTTATAACTAAACATAAATGGACCAAAGAAGATAAGACTACAGTTTCCTCCAGTCATCCACCTTTAGAGTCCATAGTCATTACTGTAAAAGATGCTCAAGTTACTGCCAGTCCTTTCAAAGAACCTGAAGGAAATAATAAAAGAATTATTGAACAAAATAATTTTACTAACCAGTACCTAGCTTCTATAGGTAAACAGTTAGATAAAATTGAAGAAAAATTTGATGACAAATTAAATACCCAACTAAGTAAAACTGAGAAACCTTTACTCAGTCTCCCTGAAAAGAGAGTCGGATTAAGTCTACCAACCTCAGATAAAGAACTTGCTAAAACCATTGACAAGCTTATTAAAAAACTTGATAAGCCCGAAACTAGTGAACCAAAATTATTAGCTGTCATTGACCAAAATCAAGAACAAAGTCAATCAGATACATCGTCTGATGACTCTGAACATGATGAAACAATTAACCAGTTCAGTAAACTAACATTTAAAACTCCAAATCCTACTAGTACTACAAAAAATTGGTATACTAGACCAACCCCTCCAGACTTACAGTTTGAAGAAAGGAATCTAGATAATCAATTTTCTGTTTCTGCTAATAAGATTTATGAATGGAATATTGATGGTTTTAGTGAGCAACAGATATTAAACAAGTTAAATCATATGTCCATGGTAGCAAATAGTTACTTGACTAATTTTCCTGAAATAAGTCAAGCTGGTATAGTCGAGTTATTAGCTACTGGATTTACTGGAACACTTAGAAGCTGGTGGGAAAACCATCTCACTGAAACTTCTAAGCATTCTATTATTCATGCTATCCAAGTTGATCATGATGGTAATCCAATAGTTAATGAAGTCTTAGGAATTGGCCCCCCTGATGGTGTCAATACTCTTATTTACACTATAGTGAAACATTTTATTGGTACTCCTAGCAATATTACTGATAGGATCCATGACCAACTTAGTAACCTTACTTGTCCGACCTTAAGTGACTTTCCCTGGTATAAAGACGTGTTTATTAATAGAATTATGATGCGTGAAGATAGTAACAAATCTTTTTGGAAAGAAAAATTCATAAATGGTTTGCCTAGTTTATTTGCTCATAAAATTCGTGAAGAGTTATCTAAAACTTTAGGTTTTATTGATTATGATAATTTAACCTATGGTGATATTGTTAGTCAAATTCAAAAAACTGGATTAAAAATGTGCATTGATTTTAAAATTAGTAAACAGGCTAATAAAGACAGAAATAAAGCTAAATATGAATTAGGCACATTCTGTGAACAATATGGTTTACCGCCTGTTGCCCCCTCAAGAAGAAAACATATTAAACATTATAAAAAAGATAGTTATAAGTCCAGAAGAAAACATAAAAGTTATAATAAGAAGGATGATTATTATAAGCAACCTTCTTATAAGAAAAAACCTTATAGAAAACCTTCTTATAACCCTAAGAAGAAGAATTATAAAAAATTTGATAAAAGTAAAGTTATTTGTCATAATTGTGGCAAGCCAGGTCATTACAAAAATGAATGTAAAGTTAAAGAAAAACTTAAACAATTAAAAGTCACTGATGAAGATGCTGAACAAATTATAGAGTTAATGAGAATAGAAAATCATTCTAGTGATAACAACTATGATGATACATTTTCTGATTTCTCTGATAATTCTAGTAGCGATGATAGTCCAGATGTCACTCTTGGATGTGTGGATAGTTGCTGTAATAAAAAACTGAATGTTATTAACAGGGTCAATGTTCTTACTACTAATGAAGAAGAACAAAACTTGCTTATTGATTTGATAAGTAAAATTACTGATCCGAAATTAAAAAAGAGATATACTAAACAGTTAAAGGATTTATTAACAAAAGATAATCCTGTTGATAAAATAAACAAAGTTAAAGAAAAACCTATTTTCAGCCTTAATAAAACCCTTGAAAGGTTTAAAAATCCTGTCAAGGAAATTACTTTACCAGAATTACATTCTGAAGTTAAAAATTTTAAAAAGGAAATTTCTAAGTTAAAACAAGACGTTGAAGAGATTAAAAATGCGAATACTATTGCTATTGATAATTCTTCAGATAGCAGTAGTGAGGGAGAAAACCCTGAAATTTCTGAGAATGAGGTTTTCGATTCCTCTGAAAAAGATAAAGCTGAAGCTTCAACTAGTCAGTTTAACCTTATTGAACAAGGTAATTTCTTAAAAAGATTAAAAGATATTACTATTCAAAAATGGTATATTAATATAACATTAGTCATTAATAAAACCTTCATTTTGGAACTTCCTGCTCTTGTTGATACAGGTGCTGATCTTAACTGTATTCAAGAAGGATTAATTCCTACTAGGTTTTATGAGAAAACTAGTGAAAGACTTAGCTCTGCTAATGGTAGTCAAATGGAAATAAAATATAAATTGCCTAAAGTTCATATTTGTCAAGACAGTGTTTGTTTTAACACATCCTTTGTGTTAATAAGAAACATGACTGACAAAATAATTTTAGGATTACCATTTATATATTTATTATACCCATGGACACCATACCAAAACATAGACACCATACCAAGAAGCAAGAAAATAAAACAGAGAACCAAAAGTACGGAACAGAGAACCAAAAGTACGGGCTCTGATACCAAGAAGGCGGAAGAAGCAAGAAAATAAAACAGAGAACCAAAAGTACGGAACAGAGAACCAAAAGTACGGGCTTTCACCACTCACCATACTAATGGGTTTTGCAGACAGTGACCTTGGCCTTGTAGAACAGGGGGTTAACTACTCACAGATCATATTCATAAATAAATTATGCATGATGCAAGGGGAAGTAGGAAAGGGACCGCACAGTTGAATATATAAACTGAAATCTGAAATATATTTATTGAATCATAAAATACAGAAGGTAAATTATATAAACAAGAAATAAAACAATTAACTTGATAATTGAAAGAAGGACTTAGAAAACAGAAAAGAAACTTAAGATTAGTCAAAGAAGAAGCTCTGAGTCTTACGAAGTTTCTTCGGTTTCTTCCTAAGGTAAGGTGTGTCCCAACTCTGAATGCAAGCCTTCCTTTTATAGAGTAAGGAGTGAGCTGCGTACAATTATTGAGAATCTTACTATTATAGACTGACCAATCACTTTTACAAAAGCAGACGAATACAGACGCAAACTTTTACAAAAGTAAATTATTACAGACACTTTACTATTTATGAATAGTAACTAAAAGTAGGGCATCTTTACTTTCGGCTACTTTTGACAGGAAAGCAGAAGCAGCTTTTGACTGGGTGCGTAAAAGGAGGGACCCAGAAGCATTGGATACTGGGCAGAGTGCTTGGGCACTGAGTAACTGGGGACCATAGCATGTGGCGTAACTGACTGTCGGCAGGGGCCGGAAGTGATCTTACTGGCGGCATGGGCCGGAATTAACTATGCTCACGGGAGCTGAACAGGAGCCATAAGGAAGTTAAACAAATGGGTCCTGGGCATCTTGGAGGTTGATGATGCCATAGGGGTCTTGATTTACTGAGGCTTGAGATGACTTTGAAGAAGAAGATGAAGAATCCTCTTCCTTGATGGTATTAACTCTTTCCTGTATTGCTTTGGCTAACAGGTTTAACTCAGCAGTACTATATTCTTTAACTCCTGCTAAAGTAGCAGCAACTGAAGAACCAGAACTAGAACTTTTAACTTTGGCTTTGCTGGAGGAGCCAACATTTTCTAACTTTACTGGGGTAACCGGAGTTACAGGAAATTCTTTAAGAACTTGTTGGATAATTCTATCAATATCGAATTTATCCCACCATTTAATAAAGAAAATTCTTGTAACTACAGGGGGTTTGACTGAAGGAGGAAGATTATACTGCCACTTCAGAATCCAAGTGATCTTGAATTTACTAACAAACTGGAGCAGTATTGGGATACCTTCCATTTTTGGGTTGAAGGGGGATTTGTTACTGAAATGGTTTACTTGGGCAAGAAGACGCTCAGGAAAGAGGTCTGAAGTTGGGCCATATCTAGACCACCAAAGGGTGAACCAAATCGGGATCTGACTTTTGAATTTGTGATCGAACTGGACAAACCAGGAGTGACTAAAATTAGAGCTTTGGTATAAAAAGATTTTATGCCAAGCATCTAAGTAATCAAAATAGCAGAAATAATTACTGAAAGAAGGGTCAAGACCTTTTTCAATGACTCTTAAATCAGAAAGACGATGAGAAAGATGGTGATTATTCCACTCTTCCCCGGAAATAATTTTCTTAATATATAAAGAATGAAAAACAATTTTTGTATTATCATTCTTATCAAAAATAGGTTTGATATTGATAGAATCTGTATTAATAAGAATATTTTTATAATAAGAAAGTGACTTGTAGGGTGTTGGAGGAGTAAAATGCCATCCAGGAGGGAAAAACTGGGCTGCAAGTTTAACTGGTCATCTTTTGAGTCCATATAGGGCTCAATATAAAACAAATTAACTTCATAATTTGGAATGTACTGGGAATTTGGTTTATATTGACTGGGCTTTTGGATCTGGGACTGGGCCTGAGATTCAAAAGGGTCATATGGTTTGGGTTGACTGGCAAGAGCTGAACTGTAGGGTTTAGGGATATGGCCTAAAACCTGAAATTGGGTAGATGGTGGTTTTATTAGGTAACTGGGATGGGGAACAGGAACCATTGTCCCTTTACTTTTACTGGGCTGTCCGGAGACAGGAGCTTTACCACGATCTTTCTTCTGTTTCTCTCTTTCACTCATGTTTGATACCTGATTGGAGAAACTCCCTGGTTAGAAAATCAGGGATAGAGTTTTGAATTCCTTTAATATACTCAATATCGAAATCAAAAATAGATAAAATAGCTTGCCATCTAGCAAAATTTTGTTTAGAAGCAATATTTTCAACATCTTTTTCTAAAACATATTTTGCAGACTTGCAATCAATTCTAACCAAAAACTTTTGATTTAATAAATCACTTTGAAATTTATTAATGCATAAAACTAGAGATAAAATATCTTTTTTAATAGTTGAATAATTGATCTGGGTTGGATTCCAAGCATGTGAGTAAAAACAGACAATTTGCTCGGAAGAGGTAGGAGTTAACTTTT
The DNA here is from genome assembly GCA_947179155.2 of Hedera helix. NCBI lineage: Eukaryota > Viridiplantae > Streptophyta > Magnoliopsida > Apiales > Araliaceae > Hedera > Hedera helix. The sequence goes on along the minus strand of OX359272.1, from coordinate 32,071,155 downwards.
GCTTAAGAATACCTCCGAAGCCAATATCAGAGGCATCAGTTTCAACTATTTTGAAAGCTGTAGGATTAGCTATTCCAAGACAAGGAAGAGTCCTAACATTCTTCTTTAAATTTTTGACGACAGAAGTATGCACATCTGTCCAAGGAGGAGGATTAGTTTTTAATCGATCAAATAGGGGTTTACAAATAATTCGCAGATTTTTATAGAACTCACTAATATAGTTTAGAGAACCCAAAAATCTTTGAAGCTGATTTTTGTCGGTAATGACATCTGGGAATTTATTAGCAAACTGAATTGCTCTAGCAATAAGGTGAATTTGACCATACTGAATGTTATGGCCAAGGAATTTAACTTGAGTTTGGAATAAACTACATTTTGACTGGGATAGAACTAATCCATTAGATTGAACAGTTCTAAAGAATGAATTTAGATGTTTCCAATGTTCTTCGATGGAATTCGAGAAAATTAGAACATCATCAATATAAACAATAGCAAAATGACTGAAAGGATTCAAAATATCATTCATAATATTCTGAAATTCACTAGGAGCATTATTAAGGCCAAATGACATGACATTCCATTCATAGTGACCAAAAGGTGTAGTAAAAGCTGTTTTATATCTATCTTCCTCGTGAATTTGGATTTGCCAAAATTCACTCTTAAGGTCGAATTTACTAAAGACAACTGATTGACTTAATCTTCCAATTAGATCTTTTTTATTTGGTAATGGATACCTAATCCATTCCAAAACCTTATTTAGAGGTTTATAGTTAATAACTAATCTGGGCACTCCTATTTCTATCTCAGAATTTTTATTGACATAGAAAGCAGGGCAAGACCAAGGGGATTTACTTTTTCTAATTAATTTTTTATTAAGTAAATCATCAATTTCTTTCTTACAAAATTCCATCAATTCATGACTCATTTGTATAGGTCTAGCCTTAGTAGGAATTAAATGTTCTTTAAATTCCTTAGCATAAGGAAGCCTAACAATATGCTTTTTTCTGTGCCAAAAAGCATGGGGTAAGTCAGAACAAACATTCTTACTTAAAAGGTCTTGAAAGTCTTTTATCTTTTCACAGAGTTTAGGATTTTTTAATTGTTCATCAACTCTTTTGTAATTAATTTCATTTTTTAAATAGTTCAAATGTTGAGTTTTACTATTTAAAATACTTAAATGTTTGGTGATTGACTGTTCTTGAATGCTTCGAAGATCTCTCTCTTTAGGTTCAGTTATGAATCTAAAGGTGACCTTCTGCCCAAGGTGATCACTAGACAATCCCTTGGTAGTAGTAGTAAATGGGTATAATAAATATATAAATGGTAATCCTAAAATTATTTTGTCAGTCATGTTTCTTATTAACACAAAGGATGTGTTAAAACAAACACTGTCTTGACAAATATGAACTTTAGGCAATTTATATTTTATTTCCATTAGCAGAGCTAAGTCTTTCACTAGTTTTCTCATAAAACCTAGTAGGAATTAATCCTTCTTGAATACAGTTAAGATCAGCACCTGTATCAACAAGAGCAGGAAGTTCCAAAATGAAGGTTTTATTAATGACTAATGTTATATTAATATACCATTTTTGAATAGTAATATCTTTTAATCTTTTTAAGGAATTACCTTGTTCAATAAGGTTAAATTGACTAGTTGAAGCTTCAGCTTTATCTTTTTCAGAGGAATCGAAAACCTCATTCTCAGAAATTTCAGGGTTTTCTCCCTCACTACTGCTATCTGAAGAATTATCAATAGCAATAGTATTCGCATTTTTAATCTCTTCAACGTCTTGTTTTAACTTAGAAATTTCCTTTTTAAAATTTTTAACTTCAGAATGTAATTCTGGTAAAGTAATTTCCTTGACAGGGTTTTTAAACCTTTCAAGGGTTTTATTAAGGCTGAAAATAGGTTTTTCTTTAACTTTGTTTATTTTATCAACAGGATTATCTTTTGTTAATAAATCCTTTAACTGTTTAGTATATCTCTTTTTTAATTTCGGATCAGTAATTTTACTTATCAAATCAATAAGCAAGTTTTGTTCTTCTTCATTAGTAGTAAGAACATTGACCCTGTTAATAACATTCAGTTTTTTATTACAGCAACTATCCACACATCCAAGAGTGACATCTGGACTATCATCGCTACTAGAATTATCAGAGAAATCAGAAAATGTATCATCATAGTTGTTATCACTAGAATGATTTTCTATTCTCATTAACTCTATAATTTGTTCAGCATCTTCATCAGTGACTTTTAATTGTTTAAGTTTTTCTTTAACTTTACATTCATTTTTGTAATGACCTGGCTTGCCACAATTATGACAAATAACTTTACTTTTATCAAATTTTTTATAATTCTTCTTCTTAGGGTTATAAGAAGGTTTTTTATAAGGTTTTTTCTTATAAGAAGGTTGCTTATAATAATCATCCTTCTTATTATAACTTTTATGTTTTCTTCTGGACTTATAACTATCTTTTTTATAATGTTTAATATGTTTTCTTCTTGAGGGGGCAACAGGCGGTAAACCATATTGTTCACAGAATGTGCCTAATTCATATTTAGCTTTATTTCTGTCTTTATTAGCCTGTTTACTAATTTTAAAATCAATGCACATTTTTAATCCATTTTTTTGAATTTGATTAACAATATCACCATAGGTTAAATTATCATAATCAATAAAACCTAAAGTTTTAGATATCTCTTCACGAATTTTATGAGCAAATAAACTAGGCAAACCATTTATGAATTTTTCTTTCCAAAAAGATTTGTTACTATCTTCACGCATCATAACTCTATTAATAAACACGTCTTTATACCAGGGAAAGTCACTTAAGGTCGGACAAGTAAGGTTACTAAGTTGGTCATGGATCCTATCAGTAATATTGCTAGGAGTACCAATAAAATGTTTCACTATAGTGTAAATAAGAGTATTGACACCATCAGGGGGGCCAATTCCTAAGACTTCATTAACTATTGGATTACCATCATGATCAACTTGGATAGCATGAATAATAGAATGCTTAGAAGTTTCAATGAGATGGTTTTCCCACCAGCTTCTAAGTGTTCCAGTAAATCCAGTAGCTAATAACTCGACTATACCAGCTTGACTTATTTCAGGAAAATTAGTCAAGTAACTATTTGCTACCATGGACATATGATTTAACTTGTTTAATATCTGTTGCTCACTAAAACCATCAATATTCCATTCATAAATCTTATTAGCAGAAACAGAAAATTGATTATCTAGATTCCTTTCTTCAAACTGTAAGTCTGGAGGGGTTGGTCTAGTATACCAATTTTTTGTAGTACTAGTAGGATTTGGAGTTTTAAATGTTAGTTTACTAAACTGGTTAATTGTTTCATCAAGTTCAGAGTCATCAGACGATGTATCTGATTGACTTTGTTCTTGATTTTGGTCAATGACAGCTAATAATTTTGGTTCACTGGTTTCGGGCTTATCAAGTTTTTTAATAAGCTTGTCAATGGTTTTAGCAAGTTCTTTATCTGAGGTTGGTAGACTTAATCCGACTCTCTTTTCAGGGAGACTGAGTAAAGGTTTCTCAGTTTTACTTAGTTGGGTATTTAATTTGTCATCAAATTTTTCTTCAATTTTATCTAACTGTTTACCTATAGAAGCTAGGTACTGGTTAGTAAAATTGTTTTGTTCAATAATTCTTTTATTATTTCCTTCAGGTTCTTTGAAAGGACTGGCAGTAACTTGAGCATCTTTTACAGTAATGACTATGGACTCTAAAGGTGGATGACTGGAGGAAACTGTAGTCTTATCTTCTTTGGTCCATTTATGTTTAGTTATAACATTACATTTTCCATAATATTTATCATACCATGAATAAAAAGTAATGTTTATCTTTTCTTTAGTGACAAATCTTCGCCATTTGTTAACTATTTTTTCTCTTTGTTCCGGGTCATGCTGGGCACGGAATAGATGACGTTTAACTTTATTTTCTTTAGAGTTAAAATCATTAATCAAGTATTGATCATTAATTTTAAACTCTTTTTTAATAACTCTAAGTTGATGATGCACTGGTTTAGGTCCAAAATCAGTCTGAGTAGGAGATAAATTCTGGGATTCATCATCCTCGGGTTGATTAACTGGTTCAAACTAATTTACCTGATGTAAAATTAAAAGGAATTTTTACTACGGGACAAACAAGTCATCCTTGTTATGACAAGTTTGAACCAGTTAATCAACTTGAGGATGATGAATCCCAGAATTTATCTCCTACTCAGACTGATTTTGGACCTAAACCAGTGCATCATCAACTTAGAGTTATTAAAAAAGAGTTTAAAATTAATGATCAATACTTGATTAATGATTTTAACTCTAAAGAAAATAAAGTTAAACGTCATATTTTCCATGCCCAGCATGACCCGGAACAAAGAGAAAAAATACTAAAAAAATGGAGAAGATTTGTAACTAAAGAAAAAATAAACATTACTTTCTATTCATGGTATGATACATATTATGGAAAATGTAATGTTATAACTAAGCATAAATGGACTAAAGAAGATAAGTCCACTATATCTTCCAGTCACCCCCCTCTTGAATCAATAGTCATTACAGTAAAAGATGTTCAGGTTACTGCTAGTCCTTTCAAAGAACCTGAAGGAAATAATAAAAGAATTATTGAACAAAATAATTTTACTAATTAGTACCTTGCTTCTATAGGTAAACAGTTAGATAAAATTGAGGAAAAGTTTGATGAAAAATTAAACACCCAATTAAGTAAACCTGAGAAACCTTTACTCAGTCTCCCTGAAAAGAGAGTTGGATTGAGTTTACCTACCTCAGATAAAGAACTTGCTAAAACTATTGATAAGCTTATTAAAAAACTTGATAAACCAGAAACTAGTGAACCAAGACTGTTAGCAGTCATGGACCAAGATCAAAGTCAATCTGATACTTCATCGGATGATTCTGAACTTGATGAAACAATCATTCAGTTTAGTAAATTAACCTTTAAAACTCCAAATCCTACTAGTACTACAAAAAATTGGTATACTAGACCAACCTCTCCAGACTTACAGTTTGAAGAAAGGAATCTAGATAATCAATTTTCTGTTTCTGCTAATAAGATTTATGAATGGAATATTGATGGTTTTAGTGAGCAACAGATATTAAACAAGTTAAATCATATGTCCATGGTAGCAAATAGTTACTTGACTAATTTTCCTGAAATAAGTCAAGCTGGTATAGTCGAGTTATTAGCTACTGGATTTACTGGAACACTTAGAAGCTGGTGGGAAAACCATCTCACTGAAACTTCTAAGCATTCTATTATTCATGCTATTCAAGTTGATCATGATGGTAATCCAATAGTTAATGAAGTCTTAGGAATTGGCCCCCCTGATGGTGTCAATACTCTTATTTACACTATAGTGAAATATTTTATTGGTACTCCTAGCAATATTACTGATAGGATCCATGACCAACTTAGTAACCTTACTTGTCCGACCTTAAGTGACTTTCCCTGGTATAAAGACGTGTTTATTAATAGAGTTATGATGCGTGAAGATAGTAACAAATCATTTTGGAAAGAAAAGTTCATAAATTGTTTGCCTAGTTTATTTGCTCATAAAATTCGTGAAGAGTTATCTAAAACTTTAGGTTTTATTGATTATGATAATTTAACCTATGGTGATATTGTTAGCCAAATTCAAAAAACTGGATTAAAAATGTGCATTGATTTTAAAATTAGTAAACATGCTAATAAAGACAGAAATAAAGCTAAATATGAATTAGGCACATTCTGTGAACAATATGGTTTACCGCCTGTTGCCCCCTCAAGAAGAAAACATATTAAACATTATAAAAAAGATAGTTATAAGTCCAGAAGAAAACATAAAAGTTATAATAAGAAGGATGATTATTATAAACAATCTTCTTATAAGAAAAAAACCTTATAAAAAACCTTCTTATAACCCTAAGAAGAAGAATTATAAAAAATTTGATAAAAGTAAAGTTATTTGTCATAATTGTGGCAAGCCAGGTCATTACAAAAATGAATGTAAAGTTAAAGAAAAACTTAAACAATTAAAAGTCACTGATGAAGATGCTGAACAAATTATAGAGTTAATGAGAATAGAAAATCATTCTAGTGATAACAACTATGATGATACATTTTCTGATTTCTCTGATAATTCTAGTAGCGATGATAGTCCAGATGTCACTCTTGGATGTGTGGATAGTTGCTGTAATAAAAAACTGAATGTTATTAACAGGGTCAATGTTCTTACTACTAATGAAGAAGAACAAAACTTGCTTATTGATTTGATAAGTAAAATTACTGATCCGAAATTAAAAAAGAGATATACTAAACAGTTAAAGGATTTATTAACAAAAGATAATCCTGTTGATAAAATAAACAAAGTTAAAGAAAAACCTATTTTCAGCCTTAATAAAACCCTTGAAAGGTTTAAAAACCCTGTCAAGGAAATTACTTTACCAGAATTACATTCTGAAGTTAAAAATTTTAAAAAGGAAATTTCTAAGTTAAAACAAGACGTTGAAGAGATTAAAAATGCGAATACTATTGCTATTGATAATTCTTCAGATAGCAGTAGTGAGGGAGAAAACCCTGAAATTTCTGAGAATGAGGTTTTCGATTCCTCTGAAAAAGATAAAGCTGAAGCTTCAACTAGTCAATTTAACCTTATTGAACAAGGTAATTCCTTAAAAAGATTAAAAGATATTACTATTCAAAAATGGTATATTAATATAACATTAGTCATTAATAAAACCTTCATTTTGGAACTTCCTGCTCTTGTTGATACAGGTGCTGATCTTAACTGTATTCAAGAAGGATTAATTCCTACTAGGTTTTATGAGAAAACTAGTGAAAGACTTAGCTCTGCTAATGGAAATAAAATATAAATTGCCTAAAGTTCATATTTGTCAAGACAGTGTTTGTTTTAACACATCCTTTGTGTTAATAAGAAACATGACTGACAAAATAATTTTAGGATTACCATTTATATATTTATTATACCCATTTACTACTACTACCAAGGGATTGTCTAGTGATCACCTTGGGCAGAAGGTCACCTTTAGATTCATAACTGAACCTAAAGAGAGAGATCTTCGAAGCATTCAAGAACAGTCAATCACCAAACATTTAAGTATTTTAAATAGTAAAACTCAACATTTGAACTATTTAAAAAATGAAATTAATTACAAAAGAGTTGATGAACAATTAAAAAATCCTAAACTCTGTGAAAAGATAAAAGATTTTCAAGACCTTTTAAGTAAGAATGTTTGTTCTGACTTACCCCATGCTTTTTGACACAGAAAAAAGCATATTGTTAGGCTTCCTTATGCTAAGGAATTTAAAGAACATTTAATTCCTACTAAGGCTAGACCTATACAAATGAGTCATGAATTGATGGAATTTTGTAAGAAAAGAAATTGATGATTTACTTAATAAAAAATTAATTAGAAAAAGTAAATCCCCTTGGTCTTGCCCTGCTTTCTATGTCAATAAAAATTCTGAGATAGAAATAGGAGTGCCCAGATTAGTTATTAACTATAAACCTCTAAATAAGGTTTTGGAATGGATTAGGTATCCATTACCAAATAAAAAAGATCTAATTGAAAGATTAAGTCAAGCAGTTGTCTTTAGTAAATTCGACCTTAAGAGTGGATTTTGGCAAATCCAAATTCACGAGGAAGATAGATATAAAACAGCTTTTACTACACCTTTTGGTCACTATGAATGGAATGTCATGCCATTTGGCCTTAAGAATGCTCCTAGTGAATTTCAGAATATTATGAATGATATTTTGAATCCTTTCAGTCATTTTGCTATTGTTTATATTGATGATGTTCTAATTTTCTCGAATTCCATCGAAGAACATTGGAAACATCTAAATTCATTCTTTAGAACTGTTCAATCTAATGGATTAGTTCTATCCCAGTCAAAATGTAGTTTATTCCAAACTCAAGTTAAATTCCTTGGCCATAACATTCAGTATGGTCAAATTCATCCTATTGCTAGAGCAATTCAGTTTGCTAATAAATTCCCAGATGTCATTACCGACAAAAATCAGCTTCAAAGATTTTTGGGTTCTCTAAACTATATTAGTGAGTTCTATAAAAATCTGCGAATTATTTGTAAACCCCTATTTGATCGATTAAAAACTAATCCTCCTCCTTGGACAGATGTGCATACTTCTGTCGTCAAAAATTTAAAGAAGCATGTTAGGACTCTTCCTTGTCTTGGAATAGCTAATCCTACAGCTTTCAAAATAGTTGAAACTGATGCCTCTGATATTGGCTTCCGAGGTATTCTTAAGCAAAAGTTAACTCCTTCCTCTTCCGAGCAAATTGTCTGTTTTTGCTCACATGCTTGGAATCCAACCCAGATCAATTATTCAACTATTAAAAAAGAGATTTTATCTCTAGTTTTATGCATTAATAAATTTCAAAGTGATTTATTAAATCAAAAGTTTTTGGTTAGAATTGATTGCAAGTCTGCAAAATATGTTTTAGAAAAAGATGTTGAAAATATTGCTTCTAAACAAAATTTTGCTAGATGGCAAGCTATTTTATCTATTTTTGATTTCGATATTGAGTATATTAAAGGAAGTCAAAACTCTATCCCTGATTTTTTAACCAGGGAGTTTCTCCAATCAGGTATCAAACATGAGTGAAAGAGAGAAACAAAAGAAAGATTGTGGTAAAGCTCCTGTCTCCGGACAGCCCAGTAAATGTAAAGGGACAATGGTTCCTGTTCCCCATCCCAGTTACCTAGTAAAACCACCATCTACCCAATTCCAGGTTTTAGGCCAAATCTCTAAACCCTATAGTTCAGCCCTCGCCAGTCAACCCAAACCATATGACCCTTTTGAATCACAGGCCCAGTCCCAGATTCAAAAACCTAGTCAATATAAACCAAATTCCCAGTACATCCCAAACTATGAAGTAAATTTATTTTACATTGAGCCCTATATGGACTCAATAGATGACCCAGTAAAACTTGCAGCCCAATTTTTCCCTCCTGGCTGGCATTTTACTCCTCCAGCACCTTACAAGTCACTTTCTTATTATAAAAATATTCTCATTAATACGGATTCTATTAATATTAAACCTATTTTTTTATAAAAATGATAATTCAAAAATTATTTTTCATTCTTTATATATTAAGAAAATTATTTCTGGGGAAGAGTGGAATAATCACCATCTTTCCCATCGTCTTTCTGATTTAAGGGTCCTTGAAAAAGGTCTTGATCCTTCTTTCAGTAATTATTTTTGTTATTTTGATTACTTAGATGCTTGGCATAAAATCTTTTTATACCAAAGCTCTAATTTCAGTCACTCCTGGTTTATCTAGTTTGATCATAAATTCAAAAGTCAGATCCCAATCTGGTTCACCCTTTGGTGGTCTAGATATGGCCCAACTTCAGACCTCTTTCCTGAGCGTCTTCTTGCCCAAGTAAACAATTTCAGTAACAAATCCCCTTTCAACCCAAAAATGGAAGGTATCCCAATACTGCTCTAGTTTGTTAGTAAATTCAAAATCCCCTGGATTCTGAAGTGGCAGTATAATCTTCCTCCTTCAGTCAAACCCCCTGTAGTTACAAGAATTTTCTTTATTAAATGGTGGGATAAATTCGATATTGATAGAATTATCCAACAAGTTCTTAAAGAATTTCCTGTAACTCCGGTTACCCCAGTAAAATTAGAAAATGTTGGCTCCTCCAGTAAAGCCAAAGTTAAAAGTTCTAGTTCTGGTTCTTCTGTTGCTGCTACTTTAGCAGGAGTTAAAGAATATAGTACTGCTGAGTTAAACCTGTTAGCCAAAGCAATACAGGAAAGAGTTAATACCATCAAGAAAGAAGATTCTTCATCTTCTTCTTCAAAGTTATCTCAAGCCTCAGTAAATCAAGACCCCTATGGCATCATCAACCTCCAAGATGCCCATGATCCATTTGCTTAATTCCTTGTGGATCCTGTTCAGCTCCCGTGAGCATAGTTAATTCCGGCCCATGCCGCTAGTAAGATCTCTTCAAGCCCCTGCCGACAGTCAAATACCTCGCCACGTGATGTGGTCCCCAGTTATCAGTGCTCGCGCACTCATTTTAAGCATCCAATGCTTATTGGCCCCTGCCTTTTGCACGTCGAGTAAAAAAGAATTCTGTTTTTCTTCTTTTGTAAAAGTAAATAGTAAAAAGTGTTTGTTTTTAGTCAAAAGTGTCTACTATTCATCAATAGTAATGTGTCTGTAATCATTTTACTTTTCGAAAAGTAATTTGTCAGTCTGTAATAGTAAGATTCCCAAATAATTGTACGCAGCTCACTCCTTACTCTATAAAAGGAAGGCTTGCATTCAGAGTTAACGGACTACACCTTACCTTAGGAAGAAACCGAAGAAACTTCATAAGACTCAGAGCTCCTTCTCTGACTAATCTTAAGTTTCTCTTCTGTTTCCTGAGTCCTTCTTTTAGTTATCAAGTTAATTGTTTTCCTTTCTGTTTATGTAAATTTATGATTCAATAAATATATTTCAGATTTCAGTTTATATATTCAACTGTGCGGGCTTTCACCACTCACCATACTAATGGGTTTTGCAGACAGTGACCTTGGCCTTGCAGAACAGGGGGTTAACTACTCACAGATCATATTCATAAATAAATTATGCATGATGCAAGGGGAAGTAGGAAAGGGACCGCACAGTTGAATATATAAACTGAAATCTGAAATATATTTATTGAATCATAAAATACAGATATATCAATTAAGCTAACCAGCCATGAAGGCGAAATAATCAAAGTATAAAATAAAGATTAAAATATGAATGATGCAGAGGGATATTTGGGGGAAGGATTTCACAGTTGAATATAATTGAAAATAAATCAATAGTTAACTGAAAATTAAATTTATATCAATTGAAATTAACTTACAATGTCAAATAACTTTACAGAACATCTGCTAAACTTACTTGACAATAATAAAATACAAATTTTGTTTACTGAATACATAATAAACTCAGAGAGAATTCTTGAAGATGGAAAAAATGAAGTGTGCTTTACTGAATACATGACGGCTTCTTTTATGGAAAGGATTAGGGCGATGACTGTAGCTTCACGCGGAGGAACTGTAGATAAATAGTGAAAGTTGTCGGAATGATTACAACTTTTGACTATGGATGACTGGAACTTTGCCTTGAGATTCCATATGTCTGGAAAAGATAAGAGGCTCCATTATGATTGAATATGAGAACTGACTGGGCATATTTCATTATGTAAAAGGGTCTTAAGCATCTTGAAGGATTTTACTTCCATAAGGATCGTTGCTAGTTGTCGAACCTTCAGAAGAAGACTTTTCTGAGTCATTATCTTTACTCAGATCAGTAGTTCTTCTGTTAATTGCTCAGGTTAATAATTTTAATTCTTCACTCGAACAGTTTTTGATATTGGAAATATTGATGGAACTTGTTGGACTTTGCATTTTTACTCCTTTATCTTTTGACTGAGAAATGTTGACTAGGGTGATTGAAAATTCTAATTGAACTTGTCAACTTAACTGTGATGACTTACTGTGGCTTAGAAATGGTCAGAATGTTGAACAATTGTATCAATTACTGGGGTTTTAAGATTATATTGCGATTTAAGAATCCAAGGGATCTTATATTTACTAGTGAATTGAAGTAATGCTGGGATTCCTTTAAACTTGGGGTTATATTTGGTTTTACTATAGTGAGTGACTTGTTGCTGGAGAAGATCTGGAAAAATGAAAATGGTAGATCCATATCTGGTCCACCAAATAATAAACCAAAATGGGATTTGACTCTTGAACTTGTGGTCAAATTGTAAGAACCATGAATGACTAAAAGTTAAATTTTGGTATAGGAAAATTTTATGCCAAGCTTCCATGTAATCATAATAACAAAAATACAAATCTTGATTAATTAAAGGTTGGAGATCAGAAGGGTGACTACCCCAACTTGTAATGGGCAAAATCTGTTTAATGTAAAGTGAATAGTAGAGGACTTTAGAATCATCATTCTTTTGGTAAATGGGTTTAATGACTACTGACTCTGTTTGGATTAAATTGTCCTTATAATAAGTTAATGACTTATAAGGAGCAAAAGGGATATAATGCCATCCAGTGGGAAAAAATTGCATGGCAAGTTGAATGAGGTCATTTTTAAGTTTCAAATGGGGTTCAATATAGAAAAGATTTATTTCAAAATCATGTTCACATTTTGACTTTGAAATGGGGTAACTGGGGTTGACACTTTAAGTTTCTCGGCTACAAAAAGGATCAATTGGTTTAGATTTACTAGCTAAAACCGAATTAAAAGGCCTCAGAGTTTGACCAAGCACCTGAAACTTGTGACGACCCCAAATCCGGGTTTCTTGAACCTCGGATCCGGTTCAACACGAGTACAACCTTTTCTTTATTGTTCATGAATTACAACAATATTATAATTGGTAAATAACCATTTATTTACAATTTTACAACATCTCTTTCTATTCCAGAATCGCAATCTTTACAAATTCCTAGTATGTCTCAATATCAGATATGATAAGACATTCTATTACAATCAATTTGAGTATCTAAGACTCATAATACATACCAACCAATTATTATACTACACAATCATTTTACCTGTCCAATTCGGGCTGATATCTACAATGATCATGATATCATATATGAATAAATTAACTTTTACGCCTGCTATGAATAAAGTATCTTCATGCATAATATAATATTCCCATGTAATGTCCATAATATTATATCCAACTTATTTTCATATAAATCCTATGCACATATTACTTTCATGCAACATATAATATACACATATGATGTCACGTATATAATGCACCACAAGATATGTTATTTTCATGCACATTATATTGTTTACATGTAAATCAAATTATTTTCATTCAAAATGTAACAACTTATACAAGATATATTATATTCATACACAAAATAATACACCCATGCAAAATATATTGTCATTATGCAAAGTATAATATTTTTATTATATCATTAACAACTTTGTTCGGCTTGACGATCCTGCTCTGTCCTGCACTCTATGATTTGAGAGTCAGGGACCTTGGCTGTTCAGCTATTTATTTTACGAACTACTAGTCTTGTGCATTCCACTTTGCTCGACTCTGCCTCCCTGATCTGCTTTGTCTGTTGACCTTTAGCCTAGTCTATTATAAAATTAAATCAACTAACAAATTTGATCCCTAACTAGTCTATCTTTTGTAATTCGGATCAACTTGACAGATTTGATCGCTAACTAGTCTATCTTTGCAGTTCGGATCAACCTAACAAATTTGATTCTTAAGTTTTTATATAATTATTGCTCTTTTAATGACTGTACAATATTACTTATTTTTCTTTTACACTTATATATTAATCTATTTGCTAAATCATTCATCTTATCTAACAATGAAATCATAAATTATCAAATAATTTAACAGTTATATTATTAATAATTATATTACAACTATAAATTTAAATGTTTAATTAAGTTATCATCAAATTCAGATAACAAGAATTAACATAAATACATTAATAATCTTTTTATATTTAATGATGACAAAAATAATTAATAAATATGAATAATATTAACAACAACTATCATTTCAAACAAGCATAATCATATTTAATGTACGATACAAGCACAGTCTTCCCCTAAATTAAATATCTCCCCTTATGCTTCAATTATACACAAAAAATCCTAAAAATATATCAACTCTTTATTTCCAGTCAACATAAGTGGAGTCGTCTAAAACTTTAGATTTCAGGATATTGGCAAAAACAGATCCACCACTAGGAGTAGAAAATGTAATTCCTAAAATAATGAAGCAATAAAATAATCATATATAATTAAATTTATGTACCCGTTGAGATTAGTCAATATCATAATAAATCAACAACATATCCACGCATTACCTGTGGAGGATTTTGCAAAGAAACACAAATATATAAAAATATACAACTTACGTCACCCGATAGGGATTTAGCAAATTACGTATTTCAACAAATAATTATATTTAAATATTATATAGCTTTCAGTACCTGGGATTTGTCAAATTATATAATAAAACAAATATTTTCAACCAATCAAATTAAAGTTGCACTCAATATAAACATACACGCAAGTGATAACGTGTTGAAGGATCAAACTTTTCTTTTCGAGAGAATGACATGGAAAAATAGTGACTTGTTGGATGAGTAAGTTGGGAGTTGATTCGTCCAATAAAATTTTTAGATAATATAATAGTCTACATAATTTAATAGAGCTGTAATAATAATGATAATAAATTATTATGATATATTTATTTAATTAATTTTTAGTATTTATATAATAATTATAATATTATTATATTATGTTTAAAATTATATTTAATTTATTAAAATATATAATGAATAAAATAAATTATAAATTATAAATGAAAATATTAATTTAATTATAATTACTATTATTTTATATTTTATAATTTATAATAATCTACTATATTACGAATCTATTACATTAATTTGGTCATTTAAGATTGCTAAACAGGAAATATGTATAGCAGCGCAGTATTATCGAAACAAACAAAAAAAAAATCCTTAAGACCGTCAAAGTAGTCATATGGCAAGTAATAAAATAGTTATCGAATGGACAGTACCGGATGAATAATAAAAAGAAATAGAAACAAACTGACATAAACGTACAGGAAATATAATAAACATATACAGCAGAGAATAATCACTTGTATTTGTAAGATTAAATGCAAATTATATAATTTAATAATTTTATTAATATATTAAGTTCATTACAAGTCGTGAATAAGAAAAGTCACGTACTTAAAATTTACTAAGATTATATTATTTTCACCTATATAGAGGTATTAATTGGGCACTTTTCCTTCTCCTGTACTATACCTGACTAATTCTGTTTTATTGAACCATTGACTCTAACTTACTACAGTTTATATGCCTAAAATATCTTTTTAAAATGACAAAATCTTACAATATATAGCAAGACTCATCTTCACAAGTAACTAGCCGAAGAGAACTTGGTGTCTTAAATGAGCGTTAGTGGCGTTTGGAAAACAAGTTTAGGGATGGTAATAGTGCGGTGCACTTTCATTTTTTTTTTAGTGATTTGAAACCGTATTGGTTTTAAAAAAAATTGAACTGGAACTATACCACCTTGATAGCAGTTCAAGATTTTTTTATATCAAAATCGTTCCGGCCGGTTTATATTTTGAACCGCACCGTACTGACTTATACCGGTCAAAAAATTTAAAATATTTTTGACTTAATTTCTATTAAATTAGTTTGATATTTTTACAACATGCATTATAATAACATTCATGAAAATAGCACAAAAAATATTAATAGGTAATATAAGAATACAAGTTAATTAAAATTGAGATAACATTATTATAATTTTAACATTATTATTTAATATATATCAACTATATATAAAAAAATATTCATAAATTAACTTTTAATGTGCAAAAGTAAAAAATAATAAACATGTACATTTATATACATTTTGAGTAGCTATATAATAATAATAATAATAATAATAATAATAATAATAATAATATAGAGAGATAATTTGAATAAACAAGTATATATAGAGCGGTTTAAGTACCGATGCACCATCGATTTAAGAAACAGTGTTGTGCACTGGCGGTTCAGAGACAAATGCCAAAATTACACTGCATTAGTTCTAGCTTAAAAATTTTTGCACCAAAACCACACTGACGAGGTCAACGGTTTAAATAAAAATCAGTCAGTTCAATGCGATTAAACCGATTTTAGTTTAAATTGTCATCCCTAAACAGTTTGTGTTTTATGGGGCAAGGAATTATTGCACACTGATCGGTCCAAAAAAAATCTTCCAAGGATGCACATCTCGTCATATGACATTGTTGCCAGATTTTCTAGAGGCCATTAGTTTTACATCGAATAAGGCACATCAACTCTACTCCAAGAGTTTTAAATGAGTTGAATCGAGTTGAATTTTGACTCATTAAACTTAAATCGTTTAAAGTTAAATACGCCAAACAGAGAAAGTAAAACAAGTCAAATCGAGTCTTAAACAAGTTTGAGATTTTATGTACTAACTCGACCCTTTAATAAATGAGTTGAGCTTGAACTTAAGTGAGTTAAACCCAGTCGAGTTTAAATTTGACTTGTTTTAACTTTTTTTTATCATTAAATTAAGAAAAAATAATAATTAAATATTCCTTGAGCCCAGCTCAAGCCGGACACCACTTTATTTAAGCTCAACTCGTTTAACTAAACGGGTAAAAAAGCCTTCGGGGGACAGCCCGATTCATTCACAACTCTAATCTCTCTCTCGAGGCATTGTGATCATCTGATAGCCTTCCGAATGCAAATTACTTTTTCCATGTGCTGACAAGCTCATCATGTAAAACACTTGCAAACACAGCAAACCTTAAGCCCAAACAGGATTCAAGTTTAACAGAACAGTAAACTTTTCAACAGAAGACAAACGTAACAAGTTCACATTGAACTCTCTTTCATGGAAAAATTGATGTTACAAGTGTCGTAAAAAAAAAGCTAATATACAATTTTAAATATGTGTGAAACATACATTGGTGTAAAATACAAACCTAATTGACTACCATTTCTATCCTTCGGACAGCAAACAATGAAACCCGCATGCAAGAGAAACTCTCGGAAAAAGCCTAAAGAATATGATTTTTTTCACAAATAATTAAAAGATGAGATGCATGCAAGAAACAAAACACCCATTCATGTCCGGGGAGGGTCAGAGATTGGGCTCATTTCTATTTCTGCACCTCCAAACTCCCGCAGATTTCCAAACTTTTCAGCTTCCCTAGCAATCTGAATATCGGATGGTCTATAGTATTGGACAAATAATTTTACAACAAAGCGAGGAAGTAAACCTGCTACTATTATGCCAAGCAAGCATACCCAAAACAATCCAGTCCCTGCGACGTGAAAGATGGCCCTGCATAATTATATGGATTTGCATATCAGTCGTCGTTCCGCTGCAAGATCTTGTTGGACGCATTGAAAATTCAAATATATCAATCAAATAAAATATAATATAAACATTAAGCAAACAAGAGTAGAGACATCATCGGTATGATTTTATAGGCTACTAAGCTTAGGCAAAGTGAATTTATAATCAATATGCAAATTGCTGCCAGGACATAAATACAAATTGAATAGTGGAATTTCAAAGATTCAATTGCTGAAGAGTTATCCTCATGTCAAATAATATGCAAGGCATTTGCAGATCTATGAAGTGGTCAAAAAACTTATGCAAAGTAGGTATAGAGATTGAAAAGTCCATTGCCAATGTACTACCTGCACCTTGCAGATAAGGGGTCACTAATCATAAAAAGCCACCTTTACTGATGACCTTAGAAGAAATACTACACTGATGACCTGTTACTCTTCTATGTTGTGCAAATAATGACAGTAACTTTTCAATGGTTTGACAAAAACACAACTGCTATAAGATAAGCTCCTTTCAAACAACTTCTGAGTTCTGACTTTATTTTGGAAATGTAAGCTTCAAGGCTAGGGGTGCTATCAACACAGTATGTGGGCAATTTCTTGTTAATGGAAATTGATCTGAAAAACAACCCCCGTCTGAAAATGAGAGTCCTGCATTTTTGTTGACTTTTATTTTTTGGGATACTAAGGTTTGCATTTGCCACACTTTGACATAATTCCTCTCAATATTTTTTTCATGATGTTGTGAAAAACAATTAACCAAAAAAAGCTCTGGTCTAAGTGTGTCCCCCCCTAAGTGTGTCCAACCCTAAAATCCTAAAATCTTAATGGCTACTTTGTAACATTGGACAAAGCAATGTTGATGGGCATTCTTTTTCCTGAGTTTCAAAAGCACAAATCTTCTGCTTGCCATCATTGTAATTTTTTGTCTACGTATAATGAATCTACTTTAACACATTTTACCCAGGAAAGTACCATTACACTCTTCTTCCCGAGTTCAACACAGAATTCACTAGTTTTTGCTTATAGTACTTTTGTCCACATACTGAATCTCGTTTGACTTATGTTGCATTTGAAGTAACCTTGATGTCGGTGAAGGAAACATAAGAAAAGATCTGCTACAGAAAAAATTTAGTACTAATTAAGGAAACCTCATGGTGGGCGAAAGAACGAATTTCATTTGAATGAGGAACTTTTCTTTTTTCCCTTACCCACTCCCCCCTCTTTTTACTATTGCACAATTCTTAATCTCCTTACCTTTCAAACTGATATAACAAATCAAAATGGCAGAGGTCTATCAAAGGGAACAGTATACATGAAACTAACGAAGCTCACCAAATAATCAATATGTAGAATCTTGTCCCATGGAAAGAAATGCATAAATTAATACATGATGCAATCACATAGATGGATAATTCATTTGCATGGTACTGAACAGCAAGGACAAGTATGTATGCAGTTATGAGAATGCAGGCAATAGACATTGGACCTTCACCTTTGGTGGGAGCCCAAAGTACGTGTTTTGGGAAGAAAAAAATTGTTCACTTATAAATAAGCTGTGGTTATATGACTATATCTTATTTTGTTTTTTGTTTTTTTGGGGGGTGGGTGAAGGCTTAGGATCTACACACACAAATACGAAAAACGTGTGTGTGTGTGTCTATATATATATATATATATATATATATATGTATATATATATATATAAGAATGTTACATATTATTAAGCTCTAAGACTATGTTTGTTTGCAAAAAACATACTTGAGATTAGACTATTTGTATTAATTTAACACTACTTCGAACTATTTTATCCCATGATGGGGGATTAATAGTCCTTTAAATAGTCCTATGGACTATTTTTTTTTATCATTCCTAAGGCTATTTATGTGAGATTATATAATCCCATGAAAAATTTGAGATTAATAATCCCCCTCATTTTAAGTTATTAAATGACTTTATAGGACTAATAGTCCAACATCAAAGGATTAATAATCCTTCATGCACATTTTTTGCAAACAAACATAGCATAAGAGTCTAATATAAAATTTTAACCTATCTGATAGAGCATGTTGAATGCAGAACCAAAGTTTAGATAGAGATTTGATAGAGGTAATACCAGTAACCAACTAGCATGGGCAAAGCATCAATAATAATGACACAAATCCAAGTGGCAAATACAGATCCCCAAATGGTTGCATGAGTAACCCAAGTCCATCGAATGACATCCATGGCTAAGTGTATATTAACCAAAATAACCACTGCAAGTGTCCAAAGATCTCCTATGCTTGCTACATCAATGTCTGTTCCCCAATACGGAAAGAGGGCGGCAAAGAAGATGGCCATACTTTGCCACAAAGTATCCATCATTGTAACCCAAAACAATTTTGTATTGTAGCCTTCTCTTCTCTGTCCAGCCCCATAAAGCTGAGGATATTTCAATAGAGTCATTCTGCTTAGATCCTTGTCAAGAACCCCAACAACTATTGTAGGCAAGGAAGTGTAAATTATTGAATATAACACACTGCTCCACTCATTGATCGCAGTTGTCAAAGTGAAACACGTGAACAGCACGTACCTGGAGAAAGCACATAAATATGAAATTAATGACGAAAGAATACATGTTAATGTACATATATAATATACTAGAATATTAGATAAATAAAAATCTTTTTCTTAGAATTTCAGTTTTGATCGACTTGAATGTCAACCTTATTTGCCATGCTAACCAGGTTCATACCATAATTGTCAACATACTTATAAATTTCAAATGGATCTGAGCACGTCTTCTGCCTAGAGGAACTCACCAGAACAAGACGAGAACAAACACTGCATTTCTGTAGAAATTATAAAGAATCATGTAGCCCATCCGCTGGTAATTCCAATGTCCGTGGACTAACAGAAGAGGAACCAAGAATCTGAACTGCCCCATCGCAAAATCTGATGCCATCACAGCTTGGCGGCCCTCTTGGCCACTAATGCCGATTCCCACATCAGCCATTTGGATCATTGAGACATCATTAGCACCTGGAAATTAATTAGAAATTCTTATATATGAGCAAGCTGCCATAAGATGCAAGTATGCAACATATCACTTTTGTACATTCTGATTATACTGAAGGGTGAGGATTAAATGAAATGATGCTTACCATCCCCAATAGCAAGGGTCATGTCTGATGTCCTCTTTTTTATCAGGGCAACAATTCCCGCTTTTTGCAGTGGAGCCACTCGACAACATAGAACCACAGTACATTTACTGGCCACCTGAAAGAGCTACAAAATCAAGAACAGGAAAATAGTCAGAAAACAAGACAAGTTTGGGTGAGAGAGTGTGTGAGAGAGTTAGTGGGCTTCGAGCTTTTACCTGTTCTTCAAGTTCAGTGTCAAGGATATGGACAAGACTTGTTCCATCAATGATCAAGGCAAATGTACCGACACCATCTCTAGAACTCCTTTCAGTGCCGTGTGCAGCACCAGATACGGTCAAGAGCTTCTTAATCACAATAAGGGCATCTTCTAAACTCTGTTTACATGATTCCTTAGATCTCTTGTTTATAACAATCTGGGTCATCCTGCTTGTTAAAAGCTTAGAGGAATAGCCAATTGATATCGCAGTTTCTTGCTTGTCCCCAGTCAAAACCCAAACTTTAATGGCAGCTATTCTTAAAGACTCAATTGCTTCAGGCACACCTTGTTGCAGTTTATCTTCAATCCCGGAGGCACCTAGTATGCTGAGATTGGTTTCAACATTGCTGGCAACCTTGCGAAGTAAAGCAGCCCTTCCAAAAACAGCAGTACTTGCTGTCTCGTACGAAGACTGCCATTGCTCAAATTCAGAAGCACTCAATTCCCGCATTCCCACAACAAGGGTCCTCAAACCCACAGATGAATAAGAGTGAAGGTGGGTTTCAGTTGCACGTGTTACATGCAGATTTAAGGATTTATCAATTACATTAAACATGGATGTGTCAGCACCTTTTACAAAGATTTTGACCGTCTTGTCAGGGAAACCTAATATAACTGACATCCTCTTACGATCACTATCAAACTCATGCAAACCTAAAACATTGAACCTGCACATACCACAAATTTAATAAATTAGAGCAATGATAAGGTTCGTACTGGACATCTTCCCCTTGAATATTTGAAATGGAATTAGACACCAAAGGATTGTGGAATCTTCTGGTCTAGTTTTTCTGTTTCCTGAAACCTACAAACACTAGCTGACACGGTGACACCATTTGACAAAGGACCTACAACTGCAGTAGTGACAATTAATTCTATAACGAGTGAAGAGTACTACCACTAGAATAGAATTACGTGGAAGCGAAAAGGAATGAAGGAAGAATCTTCAAATTACCTCTGTCTTTCCCCTTGAACATCAATAACTATGTGGCCAGAGGTTCGTTCTATTAGCATAAAACCATAAGCAGCAGCAGCATAAACCAATGCTTGTTCATCTGGGGATTCTCCCTGATAATCTATCAATCTCACAGCAGGATCAGAGGTCTCTATAACAATAGGCACAATAGTGTTGCAAGCCGCCAATGCAAGGAAAAAATCATGAACATTGTTGCTTTCACTTGTACCCTTTCCACTTTTTGATAGTCGTAAAAGCTCTGGATCAACCTTCACATTCATCTTTGGCTTCCATACCTGTCCGTCCACTGATAACAAATAAGAAAGACAAAATAATATCAGCTTACCTTTTTCTTTTCTTTTTCTTTTTTTTTTGGGTGTGGGGGGACAATTTCTTTCTGCATCAAACATTTAGACAGAAAATAATTTATAATAAGAAAATGAGAAATTGCCCAGAGCTACAAGTAAGCCATTGTCGCACCTTGAATGTAGTATCCAGATTGTTCGCCTTGATAACTTGTTTTAGAGCCACTGAAATCTACACCAGAAATGCTTGCACATTGAAATTCCATTTTGTTCTCTGTCAACGTACCAGTTTTGTCTGAGAATACATACTTTATCTGTCCTAAATCTTCATTTATATTTAAAGCCCTGCATTGGAATCTCGCATTCGAGATTTCATCGTACATCTGGTTATCTCGAATCATAAAATAAGCCTGACCAATACGAACAAGCTCCATAGATATGTACAATGATATAGGGATCATGATCTGGAAAACGATAACAGACATGAGGAATGTGAAGAATATCTCCATCCCCCACCCATAGTACTTGTAGTCTTTTCCATCAGAGTAGTCCTTTCTTCTGTAGAAGGGCATGTAATCCAGCTCATCCCTATGACGCCTCAACCACACCGCAGCACAAACTGAGACTACAGTACACAAACTAACAAGGAAAAATGAGAGGAAAATAATCTCTTTGTTCATATGGGTCTCGAGACGGCTTCTCTTAGATGGGGCTCCAGAGCTGTTCAGCATAACCTTGGTTTCCCTGCCAGCGTAAACTGCAACACCAACAGCCCAAGCAGTGTTCTTTAGCATGCAACCTCGCAAAACAATATTTGACGGTCCAAGCGACATACGCTTCCCTTCAAACTCCATGTTAGCCTGGAACCCATAAATATTCCTATTGGGTTTCTCACACTTGATCAGCCCACTAATCTTCTCAATCTCTGGAATCTTTACAAGGGTCTCTTGCTTAGCATACCGCGTCTTTAAATTTGATTCTCCATCCAAATTAATGGTCAGGATGTAAGCAACCCCAGTTGGGTCACTTGTTGAAAGCAGTACCATGTCACATGGAAGAGTTTCATTTGCAAAAACTTTAATAATATCACCTACCCTAATATCTTTCGATTTCTTCTGCTGAAACTGACCATTTACCAAGACTGAAGCTAACTTGTTGTTTTCAATTCGGTCAGATCGATGCCGCCTCCAATCCTCATAGGCATCCTTAACTGCTGTAACTAATAACACAAAACTTAATGGCAGGATCGAAGCTGTTCGACCAAATACTGCAAGCTGGGGAAGTTGATTGAGGACAGCAATCACAAGGAAATATATGTATGCAACTCTGTGAAACTGTTCAAACAGGTTCCTAGGCAAAAATGTAATGATTGAATATTTCGTAGTTCTAATAGAATTCCCAGCAAATTCAAACTTCTCATTAGTCTTTAGAGGATCATTTATATAGACTAGTCTAGCATCCTCATCACTAATCTCTTTCTGGGACATGCTAAAACCTTCAGAATCAGCACCTCTCGAACCATGCCGCACAGCTCTCGATCCCAAATCAACAAAATTCACCTCCCTAATGGAGTTACTAGAAGAGGTTTTCGTCTGAATTGAAGAAACACTTCGCAAAGATGACGATTTCAAGACCCCATCCGAAATCGGGGGATTGTCAACTGAGGTATTTGATTCCATCCTAGAAGAGGATTTTGACAAATTGGCAAAAACAGGTGTTTGGGGAAGGTCTTGGGAATTTGGGGTTTTAGGCGAAGGGATCAAAAGCGGCCTTGAAGCCATGATCTGAAGATCACAGACCTCTCCAGCAGCTCACAAATAAAGTCCAGCAAACTCATCAAACACCCAGATACAGATCTTAAACAAAAATGTAAAATCAAACAAAACCCCACAAATCCCACAAACCCAAAATCAAATTAAACAGCTAAAACACAAAGGGATGCTGTTCTACTACTAAAGTTGTAATATAAACTTACGTCCAGAACATGTATAAACAAAAAAAAATACACAGATTAACCGATGAGCTAGAACTATATGTATGTATCAATTGCTAAATTGGGAATGTCAGGACTTACTTGACGGTACAACAAGACATATTCCAGAAAAGGGGGGTGATTCGTATATTTGGTGGCGTTTTTGCTGGGCTGAGATGATTGAAGAAAGAGGAATAATAATATATGTGAGAGGGGAGGAGAGAGGAGAGAGTAAAAGAAAAATCAAATGTCAAAAACAGCATTCTAGAAAGAGAAAGGCAGACGAAGATTGCAAGTAGGGAAGGAGTCGTAATGGGAGGCGACAACAGATAATCAAATCAAGAAAATTGAGAAAAGTCATTGGAGAGGTTCTAGAGATAGTAATTGTTGATTGTCTGTTCTCTAGAAGGCTGCTATACTGTATATGTAAGAATATAACATAAATTGTTTGTAAAAGAAAAAGAAAAGAGAAAAACAATTTTGTATTTTGTACATATATACTGTAATTAAATATAAAAATTATAATTATATATAAATACAGCATAGAAAATATTTTATCTGATCCAAAACATATTATGATTTTTATATATCAATTTTTTTGTTATTTGTTGCGTGAGTAATTATTAATATATATTATATAGTGAATCACCTTTATAATCTTGTTGAATTTTATGATGGATGTCATAACAGTAATTTGGCACAAAATTTTCGTCATATTTAGCATAACTCGATCCAAAACATAAAATTATAATTGACTTTTCAAGTTAGCTTAATACATTTTAAAATTTTAAATTGATAAAAATTTATTTAATTTTAATCAGTATAATAATGAATATTGTAACTATCTAAAAATACTATTAATAATAGACTAATATTTATTGTTTTGTAATTTAATAAAATTTATGCAATTTTAAGTTTAAAAATATTTCAATTTAACTTTTAAAGTTTATAATAATCTTGGAATTTGGAACAAAGGAAATACTATAACGACCAATTTAATTTTTATCAAAAACTAACACAGCCTTATTTTGATATTTCATAATAAAATAATTTTGTCGGTGTCCAAAATTGATAGAAGATAATAGTTTAATCTATAAAAAAATGTTAAATATACTTAAATTCTCCATATTATTATATCTTTAGAATCAATAATTTTATATGAGAAACAATTGCACCTTATTAATGCATCATTCATATGTTGAATGTATTATAAAATCAAATGAAAATCCAAATTTCACAATATTTCAATTTTATATATTTCACAATTTTAGAATTATTATATAATATAATATAATGAGCTCATTACCTCTACAAAGTGCCAATATTATTATAGAAT
Source organism: Hedera helix (assembly GCA_947179155.2). Lineage (NCBI taxonomy): Eukaryota > Viridiplantae > Streptophyta > Magnoliopsida > Apiales > Araliaceae > Hedera > Hedera helix. The sequence goes on along the minus strand of OX359272.1, from coordinate 32,046,188 downwards.
TATCATATTTTTATTAAGTTTATGAGTTTATGTAAGGATATTTTATCAGAAGTAACTAATTTTTGTTTTATCAATTTTATAATTAATCATATATTTCGTGATTATTTTATATTATATTAATATTTTTCTATTCTATTAAAGGAGAGTAAAAAAAAGCTGTTTTTTGGAAATTATGTCAATTTTTTAACTTTGTTCTCTCTATCCATCTTTATCTCTAATTATTTTTCTTCATATTTTCTCACTCATATTTTACAACTCTTATTTAGATATTTTTTTAATTACACACATGTAACACCTCAGTATCACATCGTAATATGTGTGATAGTGTGATATGTATGTAAGGACTAAAACTGCTATCACTAATACATTTAATCATAATTTTTTAGATGAACCTGTGGTAGGTTAAGATAAATTAAGAAAATACTATTGAGACAACATGTCATTGTATTGTAGATGATTACCTACCTTTGTACAATCCTTAATAAGATTGAAATTTGATGTACAAGTACTTATGTAACTTAAAGATCGTTTAGTTAATTTGTTACAAGTTACACAAGTGAACTTTGAGATCGTAGAGTATAGAAAGATCCTTTAGCTAGAAGGTTGACTAAGGAACTATAAGATCATATAGCTAAACTCCAGATGTAGAGTGAGTGCACTTTATGAAGACAGTCGTTTAGTAATGTCATTGAAATATTAAAGCTAAGATTATTTAGTGAAATACACTAAACAATTTGAAGATCAATACTACGATTTTGAGAACATGGTCGTTTAGCTCAAAATCGTAGAGTTTGTAGGTCTGACAAGTACTGGTAGAGGTCATTTGACCTTGACTCCCAACCCCAAACTTGATTCTATCCGTTGAAGTCATATATAGAGACAAATGAGACAATTCAGCTTTTGTAACATCTAACTGCTCAGTGCCCGGGGCACCTGTCACCTGTTGTGCCAAATAGTACACTAATGGATAGTAACATCAAAAATATAGTAGCAAGGTTTGAAGTTAAAGCAATCAACTAATGTCAAGTGTCCTATAGTGATTTGAGCAATGGTAATAGTATGACGGGCAAATTTCCAGCCAACTTATAAAAGGATTGCTACTGCAACGTTGGACTAACCGTAGAACAATTAATTTCAAGTGCTCATAAAGAAGATGCTTTAATGCTCTACTTTACAATCTGAGAAATAATTTTCTACTGCTAAGTCTAAATAGTTTGAACTTTCATTGACAACTTCGCAACTCCTCAAACACTTATAATTTATTAATGTTAATATTAATGTTAGCAATCAAACTTGCACCAAGTCTTAGTTACTTATAGATTCTTAATGAATCTCAGTTTTATAGTTCTTAGTGAACTTGCTTTTGTAACCTGCCTCATCCTTAGTGGTGGATAATCTCTACTCTTGCAATAGAAGAGAGGACCATTGAGGGAGCCGCTAAAGAACATTATGGCTTTGTTGATAGCCCAAAAGAAAATCACTGAGTTGCCCCTGCCTACAAACCCAAAAGAAAGGAATTATGATCCATAAAAAAGGTGTGCCTATCATTCAGGAGCTCGAGACCACTCGACAGAGAAGTGTTAGGCTTTAAAACACAAGATTAAGATTTACTTGATGCTGCGGAGATCGTGATACAAACTGAAGAGCAACCCAAGGTGACAACCAATCTGGAGGTGAATATGGTGAAAGAAGAAAGTGAAATAGGAAAAAATAAGAAATATATTTAGAGGAACGAAAACCTTCAAGCATAATGGAAGCAAGAATTCAACATAGAGGCCTAGCTCAAGTAACTATGTCTAAAGCACCGTTAATCAATAAGGTCATTGTGTCTCAAAATGAGTATGAAGAGTTGAAAGATCATGTGATCAAGTTGTCAGATTTAGTAAAGGAACAATATGGCTTGATTCGAGGATTCATAACGATAAATCAAGGCATACTCCTTAAAAATTCAAGCCAAAAAACCTTCATGGGATGGAAAAGTACAAAAACATCAAATCCCTATGCAACGCCAAACAACAATTCTAGCAATAAGTCACTTTACAAAAGGATCAAGTGCCTCGAGATGACTTTATTTAAAGTTAGAGGGATAACATTAGTCACTGAAAATGAGGATTTAGATATAGACAGATTTTCGAGACATCAGTATTTACAGAGGTATAAAATACCTAACTTTGTGAAATATACGGGTATCGACAATTCTTATGTTTAGCTGATGATATACCTTGGACAAGTAGGAGCGCAAGCTAAGGATGAAGTTTATCTCATAAAAATGCTTTAGACAAGTCTTATGGGCACTGCAACAACGTGGTTTTGCTACATGAGATAACTAAAAGATTCATACTGTTGGTTTATATGCTCATGGTTTTAATGATGAGAACATATTTTGTATGGAATTGTGTTTGATTTACATGATTGAAGTATAAATTGGATTAAACATAATTATATATTATCATCATAAAAGGGGGATAATGTTAATTTATGTGTTTAATGTTTTAATGATGATAATATGTTGTGTATGGAGTTAATATATTTTGCATGAAAATAATATACTTTGCATGAAAATAATATACTTTGCATGGAGATATTTTGTCTTGAGCAGGTTTTGGGCATCAAAGGATAATTGAATCATATATGGTGCAATGCTTATACTGATTTCGTGGAGGTCCATCATTGGTTCAAGCGTCATAGTGGTGCTACTGGACTAGGTCCACTAGGAATCACTTAGGATATCTTGTAAGGTTTTCTAGCCCAAAAAACTTATTTACAAGGCTTTATTAAATTGCTGGAAAATCTATTTCACTATAACTAAACTGCTGAAAACATGGAAACAAGATAAGTTAAATAAAAAATTGATTGGAACTTAATCAGCTAGATATTATCCTTCTTATCATTGCTGATTTCTTTCCTTAAATCAAGTTTTTCAGTATGTTTTTATTTGAAATTCAAAATCTTTTCAAAAAATAGTTTTGGAAATGATTTCTTCATACCCATTATTCCTATATCATGTTGCTAAAATCTTGTTCATTCTAAATCGTGATATGGGTAATGTTGTTATCATTTTTCTTTTAGCCATTGGACCTTATAATATAAATATATATCTTTCTCGGCTAAATAGGTAGAGGAGCTTTTCATGTAATATCTATTCTCATACTAAGAGCTTTCAAAGAATTCTTTTCAGCTATTTTTTGTGCCTTATTCTTAATATCTTTTGGGTGAAAAATCATAGCTATATTGTAACTATATTCCTTATATTTAAAACATTGTATTAAAGCCTAGTTTGGGTTGATTGATCCATTAATGGATAGGATAATACAAATGAAGCTTTGAAGTTTGCAGAGGTGTAAGAGTTGTAGAGGTACAAGAAGTTTCAATCGTGTAGAGGTGCAAGATTTTTGAGATCTTGGCATCTTATGAACTCACTCTCAAACCCCACAATAAATTAACTACCTTCATGACAAAAAAGTATGGGGAAATTTTGGGAGTGACAATGACTCGACACTAGGGGCATTCATCAACTATTCATAAAGGGATAATGCGTTAGTCGATCACCATGCATCATCAATTAGAGTTTTGCTCAAATCATATCACCTATTTCTCGATTCTATAAAATCAGTAGGTACAATCACTTAAATCATTTTTGACCATAATTTTCTTAGAATACAGTACCCCATATGTAAGGTACAACACTTTTATGTCTTTATTTTTTGTCTTCTTTTTCATACACTAGGCTTGCTAGATAGTTTAAGTATAAATAAATCTTGCATGATATCTTATGGAAAAAAGAAGAAAAGATAAAAAGGGAATTTTTTAGATAAGATGAACATTTTATTTGACTTGTTATGAATTGGATTAATTCTGATAAGGGTCCACGGAGAAAAAATCACGAGTATGATTAGTAGCTTAAGACCATTCAACCTTTTGATTATGTTAGTGCATTTATGTTAACCCCTGTTGTTGGATTTAATGATGATAAGAGCTTAATGTATATGTGTAAAAGAAAAACAACTAACATAGTAAAGTCCTTAAGAGATAATCATTGTAAAATGACTTAGGGATCAAATTTGTTAAGTTGATCCAGATAGTAGAGTGAGAACTTGTAATAGACTAGAAGTTCAAGTTTGTAGAGCTAAAGACTTAGTTCATTGAGATCGTAGAATAAACTAAGTTGTTGGTTGCCTAATGGCACAAAAGTGATCTAGAAGGAGGGGGGTTGAATAGATCACTTTATTTTTCTTTTTGTTCCAAAAACCTTTTATCAAATTATTTATTTTGTAAATGCAGCGGAATAGTTGATTTGATAAAATTTCTTCTAAATCAAATGTTATAAAGGATTCAGCTATGTTTTAAATTAGGCTACTAAAATGTTATTACAAATGTTAAAGCAGTTAAGTGCAGTTAGAATAGTTAGTGCAGTTATAGTTTACGCAGTGATAAAGTAGTAAGAGACATGTAAGAAGAACACATGAATCTTTAAGTGGTTTGGAGCATAAAGATCTCATACTTCATTCTTCTGCACTTCTGGCAGGGAATCCACTAAGGATATTTTTGCTCAATACAATCAGATCACCAAGATTTGTTACACCTGAACCACTAAGGTTTCTTCAAGTCACTGAGTCTCGACATTTTCGGTCACTAAGACCTGGTTCACTAAAAACCACCATCACTTGAACACTAAGTCCATCCCACATATGGTCTGATTCACATAGAATCAAGTGAGTCACCAAGTCTCGTCTTTCTGCTGTTGTAGATGAAGATAGTTAATGTGCTGCTAAGTTGGCATTCAGTTCTTTTTCACTGTTGAACATAGCAGCTGAGTAATTTTTTCTTGACGTTGATCTTTTGAGCCTTTTGATGTGTCGTCATTTCTTATGATTTGATTAGTGGAATCACTTTTGATTGATTCGCCAAAGTGCGTTTGAACTTTGGGTTAATGACATGTATATTTAAGAGATCAAAATATTCTTCTCCTCTATTTTCTTCTTTTACTCTACGATTTAGAGGTTCAATCCTTAATCTCTCTTTTCTCTTTTTTTGGCTTGCTCCCCCTTTCTTTTTCAATTCAAATGAGAGTTTATATTTATAGAGAGATGTCTGGTGAAGTGTCTGTTGGAAAGTAGTTGTTACTTTGATTTCTATGTCAATCTTTGGAAGATATTTAATATTGACACTTGATGGTAAATGACAGTCTGCTTTCAACTCTGTCTTCATTTGCAGTATGCTAAAAAAAGCCATCACGTGGATGACATTATACTTTGCATCTCTTATTGATAAGACTCTAACGAACAACTGAAACTTCAAAATCAAACTAGCCAGTAGACTCAAATATGTTATGATTCATAGGTTTCAACTTTGACATTGAGATATTACATTGGCTCTTCATTTTGTGATTTGTCTACTTTAAGTAGTCTGTCAACGTTCTGTTAGGGTTTCGACACAGAGAAAGCAGCGGAATTTAAAAAAAATAAATTCCGAAACCCTAAGACAGGATCCATGCGAAAACAGATTAATCAGAGGTTTAGATTATTTTACCGATTATCTGAGATTGACAGAAGACGATGGAATTCTGAAACGGCTTCGAATCTTTAACGCAATCCAGCGACTGCGTCTCTACGGTATCCACACGAACGCTCCGCGAATCGTCCCACGATCTGCAGCAAAAGGAACCGCGGTACTAGCCACCAAGATCAGGATTTCCCAATTATTTTTCTCTCTAGTCTCTTTCTGAAAGCGGCTAGGGTTTTAGTTTTTCCTTACGTGACTTTTAGACTACTGATATATCATATATATAGTAGTTAATAGGAATTAACTAAAACCTGAAATCAATAGAAAAATAAAATCCGAATTTATATATATTATATTTTAATTAAGTCTTACTTAATTAATATACATATATACAAATTATCCTATTAATTTAAATTCGTAATTTTTAAATACTATCAATCATATCGACATATTTAAAATACTTACAATTTAAATTAATTCCCTTTTAATTAAGTTCTAAGTGTGTGACCCTATAGGTTATTATTATGTTGGCAATAATTTTAAAATCATATTATAAAATTATAAACAGTGAGCGGCATCTAGTAATGCATCACTGCTACCCAAATAATAATAAGATCGGTGATTCGATACAACCTTTTCGTGACCAATGTTTCAATGTAATTTAATCCTTTTAACCTTGTATCCTAGATTAAACTCGAGGCATGGAATGTGTCATACTCTTCATAATTTAATCTGAGTTTTCTTGATCAATGAGTAGACTATATGAAACAAATTAATATTTGAGCATGACCATGCATTTCATAGTCCTACTCAATCAAGAGGCCTATGGATATCACCCCTAATATATAGGAGGGTTAAATTCCATCTAGATCACTCATATTCCTCACACGATTCATGATGTACCCAATAATCACCTTTATTGTCCACCCTATTAAAGGTGACATTTGATGATATCAAAGTACACAAATTCTCGTGTAATAATATAGTGACTTCAGGTCGGAGGATCATTACATCATTGTCACTATAAGAATTTCTTATGACACTTTGCATAATGCTCCATGTAGAATTCTTATGGTGGGTCTGTCCAGTACATTGTTCTCTAACATGTACCTATGCATTGACTCAAATATCTCATATATTTATGGCCAATGAGATTTGGCCATCAGTCAATCAACATACTAGTCTCAATGCATCATTGTTGTCCCATTAACAATGATACTCGACTAGGGACATTTAAGAGCAATGATACTAATTATAATTATATAATTTCATGTTCAAGTCACATACTTAAAGCTATATAATTCGTATCATTATTCTAAGGGCTTTTATTATGTTAACATTTATATAACGCAGTAAATGAAATCATAATAAAATAATCTATTTATTCAATCAAATATAATATCAAAAATTTTAAGCAATTACATCAAATAATTAGCCTCTAGGGCATAAACTCTAACAATCTCCCACTTGCACCAGAGCCAATCACTCATGTATCTAATACCCATGGAACTAGTGTGACCTTCGTGCTTCTGCTGCGACAAAGCCTTGGTCAGTGGATCTACAACATTATTATCTGTTGGCACTCTGCATATATGTACATCTCCTCTATTAATGATTTCACGGATGAGATGGTACCGCCGAAGTATATGCTTGGATCGTTGGTGAGATCTGGGTTCCTTAGCCTGTGCAATGGCTCCATCATTATCACAGTATAACTCAACTGGATCAACAATGGTTGGAACAACACCAAGTTCAGTGACGAACTTTTTAATCCATACAGCTTCCTTGGCTGCACTAGAAGCAGCAATATATTCAGCCTCTGTTGTAGAATCGGCTACTGTCTCTTGCTTCGAACTTTTCCAGCTAACAGCACCACCATTAATGCAAAACACAAAACCTGACTGAGACTTATAGTCATCACTTTCAGTCTGGAAACTAGCATATATGTAACCCTTTACTGCCAGTTTATCTTCACCTCCATATACCAAGAATGAATCCTTAGTCCTTTTCAGGTACTTGAGGATATTCTTGACTGCTGTCCAGTGACCTTCACCTGGATTCGACTGGTATCTGCTCGTCATGCTCAAAGCATACGAAACATCCGGACGAGTACATATCATTGCGTACATGATAGATCCAATTGCCGAAGCATAAGGGATCTTTCTCATACGCTCCTCATCATCTTGTGATTTAGGACATTGGGCCTTAGAGATCTTTACACCATGAGTCATGGGTAAGTGTCCTCTTTTTGCCTCTTGCATGCTGAACCGTTTCAACACTTTATCAATATATGTACTTTGACTTAGGCCGAGCATTTTTCTCGATCTATCTCGATAGATCTTGATACCTAAAATGTAGGTTGCATCACCCAAATCTTTCATGGAGAAACATTTTCCTAACCATGTTTTTACAGCCTGTAAGGAAGGAATGTCATTCCCAATAATTAATATGTCGTCTACATATAATACCAGGAATACAATCTGACTCCCACTAACCTTCTTATATACACAAGGTTCATCTTCATTTTTTATAAAGCCAAACTCTTTGACTGCTTCATTAAATCGAAGATTCCAACTCCGAGAGGCTTGCTTCAATCCATAAATGGATTGCTGCAGCTTACATACCTTTCCAGCATCCTTTGGAGTGACAAAACCCTCAGGTTGTGTCATGTACACATCCTCAAGGAGATTTCCATTAAGGAAAGCAGTTTTGACATCCATCTGCCAAATTTCGTAATCATAAAAGGCTGCAATAGCAAGTAAGATCCTGATGGATTTAACCATTGCCACTGGAGAGAAGGTTTCATCATAGTCAACACCTTGAACTTGTTTGAAACCTTTTGCTACCAGTCGGCCTTTATAGGTTTGTACATTACCATCCATGTCGGTTTTCTTCTTGAAAACCCATTTGCACCCGATTGGTTTTACTCCTTCGGGTGGATCAACCAAAGTCCATACTTGGTTAGTATACATGGAGTCCAACTCAGATTTCATGGCTTCAAGCCATCTCTCAGAATCTGGTCCATTCATAGCTTCTTGGTAGGAAGCAGGCTCATCCTGATCTATGAGCATCACATCGCTGTTTTGAGTCACAAGAAATCCATAATATCTCTCGGGCTCTTGGCGTGTCCTACTAGATCTACGAATGCCTTGTGTAATTTGAGCAGGTTCACTTTCCACAATATCTTGTGGTTCCTGCTCATGTTCTAACTCAGGTTCAATGATATTTTGTGGTTCTCGAATTTCTTCGAGTTCTACTTTCCTCCTACTGTTTCCTTTAGAGACAAATTCTCTTTCTAGAAAAATACCAGTTCGAGCAACAACTACTTTGTTCTCAGAAGGTTTGTAGAAATAATACCCTTTTGTTTCCTTAGGGTATCCCACAAAATTACATTTGTCAGATTTGGGTCCGAGCTTGTCAGAAGCCAGACGTTTTACAAACGCCTCGCAACCCCAAATCTTCATGAACGACATACTAGGACGTTTCCCAGTCCACATCTCATATGGTGTCTTTTGAACCGTCTTTGTAGGAACACGGTTAAGTGTGAATGCAGCTGTCTCTAGGGCATGACCCCAGAAGCTTATTGGAAGATATGCATGACTCATCATTGATCGTACCATGTCCAACAAGGTGCGATTCCTCCTCTCAGACACACCATTCCATTGTGGTGTTCCAGGTGGAGTGAGTTGTGATATAATATCACACTCCTTTAGAAGGTCATCAAAATCTTGGCTTAAGTATTCACCACCTCGATCGGATCGAAGGGCTTTTATGCTTTTGCCAAATTGGTTTTGAACTTCATTCTTGAATTCCTTGAACTTTTCTAAGGATTCGGATTTGTGTCTCATAAGATACACAAATCCATATCTACTGAAGTCATCAGTAAATGTAATGAAGTAATAGAACCTACCTCTTGCTAATGAACTCATGGGTCCACATACATCACTATGTATAAGTCCCAATATATCATTAGCCCGTTCACTATGACCAGTGAAAGGGGCTTTAGTCATCTTACCTAATAAACAAGACTCGCATTTCTCATATGATTCAAAATCAAATGAATCCAAAAATCCATCTTTATGGAATTTGGATATGCGTTTCTCATTTATATGGCCTAAACGACAGTGCCAGAGATATGTTGGATTTGAATCATTTGATTTAAATTGTTTTGTATTTATGTTATAGATAGGCATCTCTAAAGCAAGAATATAAAGACCATTAAACAATTGTGCAACACCATAACATATTTCATTTAAGTAAAACGAACAACTGTTGTTCTTTATTAAAAACGAAAAACCTTTCTTGTCCAAACAAGAAACAGAAATAATGTTTTTGCTCATAGCAGGCACAAAATAACAATCTTCTAACTCTAATACTAGCCCAGTGGGCAAAGATAAATGATAAGTTCCTACGGCTAGTGCAGCAACTTTTGCTCCATTCCCAACTCGTAGGTCAACCTCTCCTTTCGCCAAAGTCCTACTCCTTCGGAGTTCCTGCACATTAACACAAATGTGAGAACCACATCCAGTATCCAATACCCATGATGTAGAAGTGGACAAATTGACTTCTATAACATATATACCTGAATCAGAAGTCGTACTTCCTTTCTTTTTCTTCAGTTCTTCCAGATATGCATGACAATTCCTTTTCCAGTGTCCAGGTTTTCCACAAAAGTGACAATCACCTTCTTTAGCTACCCCACATTTAGGTTTTAAAGCCTGTTTGTTTTTGAAATTGGGTTTGGCACCAGATTTAGATCCTATCTTCTTCTTGCCTTTCCCTTTTCCCTTAGCATTCCCCTTTTGTACCATCATTATGGGATCAGGTCCTGCCTTTTTCATGTTGTTCTCGGCAGTTCTTAACATGCTCAACAACTCAGTAAGTGGTTTCGTAATTTCATTCATGAGGTAATTCATGACAAATTGCGAGTAGCTGTTGTTCAAAGATTGTAAAACTAGATCAGTTTGGGCTTCCGCAGTAATCGGAAAACCCAACCTAGCAAGATACTCAATATACCCAATCATTTTCAGAACATGTGGACCAACTGGATCACGTTCACCCATCTTGCAGTGATACAACGCCTTGCTTGTATCATACCTCTCCTGTCGAGCATGCCCTGCGAACAATTTCTTGAGATGCTCGATCATCTCATAAGCATCCATTAACTCATGTTGCTTCTGAAGCTCAGAGTTCATAGTTGCTAGCATGAGACAACTCACGTCTAGAGCATCATCTTGATGCTTCTTGTAAGCATTATGCTCTGCACGTGGTGCAGTGTTAGCTGGTGCTGCAGGAATGAGCCCATCAAGGACATAGAGCTTGCGCTCTTGTTTGAGGACAATCCTCAAGTTCCTATGCCAGTCTAGGAAATTAATTCCACTCAGTTTTTCCTTCTCAAGGACTGATCGTAGTGAAAGACTATTTGTGTTGTTGGTTGCCATTGATATCTACAATTTATAAGTGCAAAAATAATAAGTCAAATTGCAGAGTTTTGATATTATGTAATTGATAATAGTACATTCCAAATATACCTCCCACTATTTTAATCAAATTAATAGCCCTCACCATTAATTCGGAAAGCATTTTTATTAAATCTTTCTAGTGAGCTAAGATCCATATTTCATTACGCCTTAAGTTAGCTTTGGCTAATCTCTTAAAACATAATTATTTAGGTAGACAACCATTTGTCAATTATATCATATATAACTCTTAGATAGTTTGGTGAACAACATTTGTTCTAGTCCATCTAATGGTACCTGCCAAACTCTATGCCTCTAAGTCCACAATCCTATTGAGATAACTTAGTTAAGTCAGGCCCAATGCTTTTAACATTTTGGATATCACAATTATCCTATCGCATCTTACCAAGATAAATGGGGTACTTTGCTTTAGCAAACCTACATTCATTGATCAAGGTCTTGATGAGTGTCATTCATTGGAAGGCATCTGATTTAGACTTAATAATTTTATGAGGGATTTTATTAATTAATTTAGATCTCACCAATTTTAATCTTATTAAGCATGCACATTATTTATCATAGCATATCGTATACAAGCATAAATAAAGTGCAAAAATTAAATGTGTCACAGTTATGGCCCAACCCTATGTCAATCCTTTCAAGCTAATGAAAAGATTGAAGGTCAGTCTAAGGTGGTAAAAGGTCTTCAAAATAGTAGCTTCGTTGGACCTTCCTCATTCACGTGTGTCTCCTCTCCATCATCATCTTGTCTTCTTGATTACACTTGTACATTACATGTTATAAAGAAACCTCGAGTTACATTCGAGGGGATTTAGATGAGAAGAGAATATTACATCAGAATATAGAAAGGCACGACATGCAAGCCGTATTTCAAAAAACCAAAAACCACTTATCCTATGGGTCAAAAGAGCCATAACTGTGCACCATGCATATCACAATAAGCACATAACACAATATATATCATTTAAAGAATATTATAAAAATATTTGGGGTCACGACCATCGTGCGCTACGGCGGGGGGGTCCAAGGGGGGACTCCCCCCTGGCGGTGGTCCACCATAGTAACAATACACCCAGAACATATCATATATGTCCAAGTTCGATTAATCATATTAAATCGAATCTTCATGCTTCTAATCCAATTAGAACAGAAGACGTACTGTTATTCCACCTTGTAGGATACGATTAACAGAAATCATATACATGCATATATATATTACAGATTTCCAGAATAACCATACATGCAGAATATCATATATTCAATTTCAGATCCGTAAACATGCATATATATTATAGATTTCCAGAATACCCAAACATGCAGAATATCATATATTCAATTTCAGATCGGTAAACATGCATCATCATACATCATATATATCGAATACAATAAAACACGTAATCTGAATCAATCGTTTCGCAAGTAGCTTTGATACCACTGTTAGGGTTTCGACACAGAGAAAGCAGCAGAATTTAAAAAAAAAAATTCTGAAACCCTAAGACAGGATCCATGCGAAAACAGATTAATTAGAGGTTTAGATTATTTTACCGATTATCTGAGATTGACAGAAGACGATGAAATTCTGGAACGGTTTCGAATCTTCAACGCAATCCAGCGACTGCGTCTCTACGGTATCCACACGAACGCTCCGCGAATCGTCCCACGATCTGCAGCAAAAGGAACCGCGGTACTAGCCACCAAGATCAGGATTTCCCAATTATTTTTCTCTCTAGCCTCTTTCTGAAAGCGGCTAGGGTTTTAGTTTTGCCTTACGTGACTTTTAGACTACTGATATATCATATATATAGTAGTTAATAGGAATTAACTAAAACCTAAAATCAATAGAAAAATAAAATCCGAATTTATATATATTATATTTTAATTAAGTCTTACTTAATTAATATACATATATACAAATTATCCTATTAATTTAAATTCGTAATTTTTAAATACTATCAATCATATTGACATATTTAAAATACTTACAATTTAAATTAATTCCCTTTTAATTACGTTCTAAGTGTGTGACCCTATAGGTTATTATTATGTTGGCAATAATTTTAAAATCATATTATAAAATTATAAACAGTGAGCGGCATCTAGTAATGCATCACTGCTACCCAAATAATAATAAGATCGGTGATTCGATACAACCTTTTCGTGACCAATGTTTCAATGTAATTTAATCATTTTAACCTTGTATCCTAGATTAAACTCGAGGCATGGAATGTGTCATACTCTTCATAATTTAATCTGAGTTTTCTTGATCAATGAGTAGACTATATGAAACAAATCAATATTTGAGCATGACCATGCATTTCATAGTCCTACTCAATCAAGAGGCCTATGGATATCACCCCTAATATATAGGAGGGTTAAATTCCATCTAGATCACTCATATTCCTCACACGATTCATGATGTACCCAATAATCACCTTTATTGTCCACCCTATTAAAGGTGACATTTGATGATATCAAAGTACACAAATTCTCGTGTAATAATATAGTGACTTCAGGTCGGAGGATCATTACATCATTGTCACTATAAGAATTTCTTATGACACTTTGCATAATGCTCCATGTAGAATTCTTATGGTGGGTCTGTCCAGTACATTGTTCTCTAACATGTACCTATGCATTGACTCAAATATCTCATATATTTATGACCAATGAGATTTGGCCATCAGTCAATCAACATACTAGTCTCAATGCATCATTGTTGTCCCATTAACAATGATACTCGACTAGGGACATTTAAGAGCAATGATACTAATTATAATTATATAATCTCATGTTTAAGTCACATACTTAAAGCTATATAATTCGTATCATTATTTTAAGGGCTTTTATTATGTTAACATTTATATAACGCAGTAAATGAAATCATAATAAAATAATCTATTTATTCAATCAAATATAATATCAAAAATGTTAAGCAATTACATCAAATAATTAGCCTCTAGGGCATAAACTCTAACACGTTCATCTTTAAAAATGAAGCAATCTATAGTAGAGATAATACGATCAAAGTTTTAATACGATTGCATTCACATATGTTCCTTTTTTAATATGATTATATCTTTGTAATATGAACTGAATCCTTCTATACGTTCTTGTCTTTACACTACAATCTGATCTTTTAATACGATTCAGCTTCTGCTATATGGTCAAGTCTTGCAATACGATTTAGCTCTTACAGTATGATTTAAAGCTTGCAATACGATTCAGCTCTTGTAATAAGATTTGTCTGCTCTTCTCTTTACAATACGATCTGAGCTCTTCTGTTTCATTTTGTCTGCTTTTATCTTCACTATACGATTTGAGATCTAAATACGATTTAACTTATATAGTCTGGCCTTATTAAGTGATCTTGATCTGATCATCTTATTATATGATCGAACTTATCTTTCACTTTACAATTAGCTTTATGATCTATAGATTTGTGATCTTCTCAATGATTTACTTAATTAACCAAACTGCACCATGATATGTATTTTTGCTTTCTGTATTTTTGAGGATATTATATCATCTTGAACTGTTTTGCAATCTTAGAGCGATTTTTGTGAAGTTTTCATTTTATTCTTCAGTTCTCCATACTCTTCATACTCTTCTTCTTCTTGATATCCCTTGTGCTTGTCTGAATACTCTTGCTCCTGTGAGTTGAATCTTTCTTTTAACTTCTTGCTTAGGCTCATTTTCTCTTTCTTAATGTGATCTGCAACCTTTACATGACTTCTTGTTCAGTGTCCTTTATTGTTGTAACAGATCCCCTTCCTTTAACCATTTCTGTCTCCAGAACTATTGACTTGCTTTCTCCTTTCTTTTTCTTAGAAGTGTGTCTGATCTTACTATCTTTGTGTTTAAACATTCTTCTTTGTCAGTTCACTGCTTAGCACATGATCTTATATCATTTTTCTTCACATCCTTAGTGATTTTGTTGATGATCCTCTGATATACTTTTTACTTAACGATCTTGAGATTTGCTTTAAGCATTACTAACTTGCACTTGATAATGATTAGCTTTCCTCAGTAATTTATCTATTATTAATTTGATGAATTTGCCATCATAACTTTATCATTCTTTCTTGACAATCTGACTGTTCTGACTTGCTCTTTGAGTTGAATTCCTTTATTAAATAATCAAATCCTTTAGTTCTGCTCTATGACCTTCCTTGTTGATCTATTCTGTTTTATCTTTATTGGCTTTGATTACTTGTTGAATTTCTCTTCCTTCGTTATCTGATTCTTCTTTAGCTGTGAGATCTTCTTCTTGCTATATGATCAGAGTCTTTTGTCTGTTCTACGATCATAGCTTTGCTGTTATACGATCTCTGACTTGAATCTTGTAATACTATTTGTCATGGCTTTGTCATGCAATCTGGAACTCCTCTACAATTTTTCTTCCTTATATAATTCATTAGTTACTTTGTGATTTCATCTTTCCCTTACAATTTAGACTGAGCTTTACGTACTCGCCTTGTGTTCTTCGATTGATCTATTTAAAGTGCCCTTTTGCTTCTATGATCAGTAATATAGTCTCATGCTATATGAGTTTTTATTAGGTGATCCAGATCTTCGAACTTTGTATACAACTCTGCTATTGATCTCTTTGTACGTTTCTTCTTTAGAACTTGTTGCCATACGATTCTAACTGACTTGGCTCTATGATCTGGTCTTTCTTCAGTACAATCTGTTGTTGTTATACAATTTTCTAAAGCTCTATACAATAGTTTTCTCAATAGGTCAACCTAACAAGTTTGATCTTTGTCTAAGCTAAGTCCTTATACATTGATTACATTATTAAGGACTGAGCTAAAGTTACACTTTACAAATATACACTATCAATTGTATCAATTCTAAGTCCTTGTACATTACGATCTTTTATAAGGATTGTACAATTTCCTAACATAATCATTTTGCAGTTTAAGTACTGAACTTATATGAATATTATTTAGCAATATGATCATTACATTATTTAATTATATGATTAACAAACTATACGATCATCAAATCATCTAATTAATTTCCTATTATAATCATTAGCTTTATGATCATAATTATTATCCAATCAATATCCGATCATCATCAAATCATTATCATTCATTTAACATCTTCCCCTATTTGATGATGACAAAACCTTAATTCTTGCAATTCAAAAGTTATATAGATAATCATTAAATCAATAAACAATCAACTCAGTGAACAAGAAATATACGGTGAGAATCTGTATAACGAAAATAAACTTTTTCTTTAATCATATAATGATTACACATATTTTCTCTTCTCCTCTATATTAAACAACTCAGAACCTATTACGTCATTTTATTTTCTTTCCCCCCTTTTCAGTTTCAGACGTTTGTCTTTGTTCTTCATATTTCTTCTCCCCTTTTTTGTCAGCATCATCTAGATTTGGATCTTCAGCTGGGTTTGTTGAAGACCTGGATTGCAATAGCTTAGAAGGTTAGATTTAGGAAATGTGAGGCTTTAATATGGACCTCTCTCTCTCTCTCCTCCTTCTAGCTCTCGGCCCCCTTCAATGACTGGACTTGTCATGAACGTTGAAGTCATTCCAGTCCTGCTGATTGCATTATCATAAGACGCATAAGCATGGGGGAATACTCCTTCTATGTGATGTGAAACCTTGATTCCAGGAGTATGAACTGTATAGCACAGTTCGGATATGACAATAAAATGACATCCGAATTTCACTTGAGTGAAATCAAATTTAGCACATTCAGATCGATGTCATAATCCTTTTTCCAGGTTATGTCCTGATTCACAGTAAGTGATTAGTACTTTGATGCCTCTAACCTTCCTTCTAGGGGTTCAATCGGTTCTTTCATCATATAGAAGCAGTATGAAACCCGATCGTAAGGCAATGTTTGAGAAGATTTGGGAGGTGTACATGAGTTTCTATTAGGTTTGTATAAACTGAGATGGATTTTAAGTGCATTTGAGTGTAGATACAAATTTGTTATATAGAGGGAGTGTAAGCTGAAAGGTCAATTAAGCATTTATGAATGGCGAGATCAATTTTTTTGAAAATCTCAACATTAGATTGTTTAACAGAAGATCAAGGGTTTTGATTGAAGAGATTTGAAGCAGTTTTTGTTTTTATGTATTAATCAATTGAAAAATTGAAAAAACTACTTGCATAAAAAGACAAGGTTTGAAAATATATTCATAATAGTCATCGGTTATGTGTTCGAGGTGGACACGTGTCATGCTTCTATTTGAAGGTCAACCATCTATGGACTAGAGTCAAATGACCTTACATTTGTTAGGTTGGCATAACAATGGTTTTTCATCTGACCTTTACATGTTATTGATTCAATATCAGATTTTTGCAAATTTTTAGTTGATTCCTTTTGTCATTTCATTATAAAGTGTGAACATAACAACTTTACGAATATTTAAAAAGTAATTTTACTTTTTGAACAATGTTACTTTACAAATTGTGATTACTATAAGTTTGTTAATTTTAACTCCATGAATTGTTAAGACTTTACGATCGTTCTTAACGAACTTTTTAGCGTTCTACGACTAGCATGGTTTGAATTTTTAAGTACAGTAAAACCAATTTTAGCATTCTTGAGGTTACACATCGATGCGAATTATAAACTAGCACATAAGTAATGCAACATATTCACATATAGAGTTCAAGAGTGCATGTCAGTGAGGCAACCATAGATGTGATTAAACTGAGATAGAGATAAGACAAACCTATGATCAGTTAGCTGATAATTGAGTACAGTAGCTTCCAGCATCAGTGTAACCAATATTTGTAGTTGGCTTGACATTCTTCCATTTTGTTGCTTGTTTATCCATTTTTCATTCTGCAATGTTAGTATCTAGATATTCAAACTCCAAGGTAGTTGATTCAAAATGTATTGAGAGTGTTTCTTCTTAGTAGATGAGAAGTAAGATGTAAAAGCTAATCTACTTACTGTTGGACATAAGATCCAACCAATTGTACCTTTGTTTCAGTACCTTTACCTTTCTTATATTCTTTTAGTTGCAGATTTTGAGGATGTTCTCATATAAGTAGTGGATTCAAACCACTTATTTCAGTGAGCTCCATGAAATTTGATTCGATCAATATATTTCATTTGCTTATTGAGAAGTTCATCTTGCTTACCATTTTCTTTGTCTGCAAAAGCTTAGATAACATCTTACAGTCTTATCATTAGTAATTTCAAGCATTATTTATTTGTATTTCTTCAAGTGATAGCATTATATCAGTTTTGCCTATAGATTTATTCCATGCTTTGGAAGAAAAGTTGAATCAACAGAACCTGAAAATGGTTTGTCTCGAGGCTGAACTTTATCTTCTTTCCAAGGTCATCTTTTCATCATGTATTTTGATGAGCAAATATCTTCTTGGAGTTTCACTTTTAGTGCAAGAGTGCAGTCTTTTCTTCTTGGATGAAACCAGTAAGGTTTTTATTTCTTGATCATATCATATTTGTCTACTCAGTTCCAAAGAATCTACTCTTTGCCATTTGTCTGCTTTGAGTAAATCTTGAGATAAGATTTTAATAGATGAATGTCTTGCGTGTGACACTTTGCTTATCTTTCTTGCTTTGAATCTCTGTTTATCTACCTTCTTCTTTGTATTCCTCAATCTTGAATTCTGAGCTAGTAGCGTGCTTATTGTGATCGTTGAGGTGAGAATCGTATGTTTAACTCGATTGAAAAGTTTATTTTCTCTTCTTTGCTCAATATTGAGGATATAGATTATCAAGATTTGACTTCTCTTTTCTTCTAGGGTTTGCAGTAAGATGACAGTATACTGACAATAAACAGGGATGTTGGCGACTTCTACTTTTAATGATATGAATGTCTTTTATGGTTCTTAAGTCACTTTTACATTCCTTTGTGAAGTTCATAACTCAGTGAGACTTTGAAGTATTTGCTTCATAAGTTTTCTAAAAGTGAAGTATTTTCTCATAATCAAGCTTCTTATCCTTTTTGTAATCAAGTTGTATTCAAAGTCTTACTATCATCTTCAAGTGATGCCTTTCTTCCTGCTTATGACTTTGCATCTTCTATCCTTTGATGGAAATTGACTTGGAGATCAGGGATGCTACCATCATATGTGTAAATTTGGAAGACTTCTTGATGTTCGAATAAAAGATTCTGCTCCATTCTTCTTTTCCTTAAAGCACAATCGAAGAGCTGACAAGCCTTAAACATCCACTTTTCATGTTTAATATTTACGCAGTGGAGCTTCTTTCCTGCATTTTAACTTTAGGTTTGGTACTCATACTTGGTTGAGTCCATTGGGGCTAGTCAACTTTAGAACTCCATGAATCTTGGATTTTGCAAATACGTATTTAAAATTTTATAACTGTCTCCCATTATTTGCTACGTTTTGACCTGAACAAGAAAGACAAAACTAAACAAAGCAATAGAGAAACTTGGGTTGCCTCCCAATTATCGTTTGTTTTATAGTCAATAGCCCGACTTCATTATTTCTTATTCTAAACCTTGAAAATGTCGCGAACACAATAAAAAATCTAAGAGAAAAGTTAAACTAGAAAAGTAAGTTTAAATAAAGTTCAACTCAATTGCAATCAAAATTAAAAAACAATCAGAAACTAATTCCCCGACAACGACGCCAAAAACTTGTTAGTCGAAATCGAAACTATTTATTTATTAGTTAAATCCTCTCTCGAATTCATTTGAATGAATAGCGTGCAAACATACACGGTCAACAAGTAATAAAGTGAAAGTAAAAGTCGATCCCACGAGAAATTAGTTCTAACGAGTTCCAAATACCAATTGCATCGAGTCAATCTTAGTTCAAACAGTTGATTGAATGTAAGAAAAGGAAATCTAAATGGGCATAACACAAATTAATCAATTAAACTAGAAAGCAATTAAGATAAGTGAATCTAAGTCTGCAATGTCTCCCAACATGCCATTTTTATCTCTTAACTCTTTCTTAATTATACGGTCATGACGAATTATCAACCGAGAATATAATAGTACTTATAGGCATCTTTCGAAGCCAAATAAGCGTATCCCATCCAAACCTATCCCATTCGACAGAATTCAGACAAGAACAACACAAGCAAATAGTTCACTATATTATTATGAGAACTAACACAAGCAGGGTTTCTAAGCACAGATTCTCACATTGGCTACACGCGGCACATAGGTATATGTCTATCCTACAAGCAAATCATGCATATGCTCCTAAGAACAATTACACAACATATGTTATCATATTTAGGTCCAAACCTATAATCCATCTTCCAATTTCATATAGGTTTTCCCAAATCAATCACTTGCAATTAATTGATACATTAAGCACAAATATGACAAACCAATCCATATAGTGCCAATCAAGAGAGAGAAAATCAATTCCAATAAGAAATTATATTAAAAAACATACTTAGATTCCAATGTAAGAAGAATAGGCAATATTCATTATATAATCCATAAGAATCACCATACAACAAAATACAAAGACAAATAAAGAGTTAGAAGATACACTTGTTGTCATCCAAGCTCAACCTCCAAGTTCTATCCATCCATGGCTTCATCAAAGGATTCCTTGGTTGTTCTTCATCTTCTTCATCCATTTATTCCAAAAATAGGAGATTTAGGGTTCGAGAATCGAAGTTTGGATAGTTTTTCATGAAGGAAACCACCTTTCCTCCTCTTTTCTCTCATAAGAATCGCCTCTCTCTCGCCCCAAAATGAAAAGGGAATGAAAGATCTTTATTTTAGGGCTGGAAATAGACTTAAAAGCTGAATCTGCCGACCATGAACAATACCACCGCCGCGGCGGTAGCAGGGGCGCGCCGCGACTGTCCTATATAATTTTTTGGGTAAAAGCTTTGGGCACCGCAGCGATGGAATGGAGCACCACGACGGTGAAACCTGTTGTTGGATTCTGCATTGCATTACCGCTGCTGTGGTGGCCTTTGTGCAGATTTTACCAAAATGTCCTTCTAGCTATATTTTTCTACAAAAATCAAATTAGAATAAATAAAATATATAGAAATAATATAAATTACCTAAAATATAAATAACACACATAAAACTAATATTACATCATATTTTATAATAATAATAGAAAAACATATAAAACAAAATAAAATGCTAAAGAATTCACAATATAATCAAGTTCAAAGGTATTAAATAAATAGGTATAAAAACTAGTCATCAAATACCCCCAAACTTAAATCTTTGCTTGCCCTTAAGCAAAACAAAGACAAACTATACAAACAAAAATAAATAACACGAACTTGAGCAATGGATCGATATGGAATACAAAACGGGCACAAAGATTTACTTTAAATGATAATTACAAGAAAATTTCAAAACATCGCAAAGTCTAGAATTTCAACCTATATGTTAATCATACATTACTCATGACCCACAAGTGTGTGTGTGTGTGCACAATTTGTAACAAACTAATTATAGCTCGATTGAGCTTAAGCGACCACATTACTTTGTTGAAAGAAAATAACTCCTGAACTTATTTTCACATCACTCGTCTAAAAATTATAGGTGAGTGCATTTTATGCTCATTCTCACCTAATCACACGTTTATGGATGGGTGCGTTTTACGCTCCCTCACAATCCACCACATGATTACTATTTGAATTATATTATTTTTCCCATTTTATTTTTATTTCAGATGTGAGTGCGTTTTACACTCTATCTCACCTAAGCATGTGTTTATGAGTGAGTACATTTTACGCTCCATCGCAGTCACCACATGATTTGCTATTCAAACGAGGTTTTTTTTCCGCTCCAAGTGATGTTTAACGTGTTCTAGAGTTTAATGATAACTTTCACAAGCATTCGGTCATATAAGCATTCTTTAAGCATACAACCAACTTATTACAAATGGATATGTGCTCAAAGTGTAAGGGATCACAAGCAATGTAAAAACCAACAAGTCAAGCACACAGACTAAGCAACATCAATCCATTTTCTACGAGTTATAATAAGAACAATCAATAGTCCAATCCTCGATTAAAGTTCTAATCACATCAACAATGCTCAAGGAATACAAATTTATACTACAACTACTCTAAAACAAAAACAAACAAAAACAAAAACAAACGAAAACAAAACAAAAAAAACATTAAAAAATCCATTTTCGTAGGAAATACGGTTGCACTTAGCATGTGCAACAAGCCGTTAAACCCCAAGGTTGCCCGAGAGGACGAGTTGTGTCTCGTGAGGGTTTGTAGAGAATATATACACAAAATTCAAAACAAAATAGAACTAAAACAAAATAAAACATCTTAAAACAAAATAAAACTTAAAGCACATTAAAACTAAACATAGCATATCAAAACAAAGCATAGACGACCCACAAACTTGAAATTTACACTAGCCTCACTGTAAGCAATGAAAGAATTAAAGCAAGGGACTTCCCTGAAGCTTGGGTTAATGTCACTTCCGCTCCCATAATTATAACTGTCTCCCATTATTTGCTACGTTTTGACCTGAACAAGAAAGACAAAACTAAATGAAGCAGTAGAGAAACTTGGGTTGCCTCCTAATTAGCGCTTGTTTTATAGTCAATAGCCTGACTTCATTATTTCTTATTCTGAACCTTGAAAATGTCGTGAACACAATCAAAAGTCCAAGAGAAAAGTTAAAGCAAAAAAGTAAGTTTAAACAAAGTTCAACTCAATTGTAATCAAAATTGAAAAACAATCAAAAACTAATTCCCCGGCAACGGCGCTAAAAACTTGTTGGTCGAAATTGAAACTATTTATTTATTAGTTAAATCCGCTCTCGAATTCATTTGAATGAATACCGTGCAAGTATACACGGTCAACAAGTATAAAGTGAAAGTAAAAGTTGATCCCACGAGAAATTAATTCTAACGAGTTTCAAATACCAATTGCATTGAGTCAGTCTTAGTTTAAACAGTTGATTGAATTTAAAAAAAGGAAATCTAAATGGACATAACGCAAATTAATCAATTAAACTAGAAAGCAATTAAGATAGGGGAATCTAAGTCTGTAATGTCCCCCCCTATTATGCCATTTTTATCTCTTAACTCTCTCCTAATTATACGATCATGATGAATTGTCAACCGAGAATACAATAGTACTTATAGGCATCTTTCGATAGCAAAATAAGCGTATCCCATCCAAACCTATCCCATTCGACAGAATTCAGACAAGAACAACTCAAGCAAGATAGTTCACTATATTACTATGAGAACTAACGCAAGTAGGGTTTCTAAGCACAGATTCTCATATTGGCTACACGCGGCACATAAGTATATGTCTATCTTACAAGAAAATCATGCATATGCTCCTAAGAACAATTACACAACATATGTTATTATATTTAGGTCCAAATCTATAATCCATCTTCCAATTTTATAGAGGTTTTCCCAAATCAATCACTTGCAATTAATTGATACATTAAGCACAAATATGACAAACCAATCCATATGGTGCCAATCAAGAGAGAGAAAATTAATTTCAACAACAAATTTTATTCAAAAGCATACTTAGATTCCAATGTAATAAGAATAGCCAATATTCATTACATAATCCATAAGAATCACCATACAACAAAATACAAAGACAAATAAAGAGTTAGAGGATACACTTATTGTTATCCAAGCTCAACCTCCAAGCTCTATCCATCCATGGCTTCATCAAAGGATTCCTTACTTGTTCTTCATCTTCTTCATCCATTTATTCCAAAAATAGGAGATTTAGGGTTCAAGAATTAAAGGTTGGATAGTTTTCCATGAAGAAAACCACTTTTCCTCCTTTTCTCTCTCCTAAGAATTGCCTCTCTCTCACCCCTAAATGAAAAATTAATGAAAGATCTTTATTTTAGGGCTGAAAATGGACTTAAAAGCTGAATTTGTCGACCATGAATAGTACCACCACCGCGGTGGTAGCAAGGGAGCGTCGCGGCGGTCCTATATAATTTTCTGGGCAGTAGCTTTGGGCGCAACAATAATGAAACCTGCTATTGGATTCTGCATTGCACTACTGCTGCGGCGGTAAAAAGGCACCGCTACGGCGATGGCAGGGCACCGCTGCGGCTGTGGCCTTTGTGCAGATTTTACCAAAATGCCCTTCTAGCTATATTTTTCTACAAAAATCAAATTATAATAAATAAAATATATAAAAATAATATAAATTACCTAAAATATAAATAACACACATAACATTAATATTACATCATATTTTACAATAATAACAGAAAAGCATATAAAACTAAATAAAATGCTAAAGAATTCACAATATAATCAACTTCAAATGTATTAAATAAATAGGTATAAAAATCAGTCATTAGTACTCATACTTGGTTGAGTCCACTGGGGCTGGTCAACTATAGAAGTCCATGAATCTTGGATTTTGCAAATACGTACTTAAAATTTTATATGAAGTATGACAAGTTTGACATTTAGTATTTAGTTCCTTATTACTCCTAGACGAATAAATTAACATTTCGCTTGTAGTAATATTAATCTAGATATGTATGGACAATTTAATTCATTTTCTATTTCCATACATAATTGTTTTAGGGAGAAAGTGTTATGCGATCGTCATCTGGTCAAGTTAGCTTTATGTTATTTTACTCGATCATAGTGTTGTGCTATCACAGATAAAAATTTGCACATACAACAGATATAACCCAATACATATGTGTATTAGAGTTCAGGTTTACCTCTATGAAACAACTTTAGGAGCAACATTTTTCCTTACCTTTTTGATCACCTTTCTTCTAATGAATCTTTTCCTTTGGTGATAGTAGACATTGAATTAGTTGAATTGATCAGTCTTTATGTGGGTTGGTGTACACTTGTCATTGTAAGATTCTTCAATCTCAATGAATTTTTTATTATTCCTTGAAGAATCTCTTCATTCAGCCTTTTGACTTCTCGTTTTTGTGATGACCCCAAATTCGAAGTTAAATTTGGGTTCTATAACCTCGGATTTGGTTCTCACTGAACAATACTTAATAACAATTAAATACATAATTTGCATTTAAACTTTACGGAATAATACAAAAGGTTCCTTATAAAAAGGCTACACTTCCCAAGGTCGATTAACCTTAACATAAACATTACATATCTTAAGGGAATACAAAAGATTTACAAAAGAAAGTACATATAAGTAATTAATCTAGCATGCATCCAGCTAATCTAAGCTTTGGCTTTTCCCTTGCCTTTGTCTTGTTTAGAACATTCTGGCTTAGCTGAAATAAGTCATGATATAGCAAGAATGAACAATTAAATGGCTCAGCAAGTTTAAGAACAAATATCATAAGTTATATTATGATGGAAAGGGAAATTAACATCAGTGTTTTCAACAATAGGTAACAATCAAGAATCAATTTTTTAATATAAGAATGGACTGACTCTTTACTGCTGAGTGGTCTTTAAAGACTATGAACTACTACTAAGGTAGAACAAACATATTTATCTAGCACCTTGAAAAACGTGGTACGTGAGGGGATTAGCCTCTTGTACCCTATGTATATGCATAACATTTAGACATCTTGCGCAAATTCGATTTCCTGACAGATAAAAAAATCCCCCTTATTTAGGGTTGTTCATTCTCAATCTTACTATAAGAACCCACACCAACCAATGGTTTGGATAAACTTTTAAAATATTCAATGTGATGAATTTAACATGCATTGTCTAGCTGAAACAATTAGCTTAGACTTTCTTAAACAGTTCTAGAATTAATGAACTATACATTTGCAAATGCACTATGTGCGAATATAATAACAATAATGATGTGGAATAATTTTAAAGAATTAAACCACTTAAAGTTCTGACAAGTAAATACAAGTGTAGAGACTTGCTTAACAATAATTGAATAAGTTTAAAGAAATTGCTCAATATAAATTTGAGTAAGGATAAAGAAAACTTGCATCGTGTGTAGACTACTGCTAATCAATTCAATTTAATTCTTTCTGAATAGACCTAACAATTAATCAATTTGATCTTAAATTAGTATCATATACACATTCATATGATAACCTTTATAACTCTTACATCTCTAACACTTAACCACGTAATTACATAATTATGGGTATATTAACACTTAGAAAATATTATCACTTGATAATATTTCAATCACATAAAATCTATATTAATTCTTTAATATAGTTCAAACTCTTATATAATATTATTAACAAGTTAATAATATTTTATTAGACTTATAATATTATTAATCATTTAATAATATTTAACCCTCTAATATTATTAATTATCTAATAATATTTTTTTAATCTTCTAATATTATTAGTTATTTAATAATATTTTATTAATCTTATAATATTATTAATCATTTAATAATATTTTATTACTTTATTAATATTATTAATCATTTAATAATATTTTATTCATTATCTAATATTATTAATTATTTAATAATATTTTATTTATTATCTAATATTATTAATCATTTAATAATATTTTATTCCTTATCTAATATTATTAATCATTTAATATTATTTTATTACCTTATTAATATTATTAACTATTTAATAATATTTTAATCTCTTACTAATATTATTAATCATTTAATAACATTTTAATCAATTACTAATGTTATTCATCATTTAATAACTTTTTAATCATATACAAGTATTATTGATCATTTAATAATATTTTAATAATCTTTAAATAATACCAATAGTTAACTTTTTAATTGTGTTAACCTTAACATTTATTTTAAAACATTTAGCTACCAATTAGTCACTAATAGATTCTATATATATTGGTTTATTATTCAAACAAATTCATTTTACACTTGTTTTAACTTAAATTTTCAAAGAAAACTCGACCCGGACTGACTCGACCCGGTCAGCTAAAACAGGTTCTAGGCAGTGTGTTTGACCGCTGCGGTGGTGGTTTACACCGCTGCAGCGGTGGTATAAAAATCAAAAACCTTAGTTTGGGGACTACCCGACCCTCCTTTACTAAAACTGCCATAACTTCTTCATTTTAAAATATTTTGGGGTAATTCTTGAGTCCATTTTCATCAAAATTTCTCCCTCTACAATTTCTCTTTAGATCACAAATCCAAATTCCAAACAGAACTGGTCTCAAAACAGCTCATAAGGATAAAGTGAAAACTAACTTCACAAATCCTTGGTTTTATTGGTTCAAACTTGAATAAAGTAAAATCTATACATTCAAATGACACAAAGTTAGTGTTGTTGTCTTTCTAACTTCTTGTTTTACAACATTTCATGGTTCAATCATATTTTTTGAAAACGATTTGACATGAAAATTAAGATCGAACCATCTAAGGTTTCAAAATGACCTATTTTGTGATAAAATCCATAATTTCTTTGTTTTTCTATATTTTTGAAAGATTCAAGTTGGGTTTTCTTTAAAACATATATATTTAACTTTATAGTCATAGAAATCCATTTTCCAACTTGTACATTTCAAAGTACAACATTAACTAGCACACGGTCCACTAGGGTTTTACCAGTAAAGCTCAATATAGACTTTTCTTTCGATTATATGCATAACACACATACTAAAATATGATTTAAACATATCAAACCATTAATATACATATATAACATAGTTTAAGACTTCTAGACCATCAAAATAACTTTTGATCGGTTAAAAATATATTTTAACGGTTCAAAACACATATAGACTATAAAAACGAACTTAGAAAGGGTTAAAACACTTTTTAACCTTAAGGACTTGTGTGCTCTTCTTCTTCTCCTTCCAAAGTATGTTGTGAAGCTTTGTGACATTTACCAAGCTCCTTCTCTAGCTATTTTCTTCAACTCACGAGTGTATGCTCTATAATTCTCTCAAGAAGCTCTCCCTTTCTCTCTCTAAAATTGTTTACAAATGACCAACCAACATAACTAAAGTGTAGAGCACTATATTTATAGGACTTTGTTAATCCATCATCAACTCTCCTAGTCCACTGGTGTTGGTGAATTAGTAGCTAATTGGGATTACTATTGGATTGATTGACCACTTGAATGACTTGTTGATTGACATGGATTGGTGAACTACTATGACAAAGTGTACAAATAAATCAACATTGAGCAAACAAGCCACCCAAGTGGGCCCCTAGATGTGTCGGCCAAATGGCCTTTTATTGGCAAATTTTGAATTATTTTTATAGCTTAATTATACATATATGCGCATACACACACACACACACACACACACACACACACACACACACACATATAAATATTGACCAACAATTTGACTTCCTATTGGGCTCCACATTGGACTTAAGAATCAAATATATTGGGCTCATCCATTTAATTTGTTTGGGCTTAATTTATTTATTACATTGGGATAACATTAAATAACCTATATTACATTTAATTAAATCAAGCATTGGACTTGTTTAATTAATTACATGAACTAAGGTTTAATTAATTACATGGGCTGCTAGGTAAATTAATTTGACCTAGTTTAATACCTCATTTGAATTTAAAATATAATCCAATTAGAATTGCTTTAATTAATTATATCACCTTGCTTTATTGCTTTAAATAAATATACACATACACAAATATATTCATTTAATTATCTAATGCACAATTAATTAGTACAAAAAATTTAATTCATTACTAATTATTTAATAAATATAATTACAATGTCTAATAGAATTCGTGATCATTACAGTTTTAACATCTGATCGTTCTTCAGGAGGTCTTATGATATTGTATTAATTGAGCTCATCTGACAATAAAGAGAATTGTTGAGTTACTTTTAGTTTTACATTCGAGAACTAAACGTTTTATGGATTAAAAGGTTATAAGATTGTAGAGCCGTAGGACTTTAGAATTCAACGATCGTAAGGTGTTGGAGATGTCCAAAGTACTTTGAAAGAGTAATGCAGATAGCTTGTACATTTTGTCTTGTTAATTTCACTATGTAGTTTCTTTCTTGATCATTGTGATTTCTATATCTTCGTGTTCCCGTCTGGTATGAGATATTCCCTCAATGATGTCACCTTGGATTTGGCCCTGATATAGTTCTTTTTTTGAGAAAGTCTTTGAGTGAGAATTTTGCAGCATCTTCAATATCTCTTCAGAGTTGATGTTGTCTCTCTCTTGTTTGATATGACCTTGTCAGAATCTTTCGGGAGAAGAATGTTGAATCTCTTATTTGTGAAATTATTTCACTTTGATGAAACACTAGAGATTTCTTGCAGCGGTGGTTCTCACCGCCGCAGTGGTTGTTTGGACTTTTTGAAAATTAACTTTTATTTAACCAGGTCGGGTTGGGCCATAGAAAATGGGTCGGGTCGGATCTTTTGAAAATGAAATGGGTCAAAAAATATACTTTTATATAATATTAATATTTGATAAGAGTTAAATAATTAAAATATTATTAAAATGATTAATAATATTAGTAAAGTTATAAAATATTATTAAATGATTAATAATATTAAAAAATTAATAAAAAATTATTAAATAATTAATAATATTAGAAAATCAATAAAATATTATTAAATGAGTAATAATATTAAAAACTCAATAAAATATTATTAAATGAATAATAATTTAGAAAACAAATGAAATATTATTAAATGAATAATAATATTAGAAAATGAATAAAATATTATTAAATGAATAATAATATTAAAAAATAAATAATATATTATTAAATAATTAATAATATTAGAAACTTAATAAAATATTATTAAATAAATAATAATATTAGAAAATAAATAAAATATTATTAAATGATTAATAATATTAAAAACTCAATAAAATATTATTAAATGAATAATAATATTAAGAATTGAATAAAATATTATTAAATGATTAATAATATTATAAGGTTAATAAAATATTATTAAATGATTAATAATATTAGAGATGGAATAAAATATTATTTAGTTATTCATAATGTTGTTAAAAGACTTAAATATTATTATTTGATTAATAATATTAGATAGAAATTTAAACTATATTAAATGATTAATATAGGTTTTATGTGATTAAAATATTATCAATTGATGATAATATTTTCATGTGTTTAATATATCTTTAATTATATATTTATGTGATTAAGTGTTAGTAAATTAAGATGTACAAAGGTTATTATATGAACCTAGATATGATACTAATTGAAAAATCAACTTGATTAATTGTTAGGTCTTTTCAAATGATATTAAATTGTATTGGTTAGCTGTAATCAACAATCGAGACAAATTTCCTATACTTAAACTTGTATTATTTTGCAAGAACTTTAAGTGGTTTAATTATTTAAAATTAATCCATATCCATATTGTTTATGTATTCGCATCGAGTGCAATTGAAGCTTTATAGTTCTTTTAATTCAAGAACTGTTTAAGAATGTCTAAGCTAATTGTTTCGACTAGACACTGCATGTATAAATTCATTAACTTGAATATATTTTTTTAAAGCTTATCTAAACCATTGGTTGGTGCGGATTCTTATAGTAAAACTGAGAACGAACAACCCTAAATAAACGGATTATGTTCAGAAAATCGACATTTGCGCAAGATATTTGAATGTTATGTATACACATAGGGTACAAGAGGCTGATCCTCTCGAATACCAAAATAATAAAAGGGTCAGATACATATTTGATTTACCTTAAGTATTAGTTTATGGTCCTTAGAGGTCACTCATTAATAAAGACTCAATCATTTCTTTTAATTGAAATTGACTCTTGTTCATTCACAATTACTATATATTGTTGAAAACTCTGAAGTTATTTTTTATTCAATCATGATATATTAATCTTATATTTATTGTTCTTAAACTTGCTGAGCAAGCTAGTTGTTCACCCTTGCTATATCATGAACCATTTTTTAGCTAAGCCCGAGTGCTCCAAGAAAGACGAGGGCAAAGGAAAAGCCAAATCTTAGAATTTGCATGATAAATAGTTTATTTGTTTAATATGTAATTAAATATTGTAAATCCTTAAGATATGTATTGTTTATGTTAAGGTTAGAAGACCTTGGAATTGTATTCCTTTTTATGAGGAATATTTACGTATTATTCCGCTAAGTTTAATGAACACTATGTATTTAGTTGTTATTATATATTGGATTGTGAGCACTAAACACGAGGTTATGAAACTTGAATTTGGAGGCGTCACAAGTTAGTATCAGAGCTGTAGGTTATAGAACTTTAGGTTATGAAACTTTAAGGTATAACCTTAGAAGAGTTAACTCATTTAGAGTTATAGGAGATGAATTGTGAAAATTCATCAAGTCGAGTGGTAACACAATTAAATATACTTTCATTTTATCAATGAATATATTTTATTGCGATATTGATGTCATTTTGTTTGTGAGATTATAAGATGCCTTAGATCAGACAATCTATTATCACAACTGATGATGATTTCATTGATATTTATATGGATACAACACAGCCGCTGGTGGCTGCACCGAGAGAGGATCTGGAGTCTAATCCAGAGATGAAGGATAGAGAGGATCCAATCAGAGCTAGGATGATGAGGCCCTATAGTGAGGATGAGGCCAAGTTAGATGAAGAGGAGGAAGAGTCAGTCGAGTATGCTGATGGCATGAGCGCTATTGCCAGTGACATCATTGAGGAGCTGACTACCAGGAACGATGAGCTAAAGGGTAGAGTCCAGCATTTGGAGGAGGAGAATCGGACCCACTAACATATGGAGGATCAATACAAGGCCGTAGCTTACCAGTTCTCTGGCAAGAATGCAGAGCTGAAGGATCAGGTAGCTGAGTTAAAAGAGTAGGTACAGTGGTACATAGACTCTGTGGAGGATATTGAGGCATTGACCCATCAATTAGTGGATTAGGATATCGAGCTGTAAGCTAAATTAGCAGAGTCAGAGGCTAGGTTAACAGAGACTAAGCTGAAGGTTCAATAGGTACAGGCAGAGAAAGAGGCCATCAAGGCCCACTGACAGGAGGCGATAGATGAGAGGATTGAGATGGAGATTCAGAGAGATGCGACACATGGGCAAATACTTGAGCTAGAGGACGAGGTCCGAGAAGAGGGTGAAGATCAATAGAATCAGTTATGTCTGTCGCTCTTCATTCGGTAGGTTTCAGAGTAGGGTGTACTATTATCCAGCTGAGGAGGGTCAGTCCAGGCACACTATTAGTAGGAGCATGGTGATGGTCATATGGGATGAAGAGTATGATGATGCGATTCGTCGGGGAATGCGCAGTCATTAGTGGTAGTTATATTATGTTGTTGTATGTATATAGATGTAGTAGAACCCAACTTTTGTTCTGACAGAGAGTTAGTATGCTTGTAAATCCCAACTCTTGAAGTTTGTGGGATATGTTTATGATTAGATCCCTTCTTTTGTAGCTTTTTGGGGATAGAGGCATTTATAGCAGTATGCTTATAATGTAAGGTGCTATGCACTATGTTTTGATATATGAATATAAATGCAGTTATATTTATGTTTATATGTGTTGATGCGATTATTTGTATCTTAGTTTTAATTGCTTAAGCAATAAAACGAAAGTAAAAAGATGAGACAAAAATAATAACTTAAATTTATTCTATACAAAAAATGCCGCCACATAGAAGAAATCAACCACCACCACTACCATCATCGGAAGAGTCAGTTAATGCAAAAAGGGTACAACTAAACCTAGTTTAAAAGTTTATAAAAATGCTAATGGGAGCATTCTGTAGCCGTAACGAAACTCCTTTAGCAGCAAATGACTTTTCGAAAAATATGAATATCAAGATTTGATCACAAAGAACTTATTCCGTGAATAGTTATCATATAATTCAATCCCTCTACCACACAATGTCCCAATAAAATATAAGATATAGAATTATTGTCCATTCTTATTTAATTTGATCATATGTATTTCGATTTCAAAATGCACAACTCTAAATAATGCAAATTAGAAACTCTTTTCTAATTTCATTCTGCCTTGACCAAGGATTACTAAGTTTATCGAATCACATAGGGCATTCTCTTCCTTTACTAGAAGTGGTAAATTCTTTGTTGATCATTCATCTATTTTCATGCACAACTTATTATATCCAAACATATCATTTGTTATACCCCAAACATAAATAATATCGGTCTAATTGGGTCGGATCAAACAATGTCAGGTTTTCTAAAAAGTTTATTTTGAGAATCCTGATTTCAATGTGTAGATTTAATAAAGTGTCCGAAATATTAATGGACGTATCATTGTGCTAATGTGCTTAGTTAAACCAATATGTAAGTCCAAACATGATTAATTGGTAGATGACTTATTAAATGTAGGTCAAATAGTGAACGATAAGGTTAAGTTAGCATTAAGCAATGAACAAGGCAAGTATTCTAACCAAATTTGTTCTTAAATTCATAAATTATAAGTGAATGTCATGTTTGCATGTAAGTGCTTTGAAAAGCCTGTTCAACTATTGAATTATTTTAAAGATTTAAGTTCATTATGCATGAACTATTTTGTCATATAAGTCTAAGTCATTTATTTCGGCTAGATTGTTGAGATATGATTATTGAATTTATAATGATTCTTTAAAACTAATCCAATCTAAATTATTTGGTGCAGAATCCTGTGTTAAAAGCTAAGAACGAATGTCACATCCCAGATTTTTGACAAGATTTTTAAATAAGGATCTTGGTTAATTAAATAAAGGTTAAAAGTTAAAATCTAGTTTGGAATGACATAAAGTGTAAAAAAAGTGATTAAATCTATTTATTATTTAATCAATGTGTTAAGAATAACCTATGTGGTTGAATTTGTATAGAGAGACTCTTGATGTATTAAGGGCTCTATAGATGTTACGAGAATCAGTCATTAATTTAAGCTACATTAGTGACTTGATAGATAAAGAAATTATAATAAATATAATTTATAATTGTTGAAAAGAAATAGAACGGGTTAAAAGCAAAGGACATGATGTAATTCCTACGATTAGGTAGTCAGAAAGGAATTGTTATAGGACACTGTGTTATGTCGAAATATGATAAGTTAAATGTGTGTGTGTGTGTGTGTATATATATAATCTAATAATGAAAGAAAAATTAAGACTTAGAGAATAAAGAAAATGATTGAAGAATGTGTGAATTAAGCCTAGGTTATGAAAATTAATAACCGACTTGATGAATTGGCCTTAAGAAGTTAGGTTAAGAGAATGACAATGCAAGGTATGGCAGAATATGCAAAAATGATAGAACAGTTTAACATAATCTGTATATTAAAAATTAACTAAATAATAAGGATTATGAAATAAAATATCTGAAATTGATTAATGAATCAACATTAATTGATTGAATTTAACTGAGTATTTATACGATGTATAGATATAGAAGATAATACTCCCAAATATGAGTAGAATAAATGAAGAATGCATGTATGATGTAAATTATCATATATGTATTAAGTGAATGAACGTAATGACGTAAAAGTCGTAAAAAGGGTAATATGGGCATAAATGGTAAATGAGGATGGATTTTGGTAATCCGATCAGTACATGGTATGTCACAAAATATGTGTTATATAATTCTAAATGAAATATATTTTATTGAAAGATGGACGTGGGAATCAATATACATGATTTGAACGTCTTTTATTTTTAGCTAAGGTGCGCTTTTCGAGAAAACATTTTTAGAAAGAATGTGAGCATTTCGATTAATCAAAATTACGGGAATTGAAAATGATGAAATGTGAAACCGGTAAGGTTCGTAAGGAATTAGAAACGTAATTCTAGTTAAAGAAAGTGGTTTTGTTAGATTATGGCTAATTAACTAACTAAGCAATTTAAATGAAATTAAGTGATAGCAGCATGAACGGAAATGAATTACCTAATCGATAAATTGAAAGTAGCACAATCCAAGTGCATATGAAATGGACAAATGGAAGTAAGTTATAAACTTTCCAAAAGTGAAAAGTTGCCTAATAAAGAAAGTTTCTTAAATGAAAACTTTTCATAAAAGGAAAGTCTAGCAAAAAGGCAAATGATTAAAATGTCCTTGACAAATTGATTAATGATCTTGGTGTCCTAGAGAATGAAATGTCTAAAATGTTATTGACTAAGTATGTGAAATGACCAAAATACCCTTAGTTGAAATTAACTATGGTTAAGTTGACTTAACCTAATTTGGGTTAAGTCTCATAAAACATGACTAAGCAAGTGAGCTCTTCATTTTTGGGCTGCTGAAATTAGTACCCTAGGAGAGAAGAGAGAAGCCATGGAAAGCCATGGATGAAAGCTTAAGATGCTTGAGCTTGGATGATCATGGAGCAAGGATTAAAGTTAAAGGCCTCGTCATGGTGAAACTTCCTATGTAAGAAAGTTGATCATCCAATAAGGTTTAAAAAGTTTCTAAACTTAAAACTTTAGTTTATATATGTCTATACATGTATTTATGGTTAAAGGTATGGGTTATGAAAAATTATGTGTCTAGAGTTAGAAGTTAATGGTGAAACCTTAAGATATAAGGTTGAGTATGATGGTATAATGTGTATTTGCATAAAAGATAGAATGTTAGATACTTGAATGAATATAAAGTATGATTTTGAAAGCTAAAACTAGCTATCGTAGTAATATGTTTATATAAACATATTTTGAATATAAATAAATTTTGAACAATTCATATAAGTGTAGTATAAGTCTACAAATGTTGAAAATAAACTCTTTAATGAGTATATGAAAAGTTAAGTCTAAGAATTTAAAATGAGTTTTATGAAAAGTTTTGTTAAGTGGATGGAAATCCAACTCAACTGTGATTTTTGGTAATTTTGAGTAGTTAACGGTGAAACTAGGTTGAATGACTTAGTTTTATGAAGCTACACGTGTCTACGTTAATTTGGTAGGCAACAAATGAAAGTTAGAATAAAAATGTGTTTCAGATAATCGAAATCAGTCGTTTTAAGTTAAAATGATTTTTACGGATAAATAACGACATTTAAAAAACTAGGTTTTTTTAAAGACTTAGACAAGTGATTAATATGTTATGAAAGGTTAATTAAGTGTTAGAATGAATGTTAGAAGTGAATGGCCAAAAATCACTAGTTGACGGAAAATGTCCAAAATGTGTTTAAACGCTCTTTTACGGGCTAATGTTTTGATAATTTTAAGAAGCCGAATAATTCAAGTTGTATTTTTGTAAAATACTATATAGTAAGGTCTAACTATGGTTCAAATTTGGTCTTACTTGGATGTAAGATGAATGAGTTAAAAATTAGCAAAGTGACTGTAAAAATCAAGGTTTATGGATTCTACAGAATGCGCCGGGGCGCAGTGAACTAAGAAGATCTCGTTGCGGGTGAAGTCAGATGGCGCCGAGGCACAGTGCCCTGAACCCATTTTTTTTTTTGGTCCGAAAAGCTATGTTTTGATGTGATATGATAGAGATATGTTATGTAAATCCTAAATAGATAAAAATGGCCAATGTGATAGGTGTTAAGGTATAAATGATCAATGAATGGTATAATATAACATAACTAATGCTAAGTAAAAACATGTTTATGTTTGTGTAAAAGGTCGGTAGTTGGTTTGAATGTGTTATTAACCTATGTAAGGTGTAATAATCTTCTCCATTAATGAATACTACAAAGTGGAAAGCTAAAATTGAACTTATCTCACCTTCTGAATCCATACCACTTCTATATGTTGATAAACCACCGAAGCTTGATTTGAAATCTCTTCCCGAGACACTAAAATACTCGTTTTTAGGTCAATCTGAAACCTTACCTGTTATCATAGCATCCGAATTAGATAAAGAGTAGGAAAATAAACTCGTTAGTGTGCTTAGGAAACATAGAGAAGCTATAGGCTGGACAATTGCATACATTAAGGATATTAGTCCATCAGTATGCATTCATAGAATACACTTAGAAGATAATATCAAACCCTCTCGTGAGTCCCAAAGGAGACTCAACCCTGTAATGAAAGAGGTGGTAAGAGCTAAAGTGATTAAGCTTTTAGATGTGGGAGTCATTTACCCAATCTCTGATAGTTTCTGGGTTAGTCCTGTTCATGTAGTACCTAAAAAATCAGGAATTACGGTAGTCAAGAATGATAATAATGAATTAGTTCCGACCCGAATGCAAACTAGTTGGCGTGTGTGCATCGATTACCGTAAGTTGAATTTCTCTACTAGAAAAGATTATTTTCCACTCCCTTTCATTGACCAGATATTAGAAAGGTTAGCCAGACATGCATATTATTGTTTTCTTGATGGTTATTCCGGTTACAACCAAATTCCCATAGCACTTGAGGATCAAGAGAAAATAACATTCACCTGCCTTTTGGTACTTTTGTCTACCGTCATATGTCCTTTGGGTTGTGTAATGCACCTGCTACATTTCAACGGTGTATGATGAGCATATTTTTTGACATGGTAGAGTGTTTTCTAGAGGTATTCATGGATGAATTTTTCGTATTTGGATCTAGCTTTGATGAGTGTCTACATCATTTAACCTTAGTGTTAATTAGGTGTAAAGAAAAAAATCTTGTATTTAACTGGGAAAAGTGTCGCTTCATGGTTAGGAAAGGGATAGTTCTAGGACATGTAGTCTCCTACGAGGGAATTGAGGTAGATAAGGCAAAAGTTGATGTGATTTCTAGTCTCCCACCTCCTATATCCCAATGGATTTACGACACATACATCTCTTTTTTAACGACTAAGTTTAAAATTAAAACCAAGATATTAATTAACTTATACCTTTATAGAGTTACATTTATCTAACTGCCTTATCATATTCCACAAGCAAATATAACATATTTCTTCACTGTCGCTTTATCAAAATATCCTTCCTTATCCTTTAGCTTTACCATAACCTCCGGCCTTCTTATACTTAGCTGAAAATGTCAGTTTAAAGCAAAAATGAGCACAACGGCTCAACAAGTCTAACAGATAACATCTTTCATGCTTGCAGTTCATATACATCCGTCATACATTCCTTTCTCTATCATGTTGTGCATTTTCAAAAGGTAAATG
Source organism: Hedera helix (assembly GCA_947179155.2). Classification (NCBI taxonomy): domain Eukaryota; kingdom Viridiplantae; phylum Streptophyta; class Magnoliopsida; order Apiales; family Araliaceae; genus Hedera; species Hedera helix. Next base: position 32,008,298 of record OX359272.1, on the reverse strand, counting down.
TCACATATTGCATTTTACCATTAAAACACATAGTTGCACGAAGTGCACATTGCAAAACATATCCACGTCGATTTCAGATAACACATAAATCTTACACATTCTGTTAAGTAGTTCGTATAGAATAATTATTACATTTTAACAAGTTCTGAAAAACTTGCCGTTAACCATCACCAAACTTAACATTTACGCTCCTCGAACGTCTTTTATATTCCATCTCGTCGATTTGCTAATCCGAACTCTATTTGTCATCATTCAACCTATATATTATTATAAGGTTACAATATGTTCCATATCCTTTATAAACTTGAACCAGAATCACATGCCAAAATGAGCTAAACAACTCTCTAACGGATCATCGTAAGATAACTTCCTAAAGGAATTATGGACAACACTCTCAATAAAATTAACCTCACAAAGATCGTCTTGATCAGGAGGTTGTTGACAAACTCTAAACACATTGAGTTCTATAGCCATATTTCCAAAAGACAATTTCATAACCCCATTGCGACAATTGATTATCATGTTGGAGGTGGCTAAAAAAGGTCATCCAAAAATCACAGGAATATGGGCATTAACATTCTCTACAGGTTGAGTATCTATGACAATAAAGTCCACGGGAAAGTAAAACTTATCAACCTTAATCAAGACATCCTCTATGGTACCACTAGGAACTTTGACAGACCTATCAGCTAACTGAAGTGTGACGCCCCCAAATCTGGGCCCACACAGCCCAAACTTAAGTCGTCAAAAGACTACAACAAAATTATTACAACAAAGCACAACGTACAACAATACAGTGTATAATAATACACAACTAAGTTTTCACTATTATTGCCACACTATTTTACAAAACGTGAAGACTATGATAACTATTCCTCGGACCCTCACTCCATTCCCCGGCTAGACCCTGTTATGTTTTCATCTCCTGTTGAAAAACAATGGAACAAAAGAAAGGGTGAGCTCAAATAGCCCAGTAAAGAATATCATGACTAAGATAATGACGAATAAATTATCATTAGTCTTCAACAGCTGAGTTCTTGATAGAATACAATAGACTACAAGGTTTATATCAAAAACTGCAGTTAAATTCTTAAACAACGTTCAGATCAATAATAGCAGCGGAATGAGTAATCTATTAGAAGAATAATGCAGACTATAATGTCCACTCGGTTATCTTTTTAGGAAAAACATCATCAACTTTTATCATCTGAAATATCATTAGTCAAGATAATACAAATTCACAGTTCCTGATCATAATCATGCACATCAACAGTTCATCTTTGCACTACGGGCCAAAGACATTCAATATAACACCAACGGTCATGATTATACCAGATTCAGCCTTTGGTCATAATCATACCAAACAACAGTTCATCTTTGCACTACGGGCCAAAGAGAACATTCACCACGTGCCATAAAAGACACCGAACAGATGTATCGCCTTTAACCTATTATATCGCCTTTAACCTATCATCTGTTCAACAAATATATCACATTTGTGCCCCCGGCCACAGATATTCACAACAGCTTGATTTTTGGATGATTAGAATGATATAAATGATGAACAGAAGAAATAGGATAACAATAAGTATCGGAAGTTTACTTTGTACAGATTCAAATAATGTCCAAATTGTCAACATGATGTGGAGTGAAATTTAAAAATGATATTCAAGATCCACAGTTCAGAATAACGGTTACAATTCAATAGAAAGGTTCACGTAAATAGGAAGGTTCAGTTGAAATAATGAAGTTCAACTATTATGGAACATATAATATTTTCAGGAATTATAGAAGCAATAGTTCCATAATAAATTTCGATTTAGGAGTATGAAAGAAAATAATATCCCTTACCGTAGCAGGTTTGATTAACAAAAGGTGAAGGAAATTAATACAAAGGGTTATTCACCAACAGGCGGCAATCCGCTCCGTAAGGTTATTCCCACAATTTAATAGAATTTGAGTACAAAGAGTTATTCACCAAACAGGCGGCAATCCGCTCCGTAAGGTTATTCTCAGAGATTGATAATGAATGAATACGAAAGGTTATTCACCAACAGGCGGCAATCCGCTCCGTAAGGTTATTCCCACAATTTAATAGAATTTGAGTACAAAGAGTTATTCACCAAACAGGCGGCAATCCGCTCCGTAAGGTTATTCTCAGAGATTAATAATGAATGAATACGAAAGGTTATTCACCAACAGGCGGCAATCCGCTCCGTAAGGTTATTCCCACAATTTAATACATGGAAATAAAAGGCACGTCTTATGAGTAAGGAAGAAACAATATTATTATCGAGAATCAAATAATGATAATCCCTTACCATAGTATGTTTGAATAATGGAAGATGAAAAAGATGGTATCCCTTACCGTAACACGTGACTGGATATTGATTTAAATGAGGTTGATTAACTTGAACAGTACACGTATACTTATAGATCTTCACAAATACTCAAGATGACTTAAGCACACTTAGAGAGAACTTTCACAAGAAGTATTTAGAGATAGAAAGAAAGAACAAGTAAGGAAGTTTATGAAAAATCCTTAAGTTAAGGCTTCTATTTATAGCCAAAAATCTTATCATTCATTTAATCTAAACCATTCATTTAAAGATCACCTTTTAATCTACACCATCCATTTCAAATATTATATTATCTTTAATCTACACCATTCATTTCATATCACCTAATAATCACCTAACTTTATATTATAAACAAATCAATTTAATTATTCAACAATAATTCACACTTTAATCTACACCATTCATTTCATATCACCTAATAATCACCTAACTTTATATTATAAACAAATCAATTCAATTATTCAACAATAATTCACACTTTAATCTACACCATTCATTTCATATCACCTAATAATCACCTAACTTTATATTATAAACAAATAACTTTATCAATTCAATTATTATGACTAATTGTTATAAATACAGTATAGTTAGCTCTTAGATATCAAGTCAATAAATTAATGAAATACAACTGTTTAAATAACATCATAATAGAGATAACAATAATGTAAAATAAAGCATACGTTACTGTGTAATGACAATTATTGATTCAATAATGTGAATTACTGTGCATATGTTACTGTGACAATTATTAGGTTCAATAATTTTAAAAACAGTGCAACAACAATTATTGACTCAATGATATAAAATACAGTGTAATGACAATTATTAAATCAATAATGCAAAATACTGTGTAACAACAATTATTGAATTGATAATATAAAATATTATGCAGTGACAATTATCGATGAAATGATGCGTAACAGTTACGGTATCAATTATCAGACCAATAATATGAGACACTATGCAATACCGTGTGTTACTGTAGAGTACCGTGTGCTACAGAAAATACCATAAACTACCGTATGCTACTATTCTTTTATCACCGGTATTTTAACAGTTCCGTTGACTATTTTTATTTAAAAAGGTTACTTCTGTCGTTTTCTATATCCGACAAATATTCCGTTGTGGGGTCCACCAATAATTTATTATTTCGGCGCCGTCGTACGGCACGAATATTCCCCGACCAAACGAATATTCCCCGACAAAGCGAATATTGTCCGACAAAATAAAATTTGCACATAACATCCTTAACTTTCAATTTTGTTAATTTAACCACTTACTGTTTTAAAAAAATATATATATGAAGAAAAATTAAATTTTGTATTTCATAAAATTCGGGGTCTTACAACCTCCCCTCCTTATGAAATTTCGTCCCCGAAATTGACGTACCTGACATATCGAAGAGGTAAGGATACTTAGATTTCATCTCAGATTCTAGCTCCCAGGTCATTTCCTCAGTATCTTGGTTCCTCCATAAAACCTTAACTTGAGGTATAACCTTTGAGCGTAGGATCTGCTCCTTCTTATCCAGGATCTTAACAGGTACCTCCTCGTATGTTAAATCCTCTGCTATAACGTCTGGTTTTAACTCAATGACGTGGTTTGGGTCCTTCACATATTTACGTAACATAGATATGTGAAAAACGTTATGGATGCGAGACATACTTGGTGGTAGGGCTAGTCTGTAGGCTACGGTTCCTATTCGATCGAGGATTTCAAATGGGCCAATAAATCGAGGGTTGAGCTTTCCTCTTTTTCCGAATCTCGTAACCCCTTTCCATGGAGAAACACGTAAGAATACATGATCTCCGACGTTGAAACTTTCGTCTCTCCGATGAAGATCAGCATAACTCTTTTGTCGTTCTTGTGCTGTCTGTATTCGTTGTCGGATCATTTGGATCTTTTCGGTCGTCAAGCGTACCAACTCGGGTCCCAACAATTTTGCTTCTCCTACCTCATTCCAACATATTGGAGAGCGACACTTCCTTCCATACAAAGCCTCGAATGGAGCCATGCCTATGCTTGCTTGGTAACTGTTGTTGTAAGAAAATTCCACCAATGGCAAGTACTTATCCCAACTTCCTTTGAAGTCTAATACACAAAGTCTCAAAAGATCTTCGAGGGTCTGGATCGTCCTTTCCGATTGTCCGTCCGTTTGAGGATGGTATGCAGAACTAAAACGTAGTTCAGTGCCCATAGCTTTTTGTAGACTGATCCAAAAGCGTGAAGTGAATCTAGGATCTCGATCAGAAACTATGGAAACTGGCATGCCATGCAATCTCACGATCTCATTTATGTACATACCGGCAAGACGTTCAAGTGAAAAGTTTTCTCGTATAGGCAAGAAATGAGCAGATTTGGTCAATCTATCTACGATCACCCAAATTGCATCTAAGCCTTGAGAAACTTTTGGAAGACCCGTCACGAAGTCCATATTGATGTGTTCCCACTTCCATTCGGGAACTTCAAGTGATTGTAATGGACCTTTAGGAACTTGATGCTCTGCCTTGACACGTTGACAAGTTAGGCACCTTGAGATAAACTCCGCAATCTCTCTTTTCATATTGTTCCACCAAAATGTATGTCGAAGATCTCGATACATCTTGGTACCTCCTGGGTGGATTGCAAACGGCGTGTTGTGTGCCTCCATCATGATTTTATGCTTTAATTCAGGATCGTTAGGAACACAGAGTCGAGAGTTGACTCGAAGTATTCCTTTCTCGTCGATTCTTGCTTCGGGAATGGCACCTTCTTGTACTTTCTTTATCATGTTTATCAGTTCCGGATCGGTAGCTTGAGCAGCTTTAATTTTATCGATTAAAGTTGGTTCTACTCGCACGTGAGCAATCTTCGAGTGGGTCCCTGGTGTCTTTAGCTCTATCTCCATCTTTTGCAAGTCGTACAAAATACACTTTTGTGTTGTCAGCAGTGCACTTGTACTTGCATAAGATTTTCTGCTCAAAGCGTCAGCTACAACGTTCGCCTTTCCCGGGTGATACTGGATTGTGTGGTCATAATCCTTTAACAGCTCAAGCCAACGTCGTTGTCGCATGTTGAGTTCCTTCTGGGTGAAGAAATACTTGAGACTTTTATGATCCGTATAGATATCCACTTTTTCTCCGTACAAGTAGTGTCTCCAGATCTTCAACGCGAAAACGACTGCTGCCAACTCTAGATCATGAGTAGGATAATTTTTCTCATAATCTTTGAGTTGTCGAGAGGCGTAGGCTATAACCTTTCCATGTTGCATAAGGACACAGCCTAGACCTTTGCCAGAAGCATCGCTGTAGATAACAAATTCTCCTGATCCTGATGGTATGGTCAGAACAGGAGCTGAAACCAGTCTCTTCTTGAGTTCTTGGAAACTTTTCTCGCATTCCTCGCTCCATATGAATTTTGTGCTTTTCCGAGTAAGCTGCGTTAATGGAGTGGCGATTCGAGAAAATCCTTCTACGAATCTCCGATAATAACCAGCTAGACCCAGAAAACTTCGGACTTCGGTTACTGTTTTGGGTTGTTCCCAATTTAGTACCGTTTCAATCTTCGTAGGATCGACTGATATTCCTTGACTAGAAATCACATGCCCAAGAAACGCGACCTCCTCAAGCCAGAACTCACATTTCTTCAACTTGGCATATAATTTGTTTTCACGGAGCTTTTGTAGTATCAATCTCAGGTGTTGTTCATGATCCTCGCGACTCTTGGAGTATATGAGGATGTCATCAATAAAGACAACCACAAAATGATCCAAATGTTCCTTGAATATCCGGTTCATCATGTCCATGAAAGCTGCAGGAGCATTAGTTAGTCCAAAAGGCATGACTAAGAACTCATAATGCCCATAACGAGTTCTGAAAGCAGTCTTTGGAATGTCCTCAGCTTTAACCTTTAACTGATGATATCCAGAACGGAGATCAATCTTTGAGAAATGTTGAGCGCCTTGCAATTGATCAAACATGTCATCAATCCGAGGTAACGGGTACCTGTTCTTGATGGTGACATGGTTCAATTCTCGGTAGTCAATGCACAATCTCATACTCCCGTCTTTCTTCTTCACAAATAGAACAGGAGCACCCCAAGGTGATGCACTCGGACGAATGAAACCGGTATCCAACAATTCCTGTAGTTGGACTTTTAACTCTTGAAGTTCAATGGGAGCCATTCGGTAGGGAGCTTTGGAAATGGGCTTGGTACCGGGTTCAAGATCAATATAAAAATCAATTTCACGGTTTGGGGGTAAGCCAGGAAGTTCTTCAGGAAAAACGTCAGGAAACTCATTAACAATGGGAATATCATTTAAGTTTGACGTATTTTTGTTCAAATCAGTGACATGAGCTAAAAAGGCTTGACATCCGTTTTTCAATAAACGAATGGCTTTATGGCTAGAAATAACAGTTATAGATTTCAATGGTTTAGTTGCTTGAATTTGCATGACAGGTTGATTAGGAATATGAAAACTAATAATCTTATGAAAACAATCAATTTTAGCATGATGGGTAGTCAACCAATCAATTCCTAAAATCACATCAAATTCATGCATCTCCAAAGAAATAAGGTCAACAGGTAATGTGAGGTTGTTGATTTGAACTAGGCAAGATTTATAGACAGTAGATGTAATGGTCATTTCTCCTAATGGGGTTTCAACTGATAAGTCAAAGTCCAAATTTTCAGGAGTTAAGTTTAAACGCTGAGCACATGCAGGTGAGATAAAAGAATGGGTAGAGCCAGTATCTAACAAAGCGTAGACTTCACGAGAATTTATGAATAGCTTACCGGTTATCACCTCGTTCGAGTTTCGCGCCATTTGGGATGTCACAACAAAAGCTCTCCCTTGAACTACAGATTTTCCCTTATCCGCGCTAGCTTTTGGTATCATCATTGCAGCTGGACTTGATTTTGTGGCAGGACAGAACCGTGCAAGATGACCCTCTTTCCCACAACTGTAGCACTTTTTGGACTGCAGTGTACAGTTTGGGCTGATGTGACCTTCCTGACCACACCTATAGCATCTCACTGGTGGTCGATCTTCTCCCCTTGAAACTGGGGTCGGTGCTGGTGTTGGTACTGGTGCTGGTGCCCTTCCATAATTATTATGGAATCTCTTTCTTTTGAAATTGTTCCCACTAGATTCTCCTCTTCTATTATTTGGTATGGAATTACCACCGAAGTGTTGGTTACCTCCTCGATGGTTCTCGTTCCTGTGGTTGTTGTCACTCCTTTCTCTATGCTGATCATTAACTCTTGGCTGCAATGTTTCATCTGTTTGCTCCACCCTTTGAGCCCTATCTACAACATCTGAATACAAACTAAATTTATGAGAGCTAAGTTGTTGACGAATTTTGAATCTCAAACCTCTTAGGAACATCCGACTCATTCGTGCTTCGTCATCCACAAGATGGGTGGCAAAGCGAGATAACTCGGCAAACTTGGCTTCATATTGGGAGACTGTCATGTTTCCCTGCTCCAGCTTAATGAATTCCACCTCTTTCATATGGCGGATGCTTTCTGGGAAATACTTCTCGTTAAACAGTTCTTCGAATTCTGTCCAAGACATTTCGAGTGCTGAAGGTTGGATACGTTTTACCGCTTCCCACCAATGGTCCGCCTCACCTCGTAACATAAAAGTGGCAAATGGCACCTTCTGATCATCAGCGCATTGTAAGACATCAAGTATTTTTGTCGTCTGCTTTAGCCATGCCTCCGCTTTGAGTGGGTCAGGCTTCCCGTGGAATTCAGGTGGTCCTAATTCTTTAAATTGCTTAACAGTGACCATCCTCAAATTGCCAGCGTTTCTACCGTTATTATTGACTGGATTTCCTCTTCCTTGATTCTGTATGAACTGCATGAAATTCCTAAAGAATCCATCGTTCATCATGTTATCAGGAACATTATTTCCTGAGTTGGCAGGAGGATTGTTTGGGGCCTCTTGATTCTCGGCTACATTTGCTTCAGGCATTCCATAGTTAACCTCTTGATTTCCAGATGCCATACTAAACTGTGGTCACAAAATAAATGTTAGTTCAAATAAACTGACTCATCACTTCATGTTCCTACATTCAAATCGACCCATTAGATAATAAAATCTATTTAAGGTAGGACACACTAGTGACTGATTCTATTCGTCTCTCCCCTCCTAGTTCTAACCCCAGATCTCCATTAAAGATCATATCCCTAAGCTCTGATGCCAACTGTGACGCCCCCAAATCTGGGCCCACACAGCCCAAACTTAAGTCGTCAAAAGACTACAACAAAATTATTACAACAAAGCACAACGTACAACAATACAGTGTATAATAATACACAACTAAGTCTTCACTATTATTGCCACACTATTTTACAAAACGTGAAGACTATGATAACTATTCCTCAGACCCTCACTCCATTCCCCGGCTAGACCCTGTTATGTTTTCATCTCCTGTTGAAAAACAATGGAACAAAAGAAAGGGTGAGCTCAAATAGCCCAGTAAAGAATATCATGACTAAGATAATGACGAATAAATTATCATTAGTCTTCAACAGCTGAGTTCTTGATAGAATACAATAGACTACAAGGTTTATATCAAAAACTGCAGTTAAATTCTTAAACAACGTTCAGATCAATAATAGCAGCGGAATGAGTAATCTATTAGAAGAATAATGCAGACTATAATGTCCACTCGGTTCTCTTTTTAGGAAAAATATCATCAACTTTTATCATCTGAAATATCATTAGTCAAGATAATACAAATTCACAGTTCCTGATCATAATCATGCACATCAACAGTTCATCTTTGCACTACGGGCCAAAGACATTCAATATAACACCAACGGTCATGATTATACCAGATTCAGCCTTTGGTCATAATCATACCAAACAACAGTTCATCTTTGCACTACGGGCCAAAGAGAACATTCACCACGTGCCATAAAAGACACCGAACAGATGTATCGCCTTTAACCTATTATATCGCCTTTAACCTATCATCTGTTCAACAAATATATCACATTTGTGCCCCCGGCCACAGATATTCACAACAGCTTGATTTTTGGATGATTAGAATGATATAAATGATGAACAGAAGAAATAGGATAACAATAAGTATCGGAAGTTTACTTTGTACAGATTCAAATAATGTCCAAATTGTCAACATGATGTGGAGTGAAATTTAAAAATGATATTCAAGATCCACAGTTCAGAATAACGGTTACAATTCAATAGAAAGGTTCACGTAAATAGGAAGGTTCAGTTGAAATAATGAAGTTCAACTATTATGGAACATATAATATTTTCAGGAATTATAGAAGCAATAGTTCCATAATAAATTTCGATTTAGGAGTATGAAAGAAAATAATATCCCTTACCGTAGCAGGTTTGATTAACAAAAGGTGAAGGAAATTAATACAAAGGGTTATTCACCAACAGGCGGCAATCCGCTCCGTAAGGTTATTCCCACAATTTAATAGAATTTGAGTACAAAGAGTTATTCACCAAACAGGCGGCAATCCGCTCCGTAAGGTTATTCTCAGAGATTGATAATGAATGAATACGAAAGGTTATTCACCAACAGGCGGCAATCCGCTCCGTAAGGTTATTCCCACAATTTAATAGAATTTGAGTACAAAGAGTTATTCACCAAACAGGCGGCAATCCGCTCCGTAAGGTTATTCTCAGAGATTAATAATGAATGAATACGAAAGGTTATTCACCAACAGGCGGCAATCCGCTCCGTAAGGTTATTCCCACAATTTAATACATGGAAATAAAAGGCACGTCTTATGAGTAAGGAAGAAACAATATTATTATCGAGAATCAAATAATGATAATCCCTTACCATAGTATGTTTGAATAATGGAAGATGAAAAAGATGGTATCCCTTACCGTAACACGTGACTGGATATTGATTTAAATGAGGTTGATTAACTTGAACAGTACACGTATACTTATAGATCTTCACAAATACTCAAGATGACTTAAGCACACTTAGAGAGAACTTTCACAAGAAGTATTTAGAGAGAGAAAGAAAGAACAAGTAAGGAAGTTTATGAAAAATCCTTAAGTTAAGGCTTCTATTTATAGCCAAAAATCTTATCATTCATTTAATCTAAACCATTCATTTAAAGATCACCTTTTAATCTACACCATCCATTTCAAATATTATATTATCTTTAATCTACACCATTCATTTCATATCACCTAATAATCACCTAACTTTATATTATAAACAAATCAATTTAATTATTCAACAATAATTCACACTTTAATCTACACCATTCATTTCATATCACCTAATAATCACCTAACTTTATATTATAAACAAATCAATTCAATTATTCAACAATAATTCACACTTTAATCTACACCATTCATTTCATATCACCTAATAATCACCTAACTTTATATTATAAACAAATAACTTTATCAATTCAATTATTATGACTAATTGTTATAAATACAGTATAGTTAGCTCTTAGATATCAAGTCAATAAATTAATGAAATACAACTGTTTAAATAACATCATAATAGAGATAACAATAATGTAAAATAAAGCATACGTTACTGTGTAATGACAATTATTGATTCAATAATGTGAATTACTGTGCATATGTTACTGTGACAATTATTAGGTTCAATAATTTTAAAAACAGTGCAACAACAATTATTGACTCAATGATATAAAATACAGTGTAATGACAATTATTAAATCAATAATGCAAAATACTGTGTAACAACAATTATTGAATTGATAATATAAAATATTATGCAGTGACAATTATCGATGAAATGATGCGTAACAGTTACGGTGTCAATTATCAGACCAATAATATGAGACACTATGCAATACCGTGTGTTACTGTAGAGTACCGTGTGCTACAGAAAATACCATAAACTACCGTATGCTACTATTCTTTTATCACCGGTATTTTAACAGTTCCGTTGACTATTTTTATTTAAAAAGGTTACTTCTGTCGTTTTCTATATCCGACAAATATTCCGTTGTGGGGTCCACCAATAATTTATTATTTCGGCGCCGTCGTACGGCACGAATATTCCCCGACCAAACGAATATTCCCCGACAAAGCGAATATTGTCCGACAAAATAAAATTTGCACATAACATCCTTAACTTTCAATTTTGTTAATTTAACCACTTACTGTTTTAAAAAAAATATATATATGAAGAAAAATTAAATTTTGTATTTCATAAAATTCGGGGTCTTACATGAAGTCTCATAGAAGTGGGTCTAAGTTCTCCTAATCCTAATTACGCATACATGGAATATGGCAATAGATTGACGCTCGCACCTAAATCAAGTAAGGCATTATCGATCACATGTTCATTAATAACACAAGAAATGGTAGGACATCCGGGATCCTTATACTTGACAGGAGTTTTCATTTGGATTATGGAACTAACTTGTTTGGTCAAGCATGCTGTTTTAGGGACATTTGTTTTTCTTTTCTGTGTACATAGATCTTTTAAGAATTTAGCATAAGAGGGCACTTGCTGAATGACATCAAGGAATGGGATGTTTATGCGAACTTGCTTAAACACTTCTAAAATATCGCTACATGGAGTGCCTTTCTTTACTGGGTCAAGTCTATGCGGAAAAGGAGCCTTAGGGACATAAGGCGCAGTAGGTGTTTCAAGCACTTTTGATTCTTTAAGAGTAGGTTTCTCATCTATTTTCTTATCACTAGACCCATTCGTATGATTATCTATTTTCTGACCAGACCTAAGGGTAGTGATGGACTTCGCTTCCTTAAGACTCCTATCAGGATTGGTGATTTCATACTAACCTTTGGGGTTAGGAACGGGTTGACTAGGCAACTTCCCTTTCTCTCTTTCACCTAAGGTGGTGGCAAATTGCCCCATTTGCATTTCAAGCTTCAAGATAGACTGCTGGGTACCAAGAAAAGATTGCTGAGTGGTTTGCATAGATTGTTGCAAAGTGTCTTCTAAGGAAGGTTTTCTTTAAGGGGTAACAAACTGAGATTGTGATTGAAAACCTGGAGGATGTGATGGATTTGGGGTTGCATATTGTTGCCATCCATAATTCACTGGAGACTAGTTTTGTCTCCAAGAAAAGTTTGGGTGATTCCTCCAATTAGGGTTGTATGTGGTAGAAAATGGACTATCAGATGATCTCCCATAAGAATTTAGAGCATTTGCTTGGTCAACATAGCTATCTGGAGATGTGTATGGTGAATTGACAAATGATGCACACCCCTCATTCCTAACACTCATCACTGAATTCATAGTTTAAGTCAAGGCTAGGGCTTTTACCTTCTTAGTAAGGTTTCGTAAGGCATTTTTTACATCAAAATCGCCTCTTACCTCATATAACCCCCATTTCCTAGGCTTCCCTATCTCATTAGAAAAATCCCATTACTGAGGATTTTCGGACAAGGTTTCAAGGATTCGCCAGGCATCAGTGCTACTTAAATTTAAGAATTCCCTTTTATTCATAGACTCAATCATGTGACGATTTGACATGGTCAAAGCATTAAAAAAATATTGTATGAGTCTCCATAATTCGAAACCATGATGTGGACACCTTAAAAGTAAGTCTTTAAATCTCTCCCAACACAAATAAAATTGCTCACTCTCGGTTTGACGAAAATCTATAATTTCTCTTCTAAGGGCATTCGTTTTAGACATTGGGAAGAATTTTGACAAGAATTTACTAGTTAATTGGTCCTAACTATTGATTGAATTAGAAGGAAGCGAGTTCAACTATGCTTTAGCCCTATCTTTTAGAGAAAATGGAAATAGACGAAGCCTCACAGATTCATCTGAAAATTTTTGAAATTGGAAGGTTGTGCATATGTCTAAAAATTCCTTGACATGATTGTAGGGGTCCTCTCTATCTAGCCCATGGAATGATGGAATGAGTTGTATTACACTAGGTTTAAGCTCAAAGTGTGTCGCTCGAGTTTGTGGTAATACATTGCAAGAAGGGTGATTAGGTGTGTCGGGTAAAAAGTACTCCCTAAGTGATATCTCCTCACGTGCTAAAGGCCCCACTACTACATTGTTATAATTATCATCAGTCATTTTAAATTTTAATTTTAATTATGTAAGCAAATAAGCAAATAAGCACACAAAGATAAATAAGAAAAAATAAATAAAAATAAGTAAAACAAAATAAAACTAATTCTAAGGTCAACCTAAATAAAATCTAGACAACTCTTAACTATTCTAAGTTTCTCTTTAAGGTCCACCAAATTCGAAATTAATCAACCACTAGTTAGGTAAGTGTAAAAACGGGGGAGTCTCTCCGTAAATACGGTGACTAATTAAATAACCACGCATTCTTTAGGCGTTTACCTTTTGAACCACTTGCCTAGACACCAGTAGTTTGATTAATTTAAAATTCAAACTCCTCTTAGATTCACTTGTCCTAATTGAGCTCGAGAGTCCTAGGGGCCAACATCTACTTGATTTTATTTGGTCAATTATGTAAAGTGTGGTTGTTTGTGGGCCAATGAAGGGTTATGAAATCTCCACCTTATCTTGTTATGGGTTTTGCCCTTAATGTTAGATTAAAATTAAAAATGCACAATTAAAAAAAATGGTAAACACTTAAAATGTTCTAAAACTATGTGAATTACGAAAGAAGGAGAAATTTGACGTACCTCAATCCTTCAGCAATCATCATAGTTTATATTTAACAAAAAATAAATAAAATAAAACCTAAGAAAGATGTGTAATATGTGAGTGAATGCATGAATGCGCCAATTAATTTTTAAATAATAAACTAAACTACAACTAGTAGAAGAATTAAACAAAATTTAAATTAATTAATATTTCTAATAATCTCCGGCAACGGCGCCAAAAACTTATTGTGCTTAAATTTTGTAAAAATACTCGCAAATGCACAAATCTATTGTAAAATAGCTTAATGCAAAGTACGTGGTCGATCCCACAATGATTATTGAACAATCAATTAAATTTAAATTATATTCAATTCTAATCTAGTTAACGAAAGATGATTTTTTTGAATTAATTAAAACTAAAAACTAAATATGATGAAAATCAAGACTAATAATTAAACTAACTTATAATTAATGAAAGAAAAGTTCTGAGGTTTGGAATTCACAATATTAATTATGTATATCTTACTATTCATAATTAATTCGGAGTAGCAATTTGAAAATCAATTCAATGCTTTTTCAAGATATTTCATTTAAGTACATAAAAATATTTCTTTTGTAAATTCTTATTTTTCAAGGTTAAATGTATAAGTCCAAAGCATTATATGTATCCACTGTTTGAAAAACAAATAATCTTAGTTCTTAATTTAGACTTTAAATCGCAACCCGGATTAAATTAAACTAATTGAAACAATTCAAAAACATGATATTATGAATGAAACAATTTCATTTAAATCAATCAAATAAATAAGAATTATTAACATTAAAACCAATTTAGGAATTAATAATAAATTTTAATCCATACATAATTAATATTACTTCATCCTACACCTCAGAAAATAATTTAACAATACATAGTAACAGTGAGAGCAAAGTAATAAACCATCATAATGAGACTTGTTGCAACTTTGTGATGATGACGTGAAGCTACTGATCTGTTCCTGCTTTGGTGCTGCTTTGCTGCTACTTTTGCTTATGATGTCAAGCTGCTGCTACGTGATGATATACCAAGCTGCTGCCTCTTTTTGTTTCTATTGTTTGCTGCTTTGGTTTCCGTGACAAATGATTTAAAAGCCTTATGCTCCTTTTGCTTTATTGCTTCAGTATTCTTGTTGATGCAAGGCTGTTGCTTTTTTGTATTTTTCCTGTGATGCGCCACAAGCTTCCTTTTATAATACATCACGTAGTTACCTTCAAAAGTTAGAAGACTTGGTTTTTTAATTCTCCTTGACTTGTCCTCCCTTAGCTTTATAATAGAGTACTACTATACTACTAACTCTATATATTTTATTTTCATGGACTTAAACTTGAATCTACCATTTGGGCTTTTAAATTCTTAAAACCTGCACACCAGAATAAATTCAATTAATATAAAATTAACATTAAATTAAACTAATAAATCTATTTTTTGGAGAAAATAAATGTATATATAATATGCTCATCACCCCTACCCTGAGAAACTTGCAGAGCGTGATTTGGCATTTGCATTTGGACAAACTGACCCAAATTTTGCATTGGACCTTGCATACAGAACTGCCCATTTGGCAAACTGATATTCTGGTTAAAATATGGAGCTTGGTTTATGGAATTGCGAGGACAAGGCTGACTTAATTAAGATAAATTGAATTGATTCATGGCTATGGTATTCAAATTCTATGGAAAATAACCACCTGGGAATTGACCCAAAGGAGACATACCATTTTGCAAGGGAAAAGGCTGGTTGTGTACATTCATGAAAGAATTATTTCCATTCCCCAAATGGGTATTGGAACTGTTAAAAGGAATGGGTATTTGAGGGTTGATTATACCCATTTGAGATTGAATTTGTGGCAATAAACTACCGGGTTTCCCTGAAACTGATTAGATCGCATAACCTTCTGAATTTCAACATATCAAATTACCTAATTAAAACCTGAAAGGAAAAAAAAAAAAAAATAATGCTGATGAAAATTTTAAGAGAGACGCCTGTTGAGGAGCTATAGCGGTGGTTCCATTAGTTTGAACTTGACTACTGTCTACTGGAATGATAAGGGTGATAATTGAAGACATGAACCATTTCACAGAGAGATAGAGAAACTGTTAATTTTAGAGAGGGTTGAATGGGTTAAAGGGTTTTTCTAGGGTTCTACCGTTTTAGAAGTATCGGTTTAGCAAATTATGTAGGAATCGCGCGGGTTCTGATTACTGGATTGGGCAATGTTCGTCGAATTTTACATATTCAAGAGTATTTTCATAAATTTTGTTTTACATATTTAATTATTATTAGAATTTAACTACATCTTAGACGAATTTATGTATAGATGGGGTACGAAGAAATTAATAAGGACTCATATTAATTTATTCTATTTTGTCATTTAGATATAAAGGTTGTTTGTATACTTTTGAATAAGTTTAAGGTAGTGTTTGATTACATCTGATTAACTTTTAATGGATATGCCTCTTATTCTGTCAGATGCAAAACTTGTTTGGTAATTTTTTTTTTTGCCTCTTAATGCCTCTGATTCGGTTAGACACAAATATAAAGCTAAACCATCTAGAGCCATGTCTGAGCCAGTTTATATTTTGTTTGGACAAAAATAACCTATTCAATATTACAAATTTCCTCTTTTATCCCCAATACAAAATTAACCCTATTGATATGTCGTGTTCTTACTTTTCATTCCGCCGCATTTCACTCTACTGCTCCTCCTTCACTGCTGCTCTTCTTATTTTGCCGGTAAATCTTCTCTATTTTCTTCATCAATTGTTTGTTATTACTTGATTTGTTGTTATTAATCTTCTTCATCTCTTTTTCATTATTGCTTCATTGGTATTTCTTTTTCAAACCCCTTTTTTGTTTGATTACTATGAATTTTCGATGATTTCGTCGGTAACTACATTCCTCACTTCTACCTTAGCCTCTGTTTGTTTGGCTTTCGGTTTTGGGGTACTATTTTTGTTTGGAGACAGGAGGTTTCCCTAACAGTGGCAATCTAGGTTCCTCACTTCTACCTAGTCTAATAATATTTGGGAACACGCGTTAGGCATGCCATTCCTCTAAATCATGTATAAGCACCTAATCACCGCCTCATTAATTTCATTACACAGTGAGAACGGGTGGCATTAGTTAGATCCCCCTATTACTTCTAGTTCTCAGTTTTCTTTTGTCCTATATAAATAGACCCCTTCTCTCCTCCCTTTTCACACTTTTAAACCCCAAGCAGAAAGAAAGAGAGCCCAATCTCTCTCCTGTTTATCTCACATTTTAATTGATTTCATACCCAATTCCCTCACCCCACATTGCATTTAGTTTCATCGAATTGTGCATTTTTACAGATTTTATACCCAATTCCCTCGCCCCACATTGCGTGTAGTTTCATCGAATCGTAAGTATTGTTTTATTTTTCTTGGAATTTTTTTGGGTACTTTGTTTATCAGTTTTTATAATTTAGGTTGACATTTTGGTGGGATGTTGTTTGGTTGGTCTGAAATTGTAATGAATGAATTGTGGGTGTATAAACATCTATTTGAATCTGTATGTTTTATTCCTATATTAAGCCCCTGTCCCACATAAAACAAAGCTAGATTTATGTAGGTTAAAGTAACTTGAAATTGGAAGCATGTTAGACATGACTACGTGGTTGAGTTGAATGTTGTAGTCTATACAGTCTAATTTGTTCTTTATTGTTCAAACTATTTAAATGTTTGTTCTTTATTGTTTACACCTTTCATAATCTATGTACTTTAGGTATGGAACAAGGCGGTGAAACGCAAAAACAAAAAAAAAGACTAGAGTGAGTTGGAGGAATGAATCATTAGTGAAAACTTTTTTAGAAGCATGTATTCGTGAGGTTGTGAAAAATGGTAGGGAAGGTAAAAGCCTTAAGCCACAATTATCGAGAAAGGTAGAAAAAATACTAAAAGATAGGAAATGAAGAATCATTATGACTACTTGCAAGGAAAATATAATGCACGGTGTAAACTCAAAAGTAAGATAGGAAATGTCGTTAACTAATAGGTTCAACCTTTCTGATGAGGAATGGATATAAGAGATAAATGTGTTCTTTTAATTTTTTTACATTTTAAGTGAATTAGTAATAGTCCTTAAAAATATGTTATAATATGATGAACTTACTATTTGAATACAGGCAAATAAAATGGTAGAAACTTTGAAGACCTCACCTCTAATCTTCCCCGATCTTTGTATTGCATTATTTGATGGAACCACGACAATGGGACATGATAGTTGGGGTCCTAGTTGTGGAAGAGCTAGGACTAAAGATGCACCTTTGGACTTGGAGGTTGTTAGTCTTGAGGACATTCCTTTTAGCACCCAAGGTCAAGGGTCTTCTATTCCATCTCCTAATTCATCAACTCTCGGTGCACAATCTCATGCTTTTGCCCCTAGCTTTGAGGGAGCCAAAGAAAAAAGCTAGGCGTTCATCAAAACAAACCTACAACACTAACCTAGATGAAGAGATGTCTAAGGCCTTGAAACTCATTGTTGAAAAGAATAGTGGACCTTCCGTGAAAGAATGCAAAGATAAGTTGGAAGAACTTGGCTGGGGAACGGAAAATGCACTACACAAGATGACTCTTGAAATATTTTGTGAGAAACCAAGCTATAGAGAAGCATGAATGATTTTAAAAGAGAATGAGATTGAAAATTGGGTTATGATGGTTTCGCGCAAGTTGGGATATATTGTTTAGTTGTTGGATATTAGTTAATTGTAACTTCGTATTATGTTGGTGGGTATATTTGGGGCTAGGTAACTTTATATTTTTGGATAGAAACTTCTCATCTTTGGGGCTAGCTAATTTGATATTTTTGGGGCTTATTTGGTAATTATGGATGTGATATTTTGTATTACTAATTATGGATGTAATATTTGCTACAGATTATTTTGAACTTCTTGTGTTAAATTTATAATAGATGTCATTTATTATGAGTATTGTTTTATATTCGTCATTATGATTATACCTCCCAAATTTATGGTTTCAGTATTAATGCAAGTTGTTTTTTTTATATTTTAATATAGTGGACAATAATTGATTTCAGTTGTCAGTAAACTACTTTTATGCTTATATACAATTGTTACTATCAATTTCCAGTACACTACTTCTTATGAATGGTTTAACCTTTTCTGACCATACTATTTTAATTTTTTTCTTTTATTAATTGTTATAGTATTTTAAAACCGTTATGCTTAATATAGGTAATTTGGATATTGAGGATCTAATTTTATGTTTGATGATTATATATTGGTATTTGAAAATACGATCTTCAAAGAGAATACCAAGGATTATGGATAATACTTCGGCATTGAGCGGACATACTTACACATTTGAGTTGTTAAATGGATCAAATACACAGTGTCGAGAATTGATGCGTCTTTCTCATGATGCATATGTGCATCTATGTGAACTCTTCAAGGAAAAACAATGGGTACACAATAGTAGACACATAACAGTTGAGGAGAAAATGGCAATATTCTTAACCATTATAAGCCATAACGAACACTTTAGAGTTGTAAAATGCATATTTCAACATTCTACCCAAACAATACATAGATATTTTCATAAGGTGTTAAATGGAATGATTGAGTTTTCAAAAGAAATTATAGTGCCTACATCATTTGATCCAAATCTCGATATTCTGGGGAACCATAAAAATTTACGATAAATATTTTCGATAAATGACATGCAAATTCTTTTCTTTTTTACTTTTTTTTCCATACAATAAAATACTTTGAGAACTTTAAAATTTTTAATGCAGGGTGCAGTAGGTGCATTAGATGGTACTCTTGTACATGTAGTTGTTCTTGTTAGTCAACAAACATGTTATAGAGGAAGAGGAAGGGGTGAATGCTATCAAAATATTTTAGGAATATGTGATTTTAACATGATATTCACATTTGTTTGGGTTGGATGGGAAGGGACTGCTCATGACTCACGAGTGCTAAAAGAAGTTGTATTTGATCCATCTTCTGGTTTTCCATTTCCTCCCTCAGGTATGTATTACAATTTCTTTGACCATTTCCAACTATTATTTATTTTTGTCATAAAATTTCATCATTCAAGTTATTAATAATAATTATTAATTTTTGTCTTAATTATAGATAAATATTATCTTTGTGATTCTGCATACACAAACAGTTGAGGATTTTTATCTCCATATCGCAATACAAGGTATTGGTTAGCAGATTTTCGACACAGACGCTCTTTGAATAAAGAGGAAAAATTCAACCATGCTCATGCACAACTCAGAAATGTTATTGAGCGTGCTTATGGTGTGTTGAAAGCAAGATTCTCAATTTTAAAATGGATGGCTCCTTATCCTTTTACAGTACAAAAGGATATAGTTATTGCTTGCTTCGCAGTCCATAATTTTATAAGGAAGCATAACATTGAGGATGAATTGTTTGCTCAATATGACCGAAATAACATATTTGATGATGAAGTGGAACAAAATGAAGGAAACAAAGAAGATGGACAAGATGAATCGCAATGGGGTGATCAAGGCATAGAATTTATGGTTAATCTACGTGAACAAATTGCACTTCAACTCCTAACAACTATTTGAAATCAATTTAATTTGTATGGCTGAATTGTTATGCTATGTTGATGTTTTCATTGGACATGATATATTTTATTTCATCATATTATGGTCAAAATATTATAAATATGTATTTAAAATATTAATCAGACCTTTCTGATTATCAAACAGGTTTTGCTTAAACTGTTCAAAGGGTTAAAATGGTAAAGTACTATTATTCAGACATTTTGAAAAAATTAATTATCAAACAACATTTTTCATTCAGACACAATTCTGGACATATGCTCTATATTATTCAGATGTCTAAACTGTTCAGATCTTAACACTCAGTTTTATCAAACACCACCTAATTCTCACTAAATAAGTCATTCAGGCCGTTTGTTTTATAATCTTTAAACTCTAAATATGTTTGAATGTGTTTGAATGAATTTTCAAAAAAATTATTATTGGATCAGTAAAAAGTAATGTTAAATGATATTTTTGCTTACATACGCCTCATTGCCAATTAAAAATCATATTTAATATCCATCTTGTTTTAATATTATAAACAAATTTTGTTATGTACAAATTTTTTTTGATTTTCTTTAACAAATTGGTCAATAATGGTTTTTTCATTTTGATTTTATGAATTAATAGAATTTTATTAATATTTTTAATGTTCTCGTAACAGACAACTAGGAACAAGAAGAGGGTCAGTAGTCTCTGCCGTTGCAGGCCGTCCGTTCAGTTCAGTCCACATCCTCTTTGTCTTATGAATTCTCTCTTTGCCTTCCAGGTCTAGGTACAAATCCGCATGTCCATAAATTAGGCAATCGGTAACAGTAAGATAACGAGGGGGCTGTCGCACGCTTCAAACTGCATTAATAAATAGTTAGTCGCATTTGGTGATATTTCATCTAAAGATCCTCTCCAACTCAGTCGAGTGTCTAAAAATTCTTCCACTCTCCTTTGTCTCACTCAAGTGAATTGGTTTCGAGAGCATTCCGTCAGTTTTTGGCGACTTTCACTTTCAACCCGATTCACCGCCTACGTGCCTTTTACGCCTAGTCATTCCGAAGAACACTCCCCCCCCCTCGTCTTATCAGGGGGTTGGGCTATTCATTCCAGTTTTCGTTTGGAAGAAGTAGGCCTAACCTAACTAAGGGAAGGTATCCATGAAAATTGCAAACCCAATGGCAAAAGACAAAAGACCCATCCACTCTCATTCCTTTGAAACTAAGGAAAGTCAAGTGATAGTCGAGACCCAAAGATCTCCTATATTAATGCTTAAAGAGAGGCAAGGGGCCTAACGAGCAGTCTAGCTAGATTCGAGCTTCAGTTTTCTGTTGAGGTCTATCCTGTAAAGGTACTCAAATTGGATCAGTGATCGATTTCTAGCCTTTTGGAGGGGAAGGATGGATTGTTAGTGTAGACGATTTAGAAGATATAATCGAAGGACATGTATGGTTAGGTTCCATTTGCATAGTTAGTAGATTCAAAATTACATCTACCTATATAGGGTAACATATGTAGATGTAATTTCTCATACCGCAATTCCTAAAGCTAAAAGGAATTGAGGCCTGTCCATGGCCAGTAGCCTTTCTGTTACCTGGCTGGCTATTGAACCCCTTAAATTGCCACGACTTCTGTTGCCGAGCTTCTGTAGTCAAAGCAACTTCGTCACTTTCGTGTACCCATCGGACGACAGCCCTTTTGGGGTTTCCCTAGGGACCGATTCACTTTGCGTAGATTTACTGAATGCATAAACCCTTCCACCAACCAAATAAGCACTTTTGCAAAGTTCACCTTCCCACACAAGACTTGCGGATGACAATCAGACCTTACCAGGGACAGGGACCAGACTATAGAGCCTAATTAAAAAGGAATCGGGCTATTCCTGTTCATTTCGATCTACAATTGAACCATCCAGTGGAGTGAGCGCTAGCGAAGCGCGGTCAGGTTGGTGCCCCAAGCTAGGAAAACTAGTGCTCGTGAATGCGTTCCTCATTTAGCCCCGTGACTCGTAAAGGAAGCCTTCAACTGAGGAGCTGGGCTTGGAAAAATCCCGATCACTTCAATAGGAACTTCCCCCTGCTCTACTATCCATCTAGCATGATGAAGTGGGCTCGAAGTAAGGTTTTTTTGTGCAACAAACAAATAAGTCATAAAATAAAACATTATAATAATATGAATCAAAAAATTGGCTTATTTCATCGTTAATATGAAATTATGCCAGCAAGTAAGCACCCTTGTAGTTGTTGGGGAGTAGGGTTCCAAACCCTATTTTTTAGTATTTGAATATTATCTAAAATACAATAGAGTCAAAAGCTTTCCTTTTAATAATGAATAAGGTAAGGCTACTTGTTCTTGATGGTTAGGTTACCTTGTTGAGTGCCCAATAATCAATGCACAAGGCTCCCACTTTTTCTGGAATAAAACAGGGGCTCCCCAACCTTTTCCCCAGCAAGATAGGGAAAAAATGCCTTAGAGGCTGGAATATAAATAGGCCTCAATGAGTTCCTGAAATTCTTTCCTGAGCTCAACCAAGCCCCTTAACTAATAGATGCTAGTTAGGGGGGGGGGGGGGGCATATGCTAAACCCAACCCTAGTCTAAGTAAGTTAAGGGGCTTTGCAGGCAGGCATGTTAACTTGTGGAGACGAAATGGAATCCTATATAATTCAAATATAAGTGAGAATGGCGAGTCCCGAGGGTCTGCATGAGGCTGAGCTAAGAAGCTTGCTAAATCTATCATGTGGATGCCCGATTTGCGATTGAGCTCGCCGTGACCTTCTCTTAAATTCTCAAAACTTCTGTCGCTCCATCCCCACAGGGGCAGAGAACCCGTCGCTGTCTCGGCTGTGCTACCGGAGGCTCTAGGGAAGTTGAAATAGGAGAGCACTCATCTTAGGGTGGGCTACTTGCAAGTGCGGAGGCAACTGTCTCAGCAGTTCGGATTCCTCATCATCCGAATCATCCAAGGACATCAGAATGATGCATTATGATGAAGGAAGCATTGAAGAGACAAGCTCATAATTGTCTATGCGATCCAAGAAGAAAGAGAAGATCTCTCTGGCTATTTGAGGATCCTCCGAATTCGAGCAGTCTCGAGTGTGATGCGAGTTAGAGAGTCAGTGCACTTGCAATATATTCCATCAAAAATTGTTCAAAAGTTTTATATTTAATTTTTCTTAAGTAATAATGTTTATTTATAATTACATAATAAATTTGTTCATAGCAACCCAAAAAGTTAAAATAAAAACATATATACATATTTAAATATTTTAAATAGACAATTATCAAACATCATTTCATTTGGTATTCAAAACTTCTAATCTATTTAGGTCATTCAGATTCTCTTATACGTTCAAAACTTTTCATTCACTTTTATAAACAGCTCCAAACACGTTAGTCATAATTCAATTTTGTCACAATTTTTATTTTTATTTTTGATAATTTGTCATAAAATTTCTTAGTTATATAAATTATTTCCCTTATAAATATCATATGTTTAAGAAAATAATTTTTAAGTATATATAAGTCTATAAATATAAGTATTCAAATAATATATAAACATATGATACTATATATATACCATCTATATACAAATAGTTGCTATGGATCAAAAACTAACATATACCATCTATATCATTGAAAATAAGAAGAAACGGTAAGGATTAAAAAATTGATATACACCATCTATTAGAAGCGGACATCTGCTACTATTACTAGCAGACTATGACCATAATCACCCGCTACTATTAGTAGCAGACGATTTAATAGTTCGCTACTAATAGTAGCGAACAACAAATTTTAAGTATTTAATTTCAGTCGTTGATCCGTATAATGGATGGTATTTGTCCAATCTTACTACAAAATAAATACATATTATGGATCGGCCCCTATATATATAATAAGTATTAATAAATTTAAGGCAGGTGAGTACAGGTAGTACTGGTGTGCTGTCCCAAACACTCAAAAATAAAATTTTACTTTGAAATTTTTTTTATGTAGTAGTGTAAGTAAGAGTCGATCCCACAGAAAATGATTAATTTAATTTTATGTGATATAAACTAAAATTGGGGGTTTTAAATTAATTATAATTAACTAAATAAATAAAAGTAAATTAATAAGATTAATTAATAAATTAAAATTTTTAGTTTTACAGCTCAATCTCACCTTTACAATTAATAATTTAATCAATCAGAATATATTTATATCATTCCATGAAACTAATAACCCTAGACAACAATAAGCTCTGCTACTCGAAATTTTTCTTAATTGCAATCTAACAAAACAAACTTTTCATTAGATTCTATCCATTATACAACCTAGAACAAGCTCGTTAAATTTAATATAATTAAAGCATTAAAAACAAGGAAATTACACTATTCTAAGCAACAATCTCATAAGCTGAGACTGTTTAACTTATATCATGCTAATCTTAGCAATAAACAAAAGCTTGACCACAATCATCTATTGCTATTCACTATCAATGATTATGAACAATATCAATTACACGTAATATAATTCCTAAATCTAGCAATTGATAATAATTTAATTAACTCAACAGGTCAAAATTAAATTAATCAAACCTAATATCAAATAAACAATTAAAACAGATTATCATGAATAATTTCATATAAAGAATAAAAGAATAATATTACTGAATAGATTTAATCATTAATTGTAATTGGGTTTGAAATCCCCTAGTGCTGAATAAAAAAACTTAACCTGACATGTTCTCAATCTTGCCTTCAAATTTTGATCTCTTCTCTTGCTCTCTCTTATGTTAGACCCTAAAATATATGTGTTGACATGTATTTATAGGTTACATAACAAATCCCTAGCATTAGAAGGAAGCACCATTCAATTTGGAGTCTAAAACATCAAAAATTGCATCCAAAACAAGTTATGGCTGACCTTGGGCGTCTAGACACCATCTCCTTTGTTATTATGGCTGTCTAGACGCTAGTGCACATCTGAGCATTCTGCAATAGGGCGTCTAGATGCTTATTTCCTTCGCTATTTGGGTGTTTAGAAGCCGATTCATTTTCTGGTTTGACATCCGTTGAAACAACGGCCATAATTTCTTCATACAAACTCTGATTGAGATGATTCAAGATATTCCGAAAAGATGAGAAGTAGATCTACAACTTGCACGTTTTATGAATTAACAAATTATTCTTGGATAAAGGTTAAAATCAGGCCTAAAGTGATAGATACGTAAATCCGCAATCTAACAAAATAAGCTCTTCATTAGATTCTATCCATTATACAACTTATAACAAGCTCTCTAGATTTAATATAATAGAAGCATTAATAACAAGAAAATTAGACTATTCTAAGCAACAATCTCATAAGCTCGGACTATTTAACTTATATCATGATAACTATAGTAATAAACAAAAGCTTGATCATAATCATCTATCATTAATCACTGCCAACGATTAGGAACAATATCACTTACACGTAATATAATTCATAATAATTTGACCCACACTAAACCGACATGGCCCGGTTAACCCAACCCGACATGGCCCGGTTAACCCAACCCAACCACGTTAAAACACGAAACACTTGACCCTGCGCCCCTGCACTCCCAACAAAATGTTTGGGTTAACCGTAATGTCTCGACTTTGACTTATGTTGTTCCAACTTTCATCTATTAATCATTTTACATCCGATTGAGTTCAAACTTGAACCAAAACTTGTTATACTCATGAATCTACCATATTCATGATCTACAACACTTTTCAAAAATATTTTTCACATAAAAAATCAGGATCGAACTTACTAGAACAACTACGATTTTAAAAAATGATATAGTTTGGTAAAAAATCATTACGCCTTCGTTTTAACATATTTTTAAATCGTTCAAGCTAGGTTACCTTTGTAACATATCGATCTACCATACAAGTCATAAAGATCATATAAATGATTCATACATCTAAAATCACATGTTATTAAAATTATTTTAAATTAGGGTTTTTACCAATTAGCATGCTCATATACATATTCTTACCCATTTATGGATACATGGACATATGCTACCTCAAATGACCACATAACTCATATATCTTCACAAATACATGGATACATAACCATTAGCTTAGCAAAATAGGTTTTTCACCAATAGTTTTCAAAACTAAATACTCGTACAAACATATTGGACCTAATATGGCATAAAACACATATAAATATCATATAGTCACACAACCTCCATCATTTTTCCATCCTTATACCTTCAAAACCCTTCATGATTTCTTTTTCAAAATAATACTCCCACAACAAACATGGTATACAACATACACAAACTTTATACTACAATTTATAAATAAAAGTAAAGGTTAGATAACTTTTCAACCTCTTGAATCTTGTTGCTCTTCTTCTCTTTGAAAAAAAATCTATTTGAGCTCCACCTTGCTACCTTTGAGCTCCACCCAAAATCTTCTCTAGTTCTCACTTGGTGTTTTAGCTCACAAGCTTACTAACTCACAAGAACTCTCTCAACGCCTAGAGTATTTTATCAAATTCTCTCAACTTTTTCTCTCTATTCTATACTTAGAAGTAATCACAAATGAGCAAATTTTCACCAATGCACCAGGAGACTCTTATTTATAGGACTTTAGTAAACCTCATTAAATCCTCTAGTCAACTAATATTGGTGAAATTTACACTCTAATTAAGCTTACTATACATGCGAATGACAACTTGAAAGACACATTTGAATGACTAGAGTGGTTAATGATTTGGTAGGGTTGTTGAACCACTTTGATATTGTGTAAACTAAAAGCAATACTAGGCTACAAGGCACCCCAAGTAGGGTCCCAAATACCCCTGCCAAATGGTATATTTTCCTCCAATTTTTGCTTTAATTTTTATTACATATACACTCATATATATATACACCAATATATATATATATATATATATCACTAATACATTATATCATTTGGGCTCCAGTTTAGGTCATTCTTTTAATTCTATTTGGGCTCCTAATTTCAATTGTTTAGGCTTAAAAACCTAGTTCAAGTTTGTCTACTAGTTACTTCATTTAATTTACCAAAACATAGCTCATATCTAACTATATTGGATTAAATTCATAATCCAATTAGACTTGTCATTTAAAAGTCATTTTGGCTACTTGATTGGGCTAGTTTACAAAACATTAACACACTTTCAATTAAAATTATATTGGGCTTGTTTAATTAAAACCATAGGGCTAGTCCATTAACATTTAATTTAATCACTTGGACTCTTATTCAATTAATTCATTAATTTCTCCTACCTTGTCACACTTATTTAGATTTGATAAATCCACACACACACACACACACACACACTCTATATACATATACATACATACATACATATATATATATATATATATATATATATATATATATATATATATATATATATATATACACACATACATACATATATATACACACATACATATATATTTAATTACATAAGTGCATAATTAATTCACACAAAATTCACTTCATTGATATTTAATTTTTAATTCTAATTACAATGTGACTTATAATTCATGATTATTACAGTTACCGTATAATTCAGTCATTCTACTATACAATGTCTCAATTAAATATAAGACGTAGAATTTCTGTCAAGTATTATTTAATTTGATCATATACATTTCAATTCTCAAATGCACAACTCATATTAATGTAAATTAGAATTTAGCCAAGGATTTCTGAGTTATCATTTATCGAATTGCATATGACATTCTCTCTCTTTACTAGAAGTGCTATATCATTTGTTGATCATTCACTTATCTCCATATATAACTTATTATACCCGAACATATCCTTTGTTATACCCGAATAGTCTTAAGAAATATGACAAAGTATAACTTATCATACACAAGATACTATGATGATCTTAAGTCTAAGGATCATTTTTACTACTATCACATTAGGAACTCCTATTGACAAGCAAGTAAAACTCCATAAAGTGTTCCTTAAGCGAGTCACATTCAGTGAACTTATTCTCCAATAAGCACATACATACTTGTTTTAGTGTCTCCACATAAATAATTATGATATCAATCATCCTCTTCAAAAGAACAAACATTGCTTGTACTAATCTATCTGTATTCACTAATCCTCATTTTAGTGATCTTACGTTTAGGAACATTTTAGTTTTGAGCTATCTTGAATTTAGATCTCATTAGCATAATTAATATTATGATTCTAAAAGTATTACTCCTAAACTATGAGTTCATTCATTTAATCAATTCAACCAATTAATAATGAATAAGAAAATGCCTTTAATTAAATTCTTTTATTAATAATTAAATAAGATTACAAAGTAAATGCTATCAAATCAAATGTGATTCACTTGAGGGCATACTACTTTCACTACGTACAAACAGACTATCACCATATGGTCGGTGATAGTTAAAAGTAGTTTTAGAGTATAAGCATCTATCTGCACTGTTATATTTTAACCTAATGTTTAAAATAATAGTGTCAAACCTCTCGTTCCACTGTTTTGGTGCTTGTTTTAGACCGTAAAGGGATTTAACTAATTTACATATTTTAGCCTCATTACTAGGAGCAACAAACCTTTTTGGTTGTTCCATATATACTTCTTCATTCAAATTGTCATTCAAAAATATTGTCTTAACATCCATTTAATTGATGAAAAGATCAAACAAAGAAGCTAAGGAAAAAAAAATTCGAATGGAAGTAACTTGTAGTACTACTGCATAAGTATCAAACTAGTCAGTACCTTATATTTATCTAAAACCTTTTGCGACTAATCTTACTTTAAAAGTAAAAATAGTACCATTAGTGTTATATTTTGTTCTTAAAACCCATTTGCACCCTATGGATTTAGAATCTCTTGATAAATCTGTCAATACCCAAGTATTATTCTTCAAGATTGAATCTATTTCATCATTTATAGCTTCTTTTCAAAAGGCAACATCCTTAAAAATCATAACTTCTTTAAATAATTTAGGATCAGTATTGTCTAAATTTTTCTCTCTTTTAGCTATAGTGCTCCTTCTAGTTTCACTAGGTTGACATAGAATACTAAGTTCTCCAACCTCAATATTTGACCTTATAGGACTTCTAGGCTCATCTAGTTTAAGCATGTCCATATTCTTAACATCTTTTAAGAATTTATTTTTGAAAAATTCTGCATCCCTCGACTTAGTTATCCCATTAGACTCTAAATCAAGAAGTCTATAGGCTTTACTATTCGTTAAATACCCAGCAAAAATACTTCTAATAGCTCTAGTCCCTAACTTAGTCCTCTTAGGATCAGGAACTTGAAAATAAGCAATACACCCCACACTTTAAAATAATCTATGTTAGGCTTTTTACCTTTTCATATTTTGTAAGGACTAGTCTTCACACCATTATTAGAAATCCTATTTAAAATATGGCAGGCAGTTAGAAGTGCCTCACCCCATAGATTATGTGGTAAATGAGCATGATTTAGCATACAATTAACCATATCATTAAATGTATGATTTTTTTCCTTCTACTAAATCATTCTAGTGTGGTGTATATACAATACTTATTTGATGTATGAAGTCATTTTTTTCACAAAAATGCATCAAAATCAATCAAACAATATTTCATGCCTCTATTAGAACGTAGAATTTTAATCTTCTTCTCAAGTTGATTTTCTATTTCTGATTTGTATTTTTTAAATATGTTAAGTGCTTCATATTTTGTTCTCAGCAGAAACACATAACAATATCTGCTAGCATCATCTATAAAAGTAATAAAATATCGTTTTTCTCCTTTAGTTAATATTTTATTTACTTCCCAGATATCAGTGTGTATTAAATCTAATAATTGTGATTTTCTTTGCACATTTGGAAATGGTTTTCTCACAATTTTTGATATAACACTTATCTCAAAATTTTCAAGTTCACTATTATCAATATCAATTAATCCATTTGCATGCATATTTTTTAAATTCTTTGAATTAACATGTCTTAATCGATTACACCACAAAAAAATTTCACACGTAATATAACAAGAAATAGAATTATTTTTATCGATAGATAGTTTGTACATTCCATTACAAGTATAATCTTTTTCGACAAAAATACCATTCTTCGTAATAATGACTTTGCCAAACTCTACAAAAATTTTAAAGTATTTCCTATCTAAAAGATATATAGAAATTAAACTTTTCCTAATTTATAGTATAAACAACACATTAAACAAGGTTAGCTTCTTCCCAGAGATGAAGTTCAGTTCTATAGCTCCTTTGCCAGCAACATTCATTCTGGAACTATTTCCCATATGAACTTCCTGTCTAATAGCCTCTTCAAATGTTTTAAATATGTTTTAAATATTTTTCTGTTATTGCATATGTGGACAATTGCTTCGGAGTCCAACCACTAACCATTAGGCTCACATGCTATGTTCACTTTAGAGATCATAGTCACTTCAAGACTAAGATTTGAGAACATGACAACAAGGTTCTCCTCAGCCATGTTAGCAGAGCCGTTCTTGTGATGCTTGCATTCTCTAGCATAATGTCTTCTGTCTCCACAAATATGACACGTAACTTTTCTTTTATTAAGATTAGGCTTATTATTTTTCTATATAGGTTTCTTGAACTTGTTATTATTCTTTTTAACCCTAGGTCCTTTCCCTTTAGATGAACTTGTCTCCTCATAACTTACACTTGAATGTTATTATTCTCTTTAACCCTAGGTCCTTTCCTTTTAGATGAACTTGTCTCCATATAGTTGACACTTGAATGTCCTTGTGATAAATTCTTAGCATCACGTTTTCGAGATTCTTCCTCAATACGTAGATGTTTCTAAATTTGATCCAAGGAAAAGTCCTCAGATTTATGCATCAACTTTTTGGTAAAATCTTTCCAAGATTAAGGTAATTTTGCAATTATAACTATAACTTGGAATATTTCAGGCAAGATAATCTTTAGGACCCTCAACTTCTTAACAATAACCTAGAGCTCATGCACTTGCTCCAAAATTGGTTTTTATTATCAACCATCTTATAATCTAAATATGTAGGTACTAAATATTTAGTAGTACCTTCTTACTCAACTTTGTACTTGAATTCCAAAACTTTCCATAGCTCCCTTGGAGACTACACATTGCTGTAATAATCATAAAGACGATCAGACAATGTGTTGAGGATATGTCCACGTATAAGTTCCTCATCTTTAGTTATTTTCTTTCTTTACTCATTTAGTGCCTCTATTGCACTAGTGTCTAACTGTTGGCCCTCTACTGCTTTGGGATCTTCAGGAACATGTTGAAGATTAGGGTCCAGCACATATGCAATTATAAGTACTGTGAGCAGGAACTTCAGCTTGTCTTGCCAACGACTAAAGTTGTTTCTGTCAAAGCGATTGAGCTTGACAAAATTCTAGTTCATTATCTTGATCTGTAACGACCCCGAAATTCGACCATCTTTTTTACCTTAAATTTCATATTTATTAAACATTATCTTTCTTGCGTCCAAATTTCGGTTCGTTAATCTCCTTCTTTAATCCATTAGCTGACATTACAAACATCAATTACCAAAATTTTTGGTATAATTTTTGCATGATAATTATCCGAACAAAGTCGGTTATGGCGTAAGAATTAATAGAGGCGGTGGATTTGAAATAACAATTAAAAGTTATTCATCCAATTAAAGTATATATATATATATATATATATATATATATATATATATATATATATATATATATATATATGGGTAAAAGAATAAGAAAAAGGGGAAATAATTCCCAAATACATAGTTTTCTTCTTCTTCCTTCTATCACCATCCACGCCAACCGCCCGAAGCCACCACCCAACCGGAAAACTCCATGATCACCGAGAGAGGAGATGATTTTGGTGCCAACAAAAGAATAACAAGCTTCATAGGAATGTTTTTCAAAGCTTTGGAAGGTTATGTGAGGAATAATAAAGATCGCAGAAATGTAAATTGACGAACAAGGCCATACGTGGGATGTTTGTAAGTGTTACGTAATGAACGCAAACCGAGGCAAGTTCCTCAGTACTTTGATTATCTGATATGATATGTTAATTTCGTTTAAATGCATACAAATTATGTGTTATGTGATACGTGATTAATATGACCACAATGTGTACTTTGTGCAATGATATGAGATATATTGTTATAGTAGAGGCACAACACGTAATGCATATGTGGACAATTCCTGTCTATGGTCATTATAACGGCTTGTAAATTGGATTATAACATTTTATAACTATTGCTCAAGAACACATGAAGAACATGGAGAACGACAGTAGTACATGGCTACGACTTGCATTCATTGAGCTTTAGTTATAAACTATGAAATGAAATTTAACGTTATAACTACTATAAAATGAAGAAATGCTTAAGAACTCGTGAAGAACATGGAGAACCACAATCGTACATGGCTACGACTCGCGTTCTTGGGCTTTTAAACTAAAAATTAAACCAACATAGTAACAACTAGGGTTTTACCTCTTTAAGTTGCAAGCTTTAACTATTTCTTTACAACTTTAGATCACTTGAATTATAACTATTTAATATATATATATATATATATATATATATATATATATATATATATATATATAGTAATTTTGCTCTTGAAATGCTTCTTGAATGGGAGGAAATAATGAAGAACTAAGCTTGCTATTTATAGGAAAACCAAGGTGAGGGTAAAAGGGTAAAATTAACAACTAAACTTTGGCTCCAAGTTTGGCTTGGCCGTAATCATTGACTTTTACTATTCATCAGTTGATTTTTCGTATCTATATCATATAAATTTTATATCATACATTACAGTATACTTGTGGTGTGCTGTCGCAAGCACCCAAAAATAAAATCTTACTTTATAAAATGAATATGTAGTAGTGCAAGTAAGAGTCGATCCCACAATGAATGATTAATTTAATTTTATGTTTTGTAAACCAAAATTGGGAGGGGGGTTTAATTGAAGAAATCATTTAAATGAAATTAATTAAAATAAATAAATATGCAAGTAATTAAATCAGAAGAAAAAGCATTAATTTAAGTTAACATCTACCATTAAAAATTTACAACTGATCATTGACACAAAAATAACTCAATTCATATGTTAAATATTCAACGTATAATAATTACTCCCATTCGAATAATTTTTCTATCTCTCCTTAATTTTAGTTAAGTAGAAACAAACAATATGAATAATCCTTACTACTAAATAACTTCAGACAAGCGCTTCAAATATAACCTAGTAGCAGCATAAAGAAATAAAGAAATCGCTGAATTAAACAACATAAGTCAAGCGTTTGTATTTAATTTAGATGAATATTCTTCCTAAGATATAACAATCTTTTGATCTGCAAAATAATTATTAATTTTAGTTGCCTCATAAATTAAAGTGACCAAACAATTACGGATTTGATATTTAATTCAGTAGTAGATTAATGCAAATAATAAACTAGTAGGCCTCCTAACAATTAAACGAATCAATCATATAAGTAAACACAGAAAAATATCCAATACTCAAAATATAAATTGAACAATTAAAATAAATTAGATCTCACAGTGTATTAATGTAATGTCCTAGAATTTTCACATCTTTATTAATTAAATTATTAATTTAATTTCCAACGAGTTAGTTTTACGAGATTATTTAAATCTTTTTATGTGATTAATTAATTATGTGATTAAATAATTATGTAATTAATTACTAAAATTAATTAAAGGGGGTCACTAATATGTTATTAAATTAGTGAACAAACCCTAAAGTTTTAATATCAAAATAATTGATAAGTTTCCTATTAATTAAATCTTCAATTAAATTGAATATAATGAGTGAATTAAATATAATAAATTAATTAATATGATTATTAATTAATGTAAATAATGTGAAATATTAATAATAATATTTATTAGTCCATTTAGTAATTTAATACTTATGGGTTAGAATATTTAATTATTTATTCAATCTAATTATTTATTTAATCATGGATTGAATAATTAATGTGTAAATTATTAAATTAGCCCAACATGGGTCAATTAGTAGCCCAAGTGGAGAATAATAAAATTTGACAAATTAGTAGCCCAAACAATTTAATAGAAGCCCAATTGGTATTTTAAATTAAAGCCCAATGATTGGCTCACTTGAAAAATACTTAATTAAACTATTAATTAATTAAAAAGGAGAAAGTGACTATGATTTTGGGACAAATCAAATGTCCATCAGCCGAAGCATGCTAGGAAGGAGAGAGAAAATGGGTTGGTTTTTATTTTAGTTTATTATTTATTTATTTAATTAATGGTTGCTTGTTTTTTTTTTTTTTCAAGTACATAAACCATGCCTCTTTTCACCAACTAAGTATGGGCTAACTTTCTTGTGTAAGTATCCTTGCTATCTCATTATGGAAATTTGATAGATATAGATTTTATATCTATGCCCATTGTAAGTATACTTACAATTTAGTAGTCTTTGAAAGTCATTTCTCATCTTTTATTTTCAAACAAAAGAGAGAGCTAGAGAGCATTTGAGAGTGTGAGAAAATTTGAGAGCAAAATACTAAGAGAAGAAAAGGAATCTTGGTTTATGTCATCTTCCTTCACAACATATTTTAGAAAGAATAGGAGAATAGCTATCAAAACAAGGTAGTTATTTTTAAACCCTAATCTTGTTTTTCTTTCAAGTTATGGTATAAATATTAGTGTAATAATTTTTATGGTTAATATCATGCTATGTATGTTTATATAGTTGATCATGTGTTTAACTTATGTGTTATGAGATTTATTGAATGAAAAACATGTATTTGGTGGTGTGAAAATAAATCTCAAAATAATGATTAAAGATAATTTTTGATAATATTTAGATTTAATGTTCTAATATTATAGAACATTAAATCATGAGAAAAACAAAGTTTGAATCACTCAAAATGGAGTTATACACAAAAAGTTATGAATTATGGTAATTTATGTGATGTAAAATTTTTTATAAAAAAATAATGATATTAAATTATGAAAAATTAATTTTTCATGTTATAAATTAATATAAGGTGATTGGTAATTTTTTTGGATTTTTATTGATGATTTAAAGCTTACTTGTTGGTGTAGTTTTTATTAAAATGGGTATTGCCGGAACACTGTTCACATTCTGCCGGAACAAAAAAAAATAACACTTGTCGCGCAATGTGCGCAGCTACTGTTCACCAGAAACGCGGAGCCAAACGACGTCGTTTGGTGTCCGTCGAAATTTACTCCGCGCGATACGCGCGGAAGCCGTATCCGGCTTTTCAAAAACGGCGTCGTTTTGGGCCGTAAAAATCTGTAACGCGCGCCATGCGCGGTAGGAAAAATTCGGAGAAATTACAAGTTTGCCCCTCCGTATTTTTTTCGGCGAAATGACCATTTTGCCCTCGGTTCAGTTTTCAACTTATTAACGAAAATGCCATTCGGGTTAATTTTAATTAATTTAAATATTTGAAAATTAATTTAAAATTATAACAAAAATAATAATAATACAAAAATAATATTGGGGAGGATATTTTTCATTAAGTTTAATATTTAAATATTTTAAATATTAATCTAGTTAGCTAATCATGGTTAAGTTAAATAAATTTATTATTTATTTATTATTCTAAATGTTAATAATAAATAAAGGTGTTAAATTAGCAATTATTATTTAATTCCTATTAAATAATACTTAAGGAGAGATAAAATTTATAAATTAATTATTTATTATTTAAATATTATTAAATAATAAATAAGGATAATTAAGTAATTAATTATTATTTAATTAGCATTAAATAACGATTAATGGAAATTAAGTTATTAGAGTAATAATTTATTATTTAATTTAAATAATAAATAAGAATGATTTGATTATTATTTAACCTTAAATAATAATTAAAATTAATTAAATAATTAATTATTATTTAATTGACATTAAATAATAATTAAAGAGGATTAAGATTAGTAAACTATTATTTAATTTCCTTAATTAAATAATAAGTAAGGTTAATTACTTAGTTAATCATTGGTTGATTAACATTAAATTAAAGAAGGTTAAAATTAAGTTAATAATTATTTATTATTTAATTATAATTAAATAATAAGTAAGTACAATTAGTTATTATTTATTTTAAATAATAACTAGAGTTAATTAATTAATTTCTATTTAATCAATATTAAATAGTAATTAAATAGAGATTGAGTTAATAAAATAAATTGAATTTAATTATGATTTAATTAAACAATTGTAATAAGTTGTTTAAGGGTTTAATAAGTGTCCAACACTTAAGAAAAATATTTTCTAACTTATTAAATTATTAACCTAAAATGATTAAGGGTCTATAAGGTTAATAATATTGTTTTGACTAATGTAAATTATGTGTTAATACTTATGTGTGGTAAATAAGTTCATTATCAAGCGTATAGTTATGCAAATACGCCGTACTAATTATTAGACCGACTTTATTAATGTTAGGTCTTTCAAAGCAAGTTAGTTAAAGCTAGACAATTATTGTAGCTGAGCAGACAGGCAAGTTCTCTAACCTTACTCATTTATTGTTGAACAAGTTTCTATACTTGTATTTATTGTCAAAGCTTGACGTGGTTTAATTATTTAAAATTATCTCACATCCATATTGTTTATAAAATCGCACTTAGTGCACTTGAAGCTTATTAGTTCTTGATTCATGAACTGTATTAAAAATGTCAAAAGCTAATAGTTCAGCTAGACATTACGTTTATAAATTCAATACTTGAATATTTTTAAAAGCTTATCCAAACCATTGTTGGGTGCGGATTTCTTATATTAAGTCTGAGAATTGAACAACCCTAAATTAGGGGATTTTGTGTCGGGAAACCGACTTTGGGCGCCAGTGACTAAATGTAATGCATATACAGCGGGTTGAATATGCTGATCCCATTGAAAACCAAACAACTCAAAGGGTCAGAGGAAACTCTATTATACCATCGTTAGTTCAGGGTCCTTAGTGACCGCTCAGCATTTTAAGATTCAAATATTCTGTTTATTAAAATTTGAATCCTGTTTCATTCACAATTGTTATATCTACTGTTGAATCATTGATGATATTTCCCATTCATTCATGATATATTAAATCTCTATGATTGTTCTAAATTTGCTGAGCAAACTAGTTGCTCATTCTTGCTATATCATGAACCATTTTTCAGATAGACCTGATTGCTCAAAGAAGGATAAGGGAAAAGGAAAAGCCAGAGATTAAGTTAGCTTATGCATGCTAATTAGATATTTAATGTGTATTTACTGTTGAAGAACCTTTTGTAATTCCTTATGATAGGAACTGTTTTATGTTAAGGTTGATAGACCCTGGTATTGTAACATTTTGAAGAGAACCAATATGTATTATTCCGCGATGTTTAAATGCAATGTATGTATTTAATTGTTAGTAATGTGTTGAATAGTGAGAACCAAACTCGAGGTTATGGAACCCGGATTTGGGGTCGTCACAATTAATCTTGATGGCTTCATTCACTTAAACTAAGAAAAATAATTTAGCTATACATAACCATAAAAAGCACTAAAGAATAATAGAGATAATTTTCTAGTAAAAAGTTGTATCCTCCATTGTATCTCAAACCCTCTATTTATAGGCTACATAATCCTCCTAACCCTAATACGAATTATTATTTTCAAACTCTAATAAGATTTAAAATACAAAATAAAAAAATAAAAAAATCTCTATTTATTTTCCTTTTTCAATTTGCATTTTGAATTCTTTAAATAAATTCTCTAATTTATCTGACCCACACGGAATGAAACGGAATTGACTGAACATGCGCCTGCTTGTTACGGTTAGAAGGGGCCCCACTACTGTAAGATAGCAACAAGAAAAGAAACTGCTGACACGCATATAACTTCTTTATGTCCGACTGCACATGGCGCATGTTTCTGCCTCCTAAACCACTACCGTGCATTGCGTGGCCTGCTATCCTCTTTTCCTGGCCAAACCGACGTCGTCCCTCTTCGTGCGACTCATTCTCCTTATGCGCGCACGGACGCTCATCTTCACTTTATTTATAGCTTTGCCATTAGCCTTTAATTTTCCTATAAAAATAAATATAAATTGAATAAAAATAATATAAAAATACTAATAATAATAATAATAATGCATAAAATTAAATAAATTACCTAAAACATTAAAAATACCTAAAAAGTCACAAATAATTAAGTATAAAAATACCCAATAAATAAATATAAAATCAACTTATCAAATACCCCCACACTTAACTCTTTGCTTGTCCTCAAGCAAAACAAGAATAAAAACTATAAAATTAAAACTAATAAACAAACGACATACCTGAGCAACAAACCAATATGAATTTGAACATTAACCTCAAAGATTTTTTTAATGATAACTCAAAGAAAATTTTAAAACCATGCAAAATCTAGAACTTCAACATATTTATTAATTTTACTCTACTCGAGACCCTTCGTGCGTGTGTGAATCTAAATGCACCAAACTAATCAAAACTCAAATAAGTTTATATAATCAAATGTCAAATGAGAGATACTCAACACTATATACATTCAATTTTAACATATCTCAAAATTAATACAGACAAAATAAAAATTAAAGGATCAATTTTTTTTTTCTTTCCTCAATAATATTTTCTTTTCATATTTTGCCTCTTTTTTTTAGTGAGTGCATTTTATACTCCATCTCACTTTTCTTCTGCATACTTGATTGTGCAATGTCTAATTTTCTTAGGCTTTTCAGAGTTACCCATGTAGCGAGCTTTTGACCAATGACTCCTAAACCAGTTGGCTTTAGAGCAC
Organism: Hedera helix; assembly: GCA_947179155.2. NCBI lineage: Eukaryota > Viridiplantae > Streptophyta > Magnoliopsida > Apiales > Araliaceae > Hedera > Hedera helix. Next base: position 31,968,977 of record OX359272.1, on the reverse strand, counting down.
TATGTGTAAAGTCACTCCTAAGAAACTATTAACTCGAGTAATAAAAGCCACAAAATTAAACTAGTCAAATTATTTTTTTTCTTACTATTTTTTCTCTCAATCCCCTAATTATATGTTTTCCTATATCAGACATTAGAACATGATCAAAATAAGGTATAGAGAAACTTCACATCTTCCATAAGCAATTAATCACATAAACTTCCTCCAACTTTAAAATAGTTCAACATATATGGATATATGCATATAAATTTAAAAAATTTCAAATACAGTAAATACTAACAATAGGTTAAAAATTCAGATTAAGTAAAAATTTATCATTTTTTCAAGGGTTATTAAATAAAAATCAAAATTTTATCATTAACTAAAGAAATTAAAATTCAATTAACTCATTGCTCAAGTGACTCATCCTAAAAAAAAAAATCCCATTTTCGTAGGAAAACACGGTTACACTTAGCATGTGCAACAAGCCTTTAAACCTCAAGGTTACCCCAAGTGGACGAGTTTTGTCTCGCGAGGGTTTGCAGTGAATATACCCACAAAATTTAAAATTTTCAAAAAAATTTAAATTCCTTAATTTTTTTTAAAATATAACCTACAAATAACAAAAATCCTAAATCATTTCCCCCACACTTAAAATTTACATTGTCTCCAATGTAAAGTAAAATGCAAAGAAAAAGAAACAAATAACTAAAATAAAAATGTAAAAAAATATATTATACTCCCCTTGGGTTGCCTCCCAAACAACGCTTTTGTTTATTGATAATGGCTCGACATTAGGCCAAATTACTACGTCACTCCTCCCTCATGAATTTTAAAAATCTCATCCATCTTTACTCCATTTATGATGGACTTGTTCAAACTCCCTTGTAGTCGATATGAAGGTTTTACTCCCTCTTCAATGAACAGACAGTTGAGATGATTATGGAGAGGCTTCAAATCTGAAATGGAGTTTTGCAAAACAGAAGGTAAAGACTTTTCGTTAGGAACTGGTAAGTCAAAATTTGGATCGTTACATGTCTTTGGAGAACTATTCAATGTTGCAACAGTTTTCATCAAATCAGTACTCAAGAATAACTCCTCATTCTCTTTCCCAAGACTGTGACCAAGTGTTGCTTCCAATTCATAATTTCCACCAGTTTTAGAATATTTCTGTGCTAAAGAATCAATCACATCAACAGGATTATCATCATTAGGATATTTCATGGCATCAAAAATATTAAACTTAGCAATTTCGTCATCAAATTCAATTGTCAGTGTACCACTATGAACATCTATTTTAGTCTTGAATGTCTTTAAGAAAGGTGTTCATAACAAAATAGGAGCATTTTGATCACCATTCTCCATATCAAGCACGTAAAAATCAGTAGGAAAAATCAAATTATTTACTTGCACAAGAACGTCCTCCACTACACCCTTAGGATAAGTATTAGATCTGTCAGCTAACTGAATCATAGTACCAATTCTATTCAAGGGTTCAAGTTTTAAAGAAGCATATATAGAATATGGCATGACATTAATGGATGCTCCTGAGTCTAACATAGTCTTCTCAAATCTAGTGTCACCTATCTTGCAAGGGATAGTAAACATTCCTGGATCTTGACACTTAGTAGGGAGTTTTTTTTGAATTATTACCGACACATTCTTTCATACTTGTACCTTTTCATATCTTTTAAGTGCTTGTTTCCTCTTGTGTGTACACAATTCTTTCAAAAATTGAGCAAAACGAGGTACTTGTTTAATAGCATCTAACAATGGAATATTTACCTTGCATTTATGAAAAATGGGATACTAGTTTATAGTTAGAGAGAGGTGAAAATTTATGCTTAGGGGTACCATTGTCACCTAGAACATTGTTGCCCCTTTTACTGTCGTTTGCTTCCTTATTGTCCACTTTTGGTTTGCTTTGCTCTTTTGGTGCATACTCTATCTTTTTTCGGAGTTTCTATCTCTTTACCGCTTCTTAAAGTGATTGCACTGACATTCTCTTTTGGATTCACCACCATTTGAGAGTGTAATTTTCCAAAACCTTGCGCCTTTAATTGAAAGATTGCAGTTGCCATTTTTCCTATATGCGTTTCCAAATTCTGCATATTTGCCTTCGTGTCCTGTTGAAATTGTAAAGTGTTAGCGCTAAGTTGGTTAACTATATCTGTTAGTTCCTAGAGGCACACAAATGATTTAGAAGGGGGGGTTGAATAGATCACTTAGAAACTTTTTACTTTAAGAGTTCATTACCAAATAAGTTATTTGATCAAGATTTGTTTGCACAGCGAAATATTAGTTTGAAAAACACCCCTTAAAGTTTTGTAAAACTTCTCCGTTGAGTTTAAGATTAAGTTGAAGAAAGTCACTTGTTAAGTAAACTAATTCACAGTCATATGTGTATATATATATGAGGCAAAATGTAAATGACTGAAAGTAAATAACACCAGAGAGTTTAAAGTGGTTCGGAGACTGAAAAACTCTTACTCCACTCTTCTACTACAACGAGTAGGAAATCCACTAGGAATGGTTCATACGGAACCCTTCAAGCTCATTAGCTTGGAAACCCTGGTTCACTAAGAACCCTTCAAACCCAGCAGGTTTGGTTAGTTTAGTCACAAAGACAAGGACATTACTGCCATCTTCAAGTCCAGCAGACTTGGCTCCTTTAGTCACTATGACAAGGACAAAAGCCCTCTTCAAGTCCAACAGACTTGGCTCCCTGATTGTTTGAAAGAGGTTGGAGTTGTGCTGCTAAGTAGAACATTTGCTCTTCTTCATCTTTAGGTACTTAGCGGCTGCTTGTGATCAATCTTTGAATGCTGCTGATATTTGTCGTTGATGTTCTTCTTCTTTCTGTATTCAGCAACTGCTCATGATCACCCATTGTGCTGCTAGGCTTTTGCACTTCAGCTCATTTGGTACTTGATAACTTCTCGAGATGAACTCCTGAGATGACGGTGATGCTTCTTCTTTTTGGTACTCAGTTGTTCCTTCTTGTCATAGACAGTTTATAGCTTCTCGAGATGGGCTTCTGAGATGACTGTGATGCTTCTTCTTTTTGGTACTCAGTTGCTACCATGTATGTATCAAGTTGGCGTTTAAGTTTCTCTCTTCCATGTGCCTAGCAGCTCTGAACACTTCTCTTGTAATAGAGTTATACATCTCTATGTCTCTCTCAATTCAGTGTTAGTGTTCTGATGGATCGTAGAGTCCTTTAGCATATTCATTTTCTGTTTCACTCTACGATCGGTTGTTGTCTTCTATCATCTCTCTTGAATATTTGACAACTACAACACTTACTTCTGTTTGTTATGTAAGCCTTTATATCTCAGAGCAAATTTTACCGTTGAAAGAAATCCCGTTGGTTTCATTTGGCTTTGTGCAGATCCTTAATATCTTCAATGTTGACTTTCTTGCTGCTTTTATCAGTGCTTTTCCCTTTTCTGACATGTTCTGATATATTGACCTGTAGCTCAGCTTTCTCTGAATTTATAGTCGTTGCACTCCCAGAGTTGTTCAGCAAGGATTATTATTTCCTTTGTTAATTAATCTTCTGATACAACATTAAATACCTTCCTTGACTTTTAGAACCAACTGTTCTGATGTATTTAGAGATGTCCCATTGGTCTGACTTTATTCACCATCTTCCTGAGCAGTGGGTCCTGACTTATAGTCGTTTAGGCACAAGGTCTTCTGTGGCTCTGACATGCATCTAATCTCTCACGAGCACTTACTCTTCCTTGTATCTGGGTGAGGAGTATTCTCTTTTCTCTCATACGATATTGCAGTTATGATTCTTTGCTGTTTATGGTTATCGTAGAGTGATTGTCTGCTCATCTGGAGTCTACGAATTTATCTCCACTCGTTATTTGAAGTATGTCGTGTAAATGGTGGAGATGAAGCGTACTTCTCTTTTACTCTGCGATCTTGCTTTTGTGAACAGATCGTAGAGTTTGTCTGCAGTGCTTTTTGCTTTATGATTTCGTTCTACGATCTTGTCCTTTTGTTCAAATCGTAGAGTTTGAGAACTGCCGTGCTTCTTAGTGAAATCGTTGAGTTGTAGTCTTTGTTGCTTCATCCTTTAATTCTACTCAACGATTGTTCCATGTGTAAAGCAATCTTCTGTATTGCCTTGTCATTCTGTTCCACTCTACGACTTCTTCTATCTGTGCAAAATTTGGTTGTATGTGAGCTCTTCAAGTTTTACTCTACGATCTTGCTAGAGCGTGTATATCGTAGAGTATATCTCTTCTTTGGTTCAGCGTTATCTGCAGGCTTGCTTGGCTGTCTGTTCGATGATCGTAGAGTTCAGCTCTACGATTTGTACTTGAACAGTTCTTTAATTTTGCTTGTATATCCATCCTGTAGACTTCTTGCACATCTGACTCTCTTTGATGATCGTAGAGTCGACTGGGCTGAGAGTCTTATCTTTCACTCTACAAACATGCCGAATCGTTGAGTCTTCTTTGCTTGGAATCGTAGAGTCCATTCTACGATCCTATAGACTGATTAACCTAACATATTTGATCTTTTCTAACTAAGTCCTTTCTTTCATTATTACATCATTACATATTAAAAGGACTTTTACAGACTCTGACATGCACAAATTCAACACTGATTCATTATGCTTATATCATACAACGTTTATGCAGAGTGACTTCTATTGAAAGATCAACCTAACATTTCTGATCTTTAAAAATCTAAGTCCTTTGTACACATGTATCTAAAAAAGGACTTTACAACATTCTAATCAGATAACTTTCATTCTCTTTAAAAAGCAACAGATAGATTATAACAAGATCATATTTGTGCTATACAAGTGTGTGCACAACACAGTATTTGAAATAGGTAATATATATCATACACCAACAACAATGTAAGCACATAATTACATTTAGAACATCTACGCACTTTTTCAGATACACATTATATATCAACCATGACAATCAATCATGTAAGCACATAAACACTTTCAGAGCACATAATCAATTAAGCACATAAGCACATTAACACATATAATCAATTATGTAAGCACATAAACACTTTCAGAGTATCTAAGCACATAATCAATTAAGCACATAATCACATTAACACCTATGCACTTTGTCAGATACACATTGACAATCAACCAAGTAAGCACATTTACCACAGACCTTTTTGCACAAAAGTCATCATCATCAAATCAAACAACCTTCAACAATATCCTCTAAAGACATATTAGAATTAGATGATTAACTCTGTTGTTTGTTGGGATACGGCTGTTTGTATTATTGGTAGCTTGGGAAATTTTGAGTTGTAGACGGATTCCCTTGTGGATTTCCATAGCTGAAATTAGGATGATCCCTCCATCTTGAGTTGTATGTGTTTGAATAAGGATCATATCTCTTTTGTGGTTGGCCAAGAAAACCACCTGGTGTAATCACTTGTTCATAGGACTCTTCTTGAAGAGTGGGACACATATCTGTTGGATGTCCTACTACCGCACAAATTCCACAAGCTTTCACTTACTGTGTATTACCTACAACCACTTGACGAACAAGAGAGGTTAGACTAGCCATTTATTGTTTAAGTGAAGAAATTTCTACCTCATTGACATTCTTGGATGAGAAATCAAGCCTCATGCCAAATTGTTGGGAATTAACTGCGATGTTTGCAATCAAGTTCCTTGCAGCTTCGGGAGTCTTATCCACCAAAGCTCATCCACTAGCAGCATCAATCATGCTTCTATTAGTAGACATGAGTCCTTCATATAAATATTGGATAAGGAGCTACTCACTGATTTGATGGTGGGGACAGCTCGCAAGTAATTTTTTAAAACGTTCTCAATACTCATATAGGGTCTCTCCATGGTTCTATCTCATACCACAAATGTCTTTTCTGATGTTAGCTGCCCTTGAAGCTGGAAAATATTTTTCTAAAAATGATCTCTTCATCTCTTCCCATATGGTGATGCTTCCGGAAGGTAGATAGTAAAGCCAATCCTTAGCCCAGTCTTTCAAAGAAAATGAAAAAGCTCTTAAATTAATTTGTTCTTCAGTCACTCCAGAAGGTTTCAAACTTGTGCACACCATATGAAATTCCTTTAAATGTTTGTGAGAATCTTCACCTGCAAGGCCATGAAAATTGGGCAATAAATGTATTAGACCAAATTTTAATTCAAATGAAGTGTTAACATCTAAATTAGAAAAAGTTATGCTTAAAGGTTGTTGGTTCAAATTAGGAGCTGCAAGCTCTTTCAAAGTCCAATTTCTAGCCATGACTTCCATCCTTAACCTGCACAAGTCAAATAAAATATGAAAACTAGAAAAAAGATCTATAAAAATCTATAATAAATAAATAAATAAATGAATAAATAAATAAAATTTACAAAAGCACAAAAATAAATAAAATTACTCCCCGGCAACGGCGCCAAAATTTGGTGTACTGTCGCAGACACCCAAAAATAAAATCTTACTTTAGAAAATAAATATGTAATAGTGTAAATAAGAGTCGATTCTACAAAGAATGATTAATTTAATTTTATGTTTAGTAAATCAAAATTTGGGGGGGGGGGTTTAATTGAAGAAATAATTTAAATGAAATTAACTAAAATAAATAAATATGCAAGTAATTAAATTAGAAGAAAAAATCTTGATTTAAGTTAACATTCATCCACCATCAAGAATTTACAACTGATCATTGACGCAAAAATAACTCAATTCATATGTTAAATATTCAACGTGGAATAATTACTCCCATTTAAAAAAAATTCTTATCTCTCCTTAATTTTAGTTAAGCATAAATAAGCGATTTGAATAATCCTAACTACTAAATAACCTCAGACAAGCGCTAAAAATTTAACCTAGTAGCAACATAAAGAAATAAAGAAATCGCTGAACTAAACAACACAAGCCAAGTGTTTGCATTTAATTTAGATGAATATTCTTCATAAAATATAACAATCTTTTGATCTGCAAAATAATTATTCATCTTATTTGCTTCATAAATTAAAGTGATCAAACAATTACGGATTTGATATTTAATTTTAGAAGTAGATTAATGCGAATAATAAACTAGTAGGCCTCCTAGCAATTAAACGTATCAATCATATAAATAAACACATAAAAATATCCAATACTCAAAATATAAATTGAACAATTAAAACAAATTAGACCTCACATTGTATTAATTTTGATGGCTTCATTCACTTAAATCAAGAAAAATAATTTAGCTACACATAGCCATAAGAAACACTAAAGAATAATAGAGATAATTGTAGACACCCAAATTTTGCACTTCTCTACTAACCCTGGCAGGAGGGCAAAGTCGTCACTTGACCCGACATGCGAAAAGGAAGGTGGACCCCAACACGAAGTCACCCCAACGACTTGAGTCAAGGCAAACAGTTGATCCAGAAGAATCTGATTTGATCACAAAAGACGACTAATGGCCACTACGCTTACGATGTTCGGGGGTCTCGCTTTCCGGTGAGCGAGCGGCTGCCCAGCTCGCCGGTGAGCTGGCAGGGGTGGAAGGGGGCAGCACCCCCTGGAAGTCAAGCACAAAGAGCAATTTATACATCAGGTAATTGACGATTCAATACCGTATGGCACAAAAATCGAGAAAAGCAAGCTGGGCAGCCGCAGGTGCACCTGCGGCCACCGATAAGTGTGACATTTGCACGGCTCGAGGAGATAACCCGGCAGCCGAGGATTCGACGCGGGCGGCCACAGCAGGCAGCCGCAGATGCACCTGCGGCCAGCCGCAGTTGCACCTGCGGCTGCCTTGAATCACCTATACAACGCCATTTTTGATCGGCAGAAGGAGAGGACGCAAATTTCTTAACAATTTAGGAGAGAGAAACACGCGAGAAGGTGAGAGAAGAGCTCGGGTTTGGTTAAATCCAAGTGAGAAACTTGTTTTTCTTGTAAAATATTCAAGTATTCGTGTGGTTTTGGTTCAATCGTGAAATATAAAGCTTTTGTCGGTGTATTGCAAGCTGAAAAAAGGGTGTTTTGGTTGATTTTTTACTTATATTGTTATTATAATATTGTGTTTTGGGTTGCTTAATGTAGTATGTTGTTGTATTGTTGAGAATCCGTGGATTAGGGATTATTAGCGAGGGTTCCGTCGGAACGTAATTTCCTCCTAATGTCCCGATGATATCCGTATGGTGACATGTAGTTCGTTGTGTTAACGGGTAGTTTGTTGTGTTGGGATTGTGATTTGTTTGATTCGCGTAGCATAGTATCAAGTTGAGTATTGTTTATCTTGCTCTGGTATAGTTGTGCAACGATTTGGGTGATTGTGAGCCTAGGGAGGAGATCCTCGTGATCAAATTCCGATGATGGACAACTTTTGGTGTATGTAATCATTGCGAGGGTCCATTTTGTATATATGTAAATATTGGGCCTTAAAGCGATATCGAACCGTAATCGGGTTAAGGCCCCGTAATAGTAAAATATGTGATTGTGGGTGTTTGGGGTTATTTAGACGGCTCATATGCCCATGGATAGCCCCAACACGTTTGAATGCTTGTTTTGATTTATGACACAAAAAACAATTTTTCAAAATAAGGCAAACGATGAAGATTTTCTAAAAATGATCAAATTTAGGATATTAGATTCACGGGGTTTAAAAATTAAAGGTTTTGGCGAACTTTGATCCTTGTTTGACGAAAAGGCTCCATTTAGTTTTGAAATGTCATAAAAGATGTTTTCGTAAAAAATAGATAACGTTTTCATTGAACTTTGTGCATAGGGTTAAAGAGTTCTAGAAGTTGCCTTCATTTTTTTGAATTTACTGTTAGAAGGCAATGTATAGTCTCAATTCCTATTTGACAAAAGTTTAAAAACTATTGTTTTCTAAAAATGACATCTAATAAAAACCCTCATCGTTTTCGAAATTAAAATCAATCTTTATTATAAAAAACGAAGCCTTGTCATTTGGGTCAAAAGACGTCTAAACGCTTTCCCAACAAAACACGTTTGCCATATAAAATCCAAGCAAAATTCACCACAAACATTCACCTAGGCACGCACGCACACACATGCAACTCACGCATTTTTAGGATTTTAAAAGGATAGGAAAACATCGAGATTGCGGTAATTGTGTTTCACGGAAGTCGGGGGGTGCCTAACACCTTCCCCTCGCTTAAGCAAGCTCCCGAACTCTATGAATCTCGGTTCGCAGACCAATTAATTCGGAGTCACATATGAGCCACCGATTACGAAAACAAAATTCGGATGAGTTAGTACATCCATTTCAAATATACCAACTGGCGGCTCTGGTCATTTGGCTCATCATAAAATCGATCTTTCAAACCCCGTCGACACGTAAGCCGATCTTTTTCAAAAAATCACATCTTAATCTAAAGGCTAAAATTGGAAAGAGCTTTAATATTATTAAACAACGAAGCGACTAAAATCCCGGGGTCGACAATAATTTTCTAGGAAAAAGTTGTATCCTCCATTGTATCTCAAGCCCTCTACTTATAGGCTACATAATCCTCCTAACCCTAATATGAATTATTATTTTCAAACCCTAATAGGATTTAAAATATAAAATAATTGTAATATCCCAGATATTTTTAAAATTTTAGATAATATCTTAATTGAATTAATTAAAGGTTAAAGTTTAAAACTTAGAATTGGAGCCGTAAAATGTGTAGAAAATGGGTAAACATTTTTTTTAACATGATTTATATGTTAGAAATTAAATGTGAAAATATTTTAATGATGCATGTAGAGAATTTATTAAGGAAATAAATTTAATTGAGAAGTGAACGTGATTATATATATATATATATACCTAAAGTGTGCTTGTTAGCCAAATAAAAAGATGAGTAATTAATACTCAACAAAACTAATAAAGTAATTAGTTTTAATATAAAGTAAGAAGGAATGTCGTAAAATATAATTAATTAGGTTAATTATATTAGTTATGAGTCCAAGTAATTTAATTACTACTAGTGGACTAGCCCAAAAGGATTATATGTGTTATCCCAATATGGGAATACTTGCATGAAGGTGGGTAATTAAATAAGAAAGCCCAATGGAAGGTAAACTATGTAGCCCAAACTTTTAAAAGTCCAATGTTGGTCAAATTGTGGGAAAATATTATTGAGTGTAGAGAATCAACTAATGTAGGGTAAGTTGAATAACCCTAGTTGGTAAACAAGAGAGAGAGCATTAACCAAACATTGGTTAATTGTTAGGTAAATAAATATGATGATGAGAATTAACCATATATGAGTTAATTGTGTAACCCAATGTAGGAATAACTATATGGGTATGCGTAATTATATTATAAACCCAAGTTAATGATAAAACGTAATTGATGAATTAAATTTAATCAAGTCAAAGTACTTGTATTAATGTGTATTAAAATTAGCACTACCGCCACAGCGGTAGACTTCACTGCCTCAGCGTTGAAACTCTTGGATAGGTGAAAATTAGAACTACCGCCGCAACGGTAGGTTTCACCGCCGCAGCGGTGAAACTCTCGAGTGTATGAAAATTAGAACCACTGCCGCAGCGGTGGTACAGACTGTTTGAAAATTAACTTTGAATAAATTAATTTAGTAACTCAATATGGTAGATTAATTTAATGCAAGTCTAATTAGAGTATGTTATAAGTCCAAGTGATGTTTTAATCTAGGTCAAATAAATTTACCTAGTAGTCCATGTAATATTTGAACAAGCCCAATGCTTGTTTTAATGTAACATAAGGTATGTAATGTTAGCCCAATATAATAATTAAATTGAGCCCAAACAATGATAATTCAAAGTCCAATTGAATTTAATTAAATGACCCAATATGGAGCCTAATACATGATCAAATGGTTGGTCAATATATATATATGGATGTATACATATAAATGTGTGTGTGTGTGTGTATATATATATATATATATATATATATATATATATATATATATAAGATAAAAATAATTGGATTTTTGGAGCCAAAAAGCGGCATTTTGCTTAGATTTTAGAGGGGCCCACTTGGGGGTGGCTTGTTGCACTTGTATTGCTTTTATTTCACTCAACCAATAGCTTGTAAGCAAGCTTGATGCATGTCAATCACTTGGTAAATCAAGCTAGTCATTCAAAGTAATAGTAATCACCAATTTAGCTTCTAATTGCACCAAGGTTGGTTGATTAAGAAGTTAATGAAGTACTCATAGAGTTCTATAAATAGAAATCACCAACACATGAGCAATGTTGGTCATTTCTATGCTTGGTAGTATTTTTAGAAAGATGAAAGAACTCTAGAGAGAAAGGAGAGCATTGCTGGAGATTTCCACCAAGGAGATTGCTAGAGGATGATCAAGGTGGAGTCACAAGCCAAGATCATAGTCAAGTGATGAAGAACATCCAAGATCAAGAGGTTCAAAAGTGATCTAACATTCACCTATTTCATTTTTTATAGTCTATATAAGTTTTAATCGGTCAAAATATATTTTTAACCGATCAAAAGTTATTTTGATGCTCTAGAAGTCTAAATCTATGATATATAGATAGATTCATGGTTTAGTATATTTAAAACAAGTATTGGTATGTGTGGTATGCAAATAAATGGAAGAAAATTCCATATTGCGATTTACCGGTAAAACCCTAAGGGGTTCGATCTTTAAATTTCGTGTCAAACGTTTTCAAAAATGTGATTGAACCATGAAATGTTGTAAAATAAGAATTTAGGAAGACAACAACAATAATTTGGTGTCATTTAGATGTGTATAGTTTATTTTATTCAAGTTTGAACCATTAAAACCAATGATTTGTGATATTAGTTTTTTCTTTGTCCTTGTGAGCAGTTTTTAGTCCACTTTCGTTTGGAATTTAGATTTGTGATATAAAGAGAAATTGTAGAGGGGGAAATTATAATGAGAATGGACTCAAGAATTACCTCAAAATATTTTAAAATGAAAAATTTATGGCTGTCGGAGTGTCGGAGGGTCGGGCAGTCCTCAAGTTAGGGTTTCAGAAAATTTGTACCACCACCGCCGCAGCGGTCAAACATTCTGCCAGAAACCTGTTTTAGGCGTCCAGGTCGGGTCGGGTCTGTCCGGGTCGGGTCAGTCCGGGTTGAGTTTTTAGTGAAAATTTAAGTTGAAATACATATAAAATGAATGTATTTCAATACTAAATCAATTTATATTGAATCTATTAGCGATTAATTGGTATCTAAAGATATAAAATAAAGACTAAAGTTAACACAATTAAAAAGTTAACTATTGGTAATGTTTGAAGAATATTAAAATATTATTAAATGATGAATAATATTAGTATAAGATTAAAAGGTTATTAAATGTGTAATAACATTTGTATATGATGAAAATGTTCTTAAATAATTAATGACATTATTAAATAAGTAAAATATTATTAAATGGTTAATAATATTAATAAGCGATAAAAATATTATTAAACGGTTAATAATATTAAGAAGTGATTAAAATATTATTAAATGGTTAATAATATTAATAAGTGAGTAAAATATTATTAAATGGTTAATAATATTATTAAGTGATTAAAATATTATTAAATAGTTAATAATATTAAGAAGTGATTAAAATATTATTAAATGGTTAATAATATTAATAAGTGAGTAAAATATTAGTAAATGGTTAATAATATTAATAAGTGATTAAAATATTATTAAATGGTTAATAATATTAATAAGTGAGTAAAATATTATTAAATGGTTAATAATATTAATAAGTGATTAAAATATTATTAAATGGTCAATAATATTAATATGTGAGTAAAATATTATTAAATGGTTAATAATATTAATATGTGATTAAAATATTATTAAATGGTTAATAATATTAATATGTGATTAAAATATTATTAAATGGTTAATAATATTAATGAGTGATTAAAATATTATTAAATGGTTAATAATATTATTAAGTGATTAAAATATTATTAAATGGTTAATAATATTATTAAGTGATTAAAATATTATTAAATGGTTAATAATATTAATAAGTGAGTAAAATATTATTAAATGGTTAATAATATTAATATGTGAGTAAAATGTGACGACCCCAAATCCGGGTTCCTTGAACCTCGGATCCGGTTCAACACGAGTACAACCTTTTCCTTATTGTTCATGAATTACAACAATATTATAATTGATAAATAACCATTTATTTACAATTTTACACATCTCTTTCTATTCCAGAATTGAAATCTTTATACATTCCTAGTATGTCTTAATATCATACATGATACGACATTCTATTACAATCAAATTGAGTATTTAACACTCATATAATATACCAACTAATTCGTATCCTACTCAATCATTTACCTGTCCAATTCGGACTGATATCTACAATAGACATCTAGATCTTCAGTGAAAGTATTATGCTTTCCTGTTCCTTGATCTTTATCGAAAACTTCACCTAACTTGCACTATCTGAAAATGTTGGTTTTAAGCAAGAGTGAGCACGACGGCTCAGCAAGTTTAACAGTTACACATAACACATTGCATGCTTCACATTTTAAACATATTATGCATTTTATACTTACATCATGCTTCTCAGGCATTTCATATAATAACCAACTAGCATTTAGCAAATCCTGCTTTATTCTTGTACATATTTTTCATGTAATCATACTTCATGCATTTCACATATCACAAAATCATCATTAGATTATCTTATCAACAATTAAATATCACATGGCAGCATGTTAATACACATAGGAGCAAGTTCTGAAAAACTTGCCTGGCAGCTTCTACCATCTACGCTTAGTTGCGTCTCTTGTTCAACCTACAATTTATATATATAATTGACATAATCATTAGCTACCAGGACTATTAATTAGTCTTAACTTAAGACCTTAACTTCAAATTATTAACTCTTTAGTTGTCCGACAAATGAACATTTAAGTTCCGGACAAAAATCCTAGCCCAAATACAGTTTGGACATATCAGGCATGCTTAACCAGCGTACGCTTTCATTGTACAATCTTTGTACGACACACTTTTAATAAATTGTCTAAATTAGTCACAAATGGACTATTTACATTTGTTTAATTCAATTAAACTTTCTTCTTTTACATAACTTAATGATTTGGACATTAATAATGTACCAAATACCTCAAAATATTATCTACCTTTGATAATATACAACTACGTTTAAATATTATTAACCATTTAATAATATTTTAATCACTTATTAATATTATTAACCATTTAATAATATTTTAATCACTTCTTAATATTATTAACCATTTAATAATATTTTAATCACTTCTTAATATTATTAACCATTTAATAATATTTTAATCACTTCTTAATATTATTAACCATTTAATAATATTTTAATATTATTAACCATTTAATAATATTTTACTCACTTATTAATATTATTAACCATTTAATAATATTTTAATCACTTCTTAATATTATTAACCATTTAATAATATTTTAATCACTTCTTAATATTATTAACCATTTAATAATATTTTAATATTATTAACCATTTAATAATATTTTATTCACTTATTAATATTATTAACCATTTAATAATATTTTAATCACTTCTTAATATTATTAACCATTTAATAATATTTTAATCACTTATTAATATTATTAACCATTTAATAATATTTTAATCACTTATTAATATTATTAACCATTTAATAATATTTTACTTATTTAATAATGTCATTAATTATTTAAGAACATTTTCATCATATACAAATGTTATTACACATTTAATAACCTCTTAATCTTATACTAATATTATTCATCATTTAATAATATTTTAATATTCTTCAAATATTACCAATATTTAACTTTTTAATTGTGTTAACTTTAGTCTTTATTTTATACATTTGGATACCATTAAGTTACTAATAAACTTTACATATATGGTTTAGTATTGAAACACACTCATTTTACATGTATTTCAACTTAAATTTTCATTAAAAACTCATCCCGGACCGACCCGACCAGACCCGGACCGACCCGACCCGACCCGGACCACTAAAACTGGTCACTGGCAGAATGTTTCACCGCTGCGGCGGTGGTTTTCACCGCTGCGGCGGTGGTACATAATTTCCGAAACCCTAGTTTGGGGACTGCCCGACCCTCCGACGCTCCGACAGCCAAAACTTCCTCATACGGAAACATTTTGGGGTGATTCTTGAGTCCATTCTCATCAGAATTTCCCCCTCTACAATTTCTCTTTGTATCACAAATCCAAATTCCAAACGGAACTGGACTAAAAACGGCTCACAATGAGAAAGTGAAAACTAACTTCACAAATCGTTGAGTCTATAGGTTCAAACTTGAATAAAAGGAACTCTACACATCCAAATGACACCAACTAAGTGTTGTTGTCTTTATAACTTCTTGTTTTACAATATTTCATGATTCAATCATATTTTTGAAAACATCTTGACAATAAATTTAAGATCTAACCGTCTAGGTTTTACCGGTAACTCACAAAATGAACTTTTCTTCAATTCTTTGCATACCACTCATACAAATTCATGAGATAAATATACCGAACCATGAATATACCTATATATCATAGTTTTATAGTTCTAGAGCATCAAAATAACTTTTGATCGGTTAAAAATACATTTTAACCGTTTAAATCATATCTAAACTATAAAAATGAACTAAAGAGGGTTTAAAACACTTTTTAACCTTTTATACATGGATGCTCTCCTTTCTCTTGACATGATCTTGGCTTGTGACTCCTCATTAACCATCCTCTAGCATTTTCCTTTGGATGAAATCTCCAACAATGCTCTCCCTTCTCTCTAGAATTTCTTCATCTCTCTAAAAATACTACCAAACATAGAAATGACCAACATTGCTCATGTGTTGGTGATTTCTATTTATAGAACTCTAGGATCCTCCCAATTAAGCTACTAATCAACCAACACTAGTTAATTAGTGATCCTAAGCATGCTTACTATTTCTTTAAATGACTACTTGATTGACATGTTGCTTGCAATTTATCCATGCTAGTAAAAGAAGCAACCAATTGAGTGACATATAAGCAACATAGATGCACAAGCCACCAAGTGGGGCCCCTAAATCTCAGCAAAATGGGATTAATCCCCCATTTTTGCTTTATTTTTGTTACCTTTATTATGCATATATACATCTATATATATATATACTTATATATATAAATGTTGACCAATTTTGACTATCATTTGGGCTCCACAATGGACTTATGAATTAAATCTATTGGGCTCATCATTTAATTTGTTTGGGCTCAATTTATTTGTTACATTGGGCTAACTTTAAATACCCTATGTTACATTTAATTAAAACAAGCATTGTGCTTGATTAATTATAACTTGAATCAATGTTAAATTAATTACAAGAACTACTAGGTTAATTTATTAGACCTAGTTCAAAACCTCATTTGGACTTATAATATAATCCAATTAGCTCACACTAATCTAATTACATAATCCAATTAGACTTGCTATCTATAAGTCTATTGGACCTCTAATTGAGTTAGTTTATAAAACACTAACACTTAACATAACTTGGGTTTAATTTATTAAAACCCTAATAATGCTCATACATACAAGCATTTTAATTTGAATTAAATAACTTATTAATTTTCAAACATTCTGCTCCACCGCTGCGGCGGTGATTACTACCGCTGCGGCGGTAGTTCAAATTTTACTTTCCAGAGAGTTTCACCGCTGCGGCGGTGAAACCTACCGCTGCGGCGGTAGTGCTAATTTTCAAAATTCTAAAACACATTAATACAAGTACTTTGACTTGATTAAATTTACTATCTTTTATCATCAACTTGGGTTTATAATTTAATTACCCATACCCATGTAGTTATTTATACATTGGGTTACTCAATTAACTTATCCATCTTCATACAAGTATTCCCATATTGGGCTAACACATATAATTCTTTTGGGCTAGTCCACTAGTAGTAATTAAATTACTTGGACTCTCCATGAGGCTTTAATCCATAATTTATTTGGACCTCTCTATAATTACCAACAAGACTTACAATAATTAACATATTGGGCTTGTTTTAATTTCACTTTGGAATTCTATACATAAACTTATTAATTAAGTTAATTACTTAACTAATCACTTCACATTATTGTCATCCTAGACAATCATCCTAGCTTTTTCACAACTTCAACTCATAACTAATATAATTAACCTAAGTAATTATATTTCACGACTTTCCTTCTTGCTTCTTAATTAAACTAATTAATTTATTAGCTTAATTGAGTATTAACTTACTCATCCTCTTACTTGGCTAACAAGCTCACTTTAGGTATATACATATATATATCCACCTTCACTTTTCAATTGAATTTATTTCCTTAACAAATTCTCTACATGCATCAATACAATATTCTCACATTTAATTTCTAACAAATCAATTATGTTAAAAAAAATGTTTACCCATTTTCTACACATCTTACTTCTCACATTCTAGGTTTTAAACCTTAACCTTTAATAAAATCAATTAAGATATTATTTAAAATCTTGAAAATATATGGGATATTACATTCACCCCTTCTTATAAGAATTTCGTCCCCGAAATTTTATCATACTCATTTCTACCAATTTTCATCTCTGAGAATATCTCTTTACTCATCAAATTTTATGACCACCCTTTTCTAGGAAGTTCATACTTTTCACAATTCCAGAACAATGGAATATCTTGCAGAAGAATAAATTGAAAATCAATATCTTATAAAAGAATAAATTGAAAATCAAAATATTCATTAAAACTTTCATACTATTCTGAGGAGTCATAAAGACTGTGAACATACTGCGAGAATGTTTATCAATCACAAAGACTGAAAACATACCACAATGGTTTCGTACGCTAGGTGATCAGCCTATCGTACTCTAGCGCTGTGCACAACGACTTCTCTCGGGGTCGAACTCTTTGGATTTACCAACCCATATCAGCATGCCACCACTGTTGGGCGCCCCCTCGCGGGTTCTTTATTCATGGCTCTGACATATCCCCCATTATGGGGTTGTTCACCTCAGACTTACTACAAAATTCCGCTCCAGCATAAGTTGGATTGGAAAATAAAACTTGAGTCATTTCTGACCAAAAAGTGTCCAGTCAAAATAAATGACAGAGACTCACATCATTGAACTGTTCGTATATTACGACTCAAAAATCATTTCAGATTAGTTAAAGTAACTAAAATTCATTTATAGGACTTCATGATACCGCACCGTTGCAACAGTGCGTTGAGGATTCCGTCTTTTTCATCTCTGCACCATGGCTTTAATGGCGTGTGATGATTTTATAAATACATTTTGATATTTTTAAATCAATTTGTCTAGCCGAAACAATTAGCATAGACTCTTCTTTAAACGTTTCAAAATACTGAAAATCATTTTGACTTTGTCATATTACATCATACCATAGTGGGCTTAAAAATACATCCAACACTAGGTTATTCTGCATTGATGACTCCATCGTTTATCATCTTTGCACTAAGTGCATTAATGATTTCTAAAAATACATTTGTCTTTTCAAAAGCACAACAGTGCGAATTTAGCACGATTTTAAGAATTTCAAAGTCTAGCATAGCTAGAGGATTTGGAATATCCTAAAACCTCAAAACACCTCAAATTTTTCCTCCACATTCTTTTCCAGCTTAATAACTATATCTAGTATAGCCTTAACCTGACTACTTAACTCTATCCATACTCACTGTTCATCAAACTCACCACGTATTTGGGTTCAGGAACTTACCACAATCATATGGTTTGAGGAACTTGTCCTAGTCAGGCCAAAGTCGCCCATTCGCTGAGGGGTTCCACCACATAACTATGAGTCACGAACTTTCCATGCGTGTCGGTTCTCAGAACACGAACTTAACTTAACATCCTCTACCTATTCATTATACATGAGAAAAGAATCACCTTTCCAACATTCATATAACAAATAGCGCGACACCAGGTTTCAATCGATTATCACTATAGGAAGCTAAGTGGTCGTCAAACCAAACACAATCTCCCGCCCATACAAGAAATTGGTCAAGTCGGCCACTAATCAATATAGAAAGTTAAGCGGTCGTTAAACCAAGAACAAATACATCAGTTTCCCAACTCTTCAACACTGTAAGGAACACCTGCCATCAGTGCATACGTTTATTCTACGATACACACTGATCGTGCCAAGTTTCGCAGCAGCATCTCCCAAATTGGTTCGCTGACATATCATAGCCCCCGCCCATACAAGGGTTCGTTCAACTCAACCACTATATTAATATAGGAAGCTAAGCGGTTCTAAAACCAAAGCACAAATTCCCTGCCCATACAAGGAATCGTACAACTCAACCACTAATATGAGTCCTCAATTAAAAACCCACAAACCGCTAATTTTTCTTAACTGAATACGAATTTTATCCATTCATATTTTAGCACATCTGCCTCATTACGAGTTCATCTCTCTAGATCATTTCATGACCTTATTAGCATTTTCTTTATGCTTCTCAAAATCTTATCATAAGATATTTTCTATCATTTCTTCAAATTAGGTACAACATGACCTTTTTCATTCTTCTCAAATCCATCTTTGGATAATCTTCTATATATGAAATTTCCAAATTCATTTTTATTACTTAAACTCTTCCGGAGTTTATTTATTTATCATTTTACTTATCTTCTACTACGGTTATAGCCTAAGGTACTCTTACCTAAGGTTTATAACCTATCAGCTCTGATACCAACTTGTGACGACCCCAAATCCGGGTTCCTTGAACCTCGGATCCGGTTCAACACGAGTACAACCTTTTCCTTATTGTTCATGAATTACAACAATATTATAATTGATAAATAACCATTTATTTACAATTTTACACATCTCTTTCTATTCCAGAATCGAAATCTTTATACATTCCTAGTATGTCTTAATATCATACATGATACGACATTCTATTACAATCAAATTGAGTATTTAACACTCATATAATATACCAACTAATTCGTATCCTACTCAATCATTTACCTGTCCAATTCGGACTGATATCTACAATAGACATCTAGATCTTCAGTGAAAGTATTATGCTTTCCTGTTCCTTGATCTTTATCGAAAACTTCACCTAACTTGCACTATCTGAAAATGTTGGTTTTAAGCAAGAGTGAGCACGACGGCTCAGCAAGTTTAACAGTTACACATAACACATTGCATGCTTCACATTTTAAACATACTATGCATTTTATACTTACATCATGCTTCTCAGGCATTTCATATAATAACCAACTAGCATTTAGCAAATCCTGCTTTATTCTTGTACATATTTTTCATGTAATCATACTTCATGCATTTCACATATCACAAAATCATCATTAGATTATCTTATCAACAATTAAATATCACATGGCAGCATGTTAATACACATAGGAGCAAGTTCTGAAAAACTTGCCTGGCAGCTTCTACCATCTACGCTTAGTTGCGTCTCTTGTTCAACCTACAATTTATATATAGAATTGACATAATCATTAGCTACCAGGACTATTAATTAGTCTTAACTTAAGACCTTAACTTCAAATTATTAACTCTTTAGTTGTCCGACAAATGAACATTTAAGTTCCGGACAAAAATCCTAGCCCAAATACAGTTTGGACATATCAGGCATGCTTAACCAGCGTACGCTTTCATTGTACAATCTTTGTACGACACACTTTTAATAAATTGTCTAAATTAGTCACAAATGGATTATTTACATTTGTTTAATTCAATTAAACTTTCTTCTTTTACATAACTTAATGATTTGGACATTAATAATGTACCAAATACCTCAAAATATTATCTACCTTTGATAATATACAACTACGTTTAAATATTATTAACCATTTAATAATATTTTAATCACTTATTAATATTATTAACCATTTAATAATATTTTAATCACTTATTAATATTATTAACCATTTAATAATATTTTAATCACTTATTAATATTATTAACCATTTAATAATATTTTAATCACTTCTTAATATTATTAACCATTTAATAATATTTTAATCACTTCTTAATATTATTAACCATTTAATAATATTTTAATCACTTCTTAATATTATTAACCATTTAATAATATTTTAATATTATTAACCATTTAATAATATTTTACTCACTTATTAATATTATTAACCATTTAATAATATTTTAATCACTTCTTAATATTATTAACCATTTAATAATATTTTAATCACTTCTTAATATTATTAACCATTTAATAATATTTTAATATTATTAACCATTTAATAATATTTTATTCACTTATTAATATTATTAACCATTTAATAATATTTTAATCACTTCTTAATATTATTAACCATTTAGTAATATTTTAATCACTTATTAATATTATTAACCATTTAATAATATTTTAATCACTTATTAATATTATTAACCATTTAATAATATTTTACTTATTTAATAATGTCATTAATTATTTAAGAACATTTTCATCATATACAAATGTTATTACACATTTAATAACCTCTTAATCTTATACTAATATTATTCATCATTTAATAATATTTTAATATTCTTCAAATATTACCAATATTTAACTTTTTAATTGTGTTAACTTTAGTCTTTATTTTATACATTTGGATACCATTAAGTTACTAATAAACTTTACATATATGGTTTAGTATTGAAACACACTCATTTTACATGTATTTCAACTTAAATTTTCATTAAAAACTCATCCCGGACCGACCCGACCCGGCCCGGACCACTAAAACTGGTCACTGGCAGAATGTTTCACCGCTGCGGCGGTGGTTTTCACCGCTGCGGCGGTGGTACATAATTTTCCGAAACCCTAGTTTGGGGACTGCCCGACCCTCCGACGCTCCGACAGCCATAACTTCCTCATACGGAAACATTTTGGGGTGATTCTTGAGTCCATTCTCATCAGAATTTCCCCCTCTACAATTTCTCTTTGTATCACAAATCCAAATTCCAAACGGAACTGGACTAAAAACGGCTCACAATGAGAAAGTGAAAACTAACTTCACAAATCGTTGAGTCTATAGGTTCAAACTTGAATAAAAAGAACTCTACACATCCAAATGACACCAACTAAGTGTTGTTGTCTTTATAACTTCTTGTTTTACAATATTTCATGATTCAATCATATTTTTGAAAACATCTTGACAATAAATTTAAGATCTAACCGTCTAGGTTTTACCGGTAACTCACAAAATGAACTTTTCTTCAATTCTTTGCATACCACTCATACAAATTCATGAGATAAATATACCGAACCATGAATATACCTATATTTCATAGTTTTATAGTTCTAGAGCATCAAAATAACTTTTGATCGGTTAAAAATATATTTTAACCGTTTAAATCATATCTAAACTATAAAAATGAACTAAAGAGGGTTTAAAACACTTTTTAACCTTTTATACATGGATGTTCTCCTTTCTCTTGACATGATCTTGGCTTGTGACTCCTCATTAACCATCCTCTAGCATTTTTCTTTGGATGAAATCTCCAACAATGCTCTCCCTTCTCTCTAGAATTTCTTCCTCTCTCTAAAAATACTACCAAACATAGAAATGACCAACATTGCTCATGTGTTGGTGATTTCTATTTATAGAACTCTAGGATCCTCCCAATTAAGCTACTAATCAACCAACACTAGTTAATTAGTGATCCTAAGCATGCTTACTATTTCTTTGAATGACTACTTGATTGACATGTTGCTTGCAATTTATCCATGCTAGTAAAAGAAGCAACCAATTGAGTGACATATAAGCAACATAGATGCACAAGCCACCAAGTGGGGCCCCCAAATCTCAGCAAAATGGGATTAATCCCCCATTTTTGCTTTATTTTTATTACCTTTATTATGCATATATACATCTATATATATATATACTTATATATATAAATGTTGACCAATTTTGACTATCATTTGGGCTCCACAATGGACTTATGAATTAAATTTATTGGGCTCATCATTTAATTTGTTTGGGCTCAATTTATTTGTTACATTGGGCTAACTTTAAATACCCTATGTTACATTTAATTAAAACAAGCATTGTGCTTGATTAATTATAACTTGAATCAATGTTAAATTAATTACAAGAACTACTAGGTTAATTTATTAGACCTAGTTCAAAACCTCATTTGGACTTATAATATAATCCAATTAGCTCACACTAATCTAATTACATAATCCAATTAGACTTGTTATCTATAAGTCTATTGGACCTCTAATTGAGTTAGTTTATAAAACACTAACACTTAACATAACTTGGGTTTAATTTATTAAAACCCTAATAATGCTCATACATACAAGCATTTTAATTTGAATTAAATAACTTATTAATTTTCAAACATTCTGCTCCACCGCTGCGGCGGTGATTACTACCGCTGCGGCGGTAGTTCAAATTTTACTTTCCAGAGAGTTTCACCGCTGCGGCGGTGAAATCTACCGCTGCGGCGGTAGTGCTAATTTTCAAAATTCTAAAACACATTAATACAAGTACTTTGACTTGATTAAATTTACTATCTTTTATCATCAACTTGGGTTTATAATTTAATTACCCATACCCATGTAGTTATTTATACATTGAGTTACTCAATTAACTTATCCATCTTCATACAAGTATTCCCATATTGGGCTAACACATATAATTCTTTTGGGCTAGTCCACTAGTAGTAATTAAATTACTTGGACTCTCCATGAGGCTTTAATCCATAATTTATTTGGACCTCTCTATAATTACCAACAAGACTTACAATAATTAACATATTGGGCTTGTTTTAATTTCACTTTGGAATTCTATACATAAACTTATTAATTAAGTTAATTACTTAACTAATCACTTCACATTATTGTCATCCTAGACAATCATCCTAGCTTTTTCACAACTTCAACTCATAACTAATATAATTAACCTAAGTAATTATATTTCACGACTTTCCTTCTTGCTTCTTAATTAAACTAATTAATTTATTAGCTTAATTGAGTATTAACTTACTCATCCTCTTACTTGGCTAACAAGCTCACTTTAGGTATATACATATATATATCCACCTTCACTTTTCAATTGAATTTATTTCCTTAACAAATTCTCTACATGCATCAATACAATATTCTCACATTTAATTTCTAACAAATCAATTATGTTAAAAAAAATGTTTACCCATTTTCTACACATCTTACTTCTCACATTCTAGGTTTTAAACCTTAACCTTTAATAAAATCAATTAAGATATTATTTAAAATCTTGAAAATATATGGGATATTACATAAAATATTATTAAATGGTTAATAATATTATTAAGTGATTAAAATATTATTAAATAGTTAATAATATTAAGAAGTGATTAAAATATTATTAAATAGTTAATAATATTAATAAGTGAGTACAATATTAGTAAATGGTTAATAATATTAATATGTGATTAAAATATTATTAAATGGTTAATAATATTAATAAGTGATTAAAATATTATTAACTATATTAAATGGTTAATAATATTAATAAGTGAGTAAAATATTATTAAATGGTTAATAATATTAATATGTGATTAAAATATTATTAAATGGTTAATAATATTAATATTTGATTAAAATATTATTAAATGGTTAATAATATTAATGAGTGATTAAAATATTATTAAATGGTTAATAATATTAATAAGTGATTAAAATATTATTAAATGGTTAATAATATTAATAAGTGATTAAAATATTATTAAATAATTAATAATATTAATAAGAGATTAAAATATTATTAAATGGTTAATAATATTTGAACTTAGTGGTATATTATCAAAGATAGATAATATGTTGGGGTATTTGGTACATTGTTAAATGTCTGAATCATTAAGTTATGTAAAAGAAGAAAGTTTAATTGAATTAAACGAATATAAATTGTATTGACCGAGAAAATTACGAACCCAATTTTTTTTTATTATTTAATTATATCCATAAGAAAATATGAGGTATGAAATATGTGTATATGTGATAAGTTGTATGATGAGAGGTGTTTAATTAGTTAATTAAATTAATTAACTAAAGAAGGAAAAAGATTCCAAGAGAAGGTTATGTGATAAAATCACAAAACTTGAATGTTGGCATTTTATGGCCATTAAGAAGATTTTTATTGAGCAAGTTTATTACTTGTATGAACAATGAGAAATAAAAGTAAGTGAATTATTTAAGATAACCCAATGTGAGAATAATTGTTGGTGTATGGTTAAGTATATTATAAACCCAATTTGATGATAAGGGTTAGTGAATGAATTAATTTAATCAAGTCAAAGTACTTGTATTAAAATGTGTTAGAGTTTTATTAAAACAAACTCAAGAATTTGTAAGTAAGAGTATTATGTAAGTTATTTTAATTAAGGAGTCCAATGAACTTATAAATAACAAATCTAATTGGATTATATTTTAAATCCAAATGAGTTATTAAACTAGGTCAATTAAGTTTAACTAGTAGCCCATGTAATTAATTTAATTACTAGTCCATGTGAATTATTAAATAAGCCCAATGCTTATTTTAATTAAAGGTGGCATAGTTATGTAAATGCTAGCCCAATGTGTGACATAAATTGAGCTCAAACAAATTAATTGAATGAGCCCAATAGAATTTAATTCTAAGATCCAAAGTGGAGCCCAATAAGTTTGTATAGGTGAATATGTATACATATATTGGTGTATATATATATATGGATACTTATATAATTATATAGGACTTAAAAATAAAGTCAAATTGGATAAATAAATGGTCAATCCCGAATTTTGGGGCCCAAATGGATATAAAACTAGCTTGTTGGATCATTTTGGAGTGTAAATTGGTGCAAGTAACCCCCAACCACCCTAGTCAATCAAAGGGTCAATCAAAAAGTCTATCAAGTAGCCATTCCATGCATAGTAAGCAAGATTAAGCTCCTAATTGACTAGCATTGGTTGATTAGTAGATATTAAGCAAGTCTAGGGAGGTTCTATAAATAGAATGCTCAATCCATTTGCTAGGTTTGTTAGTCATTTTGTAAGAACTCCAAGAGAGAATAGAGAGAGCATTCTAGAGAAAATAGAGAAAGCTCTTAAGACTTGGTTTTTCACCAAGGAGATTGCTAGAGACTTATCAAGAAAGAGTCACCAACAAAGTCTTTAGCCAAGAGTAGAAGAACATAAGGTTCAAAAGTGTTCTATCTCATCTTTATTTCATTTTTGTAGGCTATATATGTTTTATATGGTCAAAATATATTTTTAACCGATCAAAAGTGGTTTTGATGGTCTAGAAGTCTTAAGCTATGATAAATTGGTAGATACATGGTTTGATATGCTTAAATCATGTTTTGGTATGTGTGAAAGGCATAAAATTGGAAGAAATGTCTATATGGAAATTTATCGGTAAAACTCTAGGTAGCTATGTGCTATTTAAGGTTGTAGTTTGAAATATACAAGTTGGAAAATTAATTTATATGGCTAGAAAGTTAGATCTATGAGTTTTAAAGAAAAGTCCAACTTGAAGTTTTCAAAAATATTAAATAACGAAGAAGTTATAGCTTTTACCGCAAATGATGTCGTTTTTAAACCCTAGAAGGTTCGATCCGTAATTTTCGTGTAAAACGTTTTCAAAAAGACGATCGAACCATGAAATATTGTAAAATAAGAAGTTAGGAACACATCAACACTGATTTGGTGTCATTTGGATGTGTAGATTTCATTTAATCAATGTTTGAATCAAAGTAGTCAAAACTGTCAAGAAATCAAAAATTGAAATATGATTCTGCCGGACAGCGCCGGGGCGCGGTGTTTCAGTGTAAACACAGCGCCGGGGCGCCGTCCACTTTTTTCAGAAAAGTAAGAAATCCGGACCGGGTCGGGTCGGGCCGGGTCAGCCGGGTCGGGTCGGTTCTGGTTCGGGTCAGAAAATGAAAAATGTTCCAAAAATTATTTTATTATTGTTGGACTTAATAAATATATTTTTAAATTAAATATAAGTGATTTAATAGATAAAAAGAGTGAAATATTATTAAAGGTTTAATAATATAATTAAATTAATAAAATATTATTATTAATATAATAATATTAGAAAATCATTAAAATATTATTAAATGTATAATAATATTATAAAGTGAATAAAATATTATTAAAGAGTTAATAATATTAAATAAATAAAATATTATTAAAATGATTAATAATATTAATAAAGAAAATAAATATTATTAAATGGTTAATAATATTAGTAAGTTAATAAAATATTATTAAATGATTAATAATATTAATAAATGATTAAAATATTATTAAATGGTTAATAATATTAGATTATGAGTAAAATATTATTAAAATGATTAATAATATTAATGAATGATTAAAATATTATTAAATGGTTAATAATATTAGAATATGAATAAAATATTATTAAATAGTTAATAATATTAGATAATGAGTAGAATATTATTAAATGATTAATAATATTATAAAGGGAATAAAATATTATTAAGTGACTAATAATATTAGAGAATGAGTAGAATATTATTAAATGATTAATAATATTAATGAGTTAATAAAATATTATTAAATAGTTAATAATATTAACGAATGATTAAAATATTATTAAATGGTTAATAATATTAGTAATTTAATAGAATATTATGAAATGATTAATAATAGTAGTAAGTTAGTAGAATATTATTAAATGATTAATAATATTAATAAATGAGTAAAATATTATTAAATGGTTAATAATATTAGTATGAGGATAAAATATTATTAAATGGTTAATAATATTAATGAGAGAAGAAGACATTATTAAATTATATTATTTTGAGTATAAAATATTATTAAATGAATAATAATATTTATAAGTTATTGGAGATATTATTTGATAAATAATATCATGTGAAGAGTAAGACATTATTATTAATGTTAATATATGATCGAAATATTATTAAATGATTAATAATACTAACTAAGGATAAGGATATTATTAAAGGATTAATAATATTATTAAGAGGTTAAAATATTATTAAATGGTTAATAATATTTACAAATGATTAAGATGTTGTTTGATAAATAATATCATTAGGGATAGTGTAAAACATTATTTATGTATTAATAATGTTAATAAGTGTTTGAGATAATAAAGAGATTAAGATGATTATTAGATGGTTAATAATATTGAGGAACTAGATGATTTATTATTGAAATAGTAAATGGTTAAAATATTATTATACGATTAATAATATTATATGTGGTATTTATATATTATCAAATGTGATAATATTATAAAGCAATAAAGTGATAGTTATGTGATTTAAAATATTATCAAGGGATTGATAATATTATTAAGAGTTTTAAGGTTATGATTAAGTGATAGATGATTTAAGACATATATGGTAAGGTTATTAATGTTAAATAAACCTATATGTGTTATGCTAATTGGAGGATCAATGTTGTTGAATATTAGGTCACCCAAAGGAAGTATTTTTAAGTTGAATAGAAGTAGTCAGCGGAACAGACAAGTTTCTCTGAACCTTAACTTGTATTTATTTGGCAAGTTATTTATATAGAATCTGAAATTTATTTCAAAATGCATGATGAAATAATTATTAAGAATTATTTCATATCTATATTGTTATTGACAATCGCACTTAGGTGCATTTGTATGACTGTTCATGTTATGAACTGTTTAAAGAGAAATATCTACGCTATTTGTTTCAGCTAGATATTGCATGTGATATTATGACTGTTCTTGTTATGAACTGTTCTAAGTGAGGGATTCTATGCCAATTGTTTCGGCTAGACCATGTACGATTTAAATTCATAAATCTGAATATTATTGAAGTTAGTCCAAACCATATTGTTGTGGTGCGGAATCTGATGGGATAAGCTGAAATGAACAGAGCATTATAAGCAGATAAGCTTACAGTCGGATGGAATATTCCCGATCAAAACGAACTAGATGGTTATATTGTGCACTCTATAAACGTACTCTAGGCTGATCACCTAAAGTACCCATTACCGGATATGTCAATCGAAATGATTGTTAATATTCAAAACGAACTGACAGTCTTCTGTCTACAGGGTATTGTAAATACTCAAAACGTGTGTTCATGGTCTTGTGACCCTTTCAGCATGATGAAGCAGTATGTTATATCAATTTAATTATATTATTCAAAGTTGCATGTCTTCACAATGATTATATATTGTTGAAGTTTCCAGAGCTAAATCTTTTTCATTCATGATATACCTTTTATTGTTTATTTAAACTTGTTGAGCAAAGTAGTTGCTCACCCTTGCTATATCATGAACTATTTTCAGTTAAGCCGAGTTATCTAAGGAGTACCACAGTAAAGGACAGATGAACAAGTAGACGTAGTTAGTTCGTACTATTTGTGTAAACCTTTTGTATTATAAGGTAATGACGATGTATTAAGGTTAGTGGAACCTGGAATTGAAGGTACGTTTTGTAATGAAATTATGTATGTTTTCCGCGAGATATTGAAGATGTATTTTATGAATGTTTGACAAGTGTTGAATAGTGAGCACCGAACCCGAGGTTCAAGGGACCCGGATTTGGGGGCGTCACATAAATAGTCCATTGTGACTAATTTAGACAACTTATTAAAAGTGGGTCGTACGAAGAACGTGTAGTGAAGGCGTAAGATGGTTAAAGTGTACCCGACATGTCTAACTAGGTTTGGGCTAGGGTTTTTGTCCGAAACTTAAAGGTTCATTTCTCGGACATCTTAAGAATTAATAATTTAAAGTTAAGGTCTTAAGTTAAGACTAATTAATAGTCATTGTAACTAATGATTATGTCAATTTTATATATAAATTGTAGGTTGCACGAATGACGTAAATAAGCATACACTACTAGGAAGTCGAGCTATAGCGACGGTCGGCGACCGTCGCTATAAGGGGGAAGACCGTCGCTATAGGAGCCGTCGCTATAATATTTACCGACGGTCTTTAACATATATAACGACGGTTGAACCGTCGCTACCAGAGACACTAAAAACGCCCCCTCCGTTCTTTTAGCGACGGTCAATTCATACAAATAGCAACGATCGAGACCTTCGCTAAAAAGAAATAATAACGACGGTCATTTAAATATATATCGACGGTCCGACCGTCGCTAAAATCAACAATAAAAACGCCCTTTGTTCTTTTAGCGACGGTCAATTCAAACTAATAGCGACGATCGTGACTGTCGCGAAAAATAATTAATAAAACACTACTGCGACGGTTGAACCCGACCGTCGTTATAACTCTTTACAAAGATGTATGGGGACGGTTCTCGACCGTCGCTATAGGACTATTATTTCGTGAAAATAATATAATAATTAAATTAACGACGGTCGGCGACCGTCGCTATAGATTTTTCAGCCTTTTTTTTTTTTGTTATTATTTTACAATATTTTTATGCACCTGAAGAACCATACTTTAAATCAAACGTACAATAACAATTTAAATATAATATTTGTAGCTAAAAGAACAAAACAAAAAAAACTAGCATTTAAATTTACGAATTAAAGTATATAATTTCACCACAATACATAACTTAATCCAAACTAGTGTTACTATTACATCAAAATTAGTTTACGTCAAAGTTTTACATAACAAGTATGAGGCACATCTCAAAGGTCATGCGGTAGATTATTTGAGCCACTTTGATCTCCTTCTGTCGATCGGGCCTACAAATTAATTAACAAGTGTTTAATCAATAATATTAACTATAGGTGAAATTGTTATTCCATAAAAAGAGAGTAAGAGAGCTAGACCTGAATGTTGACCTGAATGTTGGAATCAACAGTCGAAACTGGCATTCTCTTGAGCAATTCTGCAACAATCGCTTGCAAATCATCCACTTTCCTTTCAGTTTCCTCCACTTTTTCCAATCTAGCTCTCAATTCTTGATTCTCACGTTCTAGATCTTTATTTGCGTTACGAGACCCCCAAGTGTTTGTAGCCGTTGCACCAACTCCACCTTGTCGAAGGCGACCATGGCGCTCTGGCCCAAGCACTTGTGCAAGTATATCATTTCGGCCCGTAGATTGTACACTACTACTTCCCACAGCCTCAGCTTTCTTTAAGTCAATAATTTTTTGCTGTGAAAATATATAAAACACTAAGTAATAAAATGAATAAATCTAGTGAATGTAGAACTTAAATACGAACAACACACATTCATCATTTACCTAATAAGAGATGACAATGCAGGTAGTTTCCAATGAGAATCAAAACAATCCAGGCGTTAAAGAAACATCAATTGAAATTAGCTCAACTCAGTGCAATCAACTATCAACAAACTACAATACATGAATAGCAGCCTACAACACACATTCATCATTTACCTAATAACTTCCTCAGTGGCAGCCTACAACACATGAATTCTTTATTCACTGCATTTGAAAGCAGTTGGTTTAATAGTATACAAAGTACAAAGCCTGTATACTTGCATTGTTAAATAAAATAAAATGAGAGGGTAAAGTTGGAAATAAAATGATTACTGATATGTCCGCTAGAAGTACTAGCTGTCGACGGGATCTCCAAATAAATCTGCACCGTTGGTTGTTAAAATGGAGGAAGTAGATGCTATTTACCCGATATTGCCCCATGGCAAATAGATGCGGACCGCCCCCATATATATATATATATATATATATATATATATATATATATATATATATATATATATATATATGTATGGCGATCCATAGCAAGATCAAAAATGGACAAATGTCATTCAATGCGTTAATTTTTATAACCAACGGGAGATAATAAGGCAATAACTTCGTCAATTATAGTTTGTTTACCTCTTATAGCACTTCTGTTTGTTAAACTATAGTAATTATGATGCTTACATATTTATGTGAAGTCCAGATATTTTGATCTGATGGAATGCATTCAATATGTTTTGTAGTGAATGTGATAAGTACTTCATCCTAAATCTTGCTCAAAGAGATTCTTGGTGGATATGGATGGTAATATTTTTGCACTTGATGCATTCTATATGGGCCTTCTTTTTTTTGTTGGTTGGTAAATAATTTTTTCAGCTTAATTCAAGTATTTGCATTGTTTGCTGCTTTACCCTTTCTAGGGAGGGATTTTCTTATGTGTTTTACGCTCAGTATAATTTAATTATTTGTTTTTGGCCTGAGAAATGTTCTTGGCTTAAAAGTTTGGAAATGATGATTGAATCATTCGTCTGTCATTTGATTGTTAATAGTTTTTCTATACTACTTCCACTCTATTATGAGATTTAAATTTGACATATAAAGTAAAATATGAACTGCATTTACCATCAAGCACTTGCATTAGCTTCTTTTACAATGTCTAGGATTCATTTAATAGAGATTAGTCAAAGGACCTAATTTTCCATCCGGTAGAGCTCCGGTTTCACTGAGCATTTTCATCTCTTCAACTCTTATCTTCGAAAGGTAAGCCACGACTTCATTGAAGTTGGTTTGTTTTATCAGAATGCTAAATGGCCAGCTAGTGTCGTAATTGGGAATTTTCAAGACCAAAAAACTACTAAATTTTAGCAAGAGAAATCAATACGCCATCAATCAAATGTTCATGATGATGATATGATGATATGATGGTGAAAAAACATGGTAGATTTAGAACCAGACCGAAAAAATCCTGCCATCCTCCATTCCTTCAGCAAAAATAGTATAAATTCAATATGAAAACAGTGTCCTGTTGCAGCAAAACATATTTTAAAATACTTGGTAAATAGTGTTTGTTTTTAACTGAAAATAGTCTCTTTTTTCTCATCTTTTCAGGCAATTTTGAGCTCCTGTACAAACACATACATAGTTGTTACCATTTTTACTGAAAATTGAAATTCTATATCCATAAACTATGTTATAGGACTGTTAGTTAGTAGTTTCAATGGTAAGCAAACAGAACCCAGAAACAATGTGATTTACCCATTAGAGCAGCTAGCTGTTTAGATTAAGAAATCAGACCTAAAATTAAGTAAATAAAAAGAGAGTTGTTGAATCAGAGGGAAAAAAATGAATGCAGCTTAATTTATAAACTTATAGCCAGAATTAGCTAAGACAACCAAAATATAAATCTCACCTCTTTGCTTGAATTCACCACCATTGCAGGAAAAAAAAAAAAAAACTCAACAGAGAGAAAAAAAGCTTAATAAGTCGCCACTTCCGAGACAGAAAGTTCATTGGGACAGAAAAGGGGTGTACTAACTGTCAAATTTAGTTTCTTCCTTCGGAGATGTGGTCTACGAAGAGATAATGATTATCCTACACTTTATTCACAGACCATTCATGCAGCATGCATTTTACGCCTCTGTTCAACTACTTGTATAAAAGAGTTCATAGAAGTAATTTCAAGATGCCTAATTGTGATTGATGTATGTACGAGGGATCATATACTTTTGCTGTTTGGGCTTTGTTTAATTGATTGGTTTGTATTAACTGTAGTATCTATATGTCAACTGGTTCGTGTCATAAGCTTTATCAGAATAGCACCCGAGGATATGTTTACACACGCACACACATAATTGACATTTCCCCCATTTTTATATAATCAACAGAAATTGAAGGTCCAAAAGATAATTTCTTTAGTTTCTTGCCTCGTGAGTGTAATGCATGGTTGTTTATTTTATTGTTTTCGTTGCTACTGTTTTTGAGTTTACTGAACCTAGAAAAGCCTTTAATTGCTTTTTCTTTACTATGAGGTGTGTGAAGAGATTCTGAATTTCATTTTATTTAATGAACACAACAGAATCTCCTAGACTGTTGATTATCTTACTAAGAGCTCCTTTCCAAATTTCAACCTGAAAACAATAATTTTCTTTGTTTAACTGCCGTGAGTTGGCATATTTTAAGTAATATAGCGAGCTGTCAATAAGAGAAAGATACTTACATTATGATACTATATATACACCCTTAATTTATCTAAAAAAAATATCAAATAGACAAATGCAGGTATATACTTCTAAATGCCATCTTACAACAGCATTCGAAGCTCATAGAATCGCTTTAACAATGAAAACTAAAGCAATCCACATTTATGTTGCAATCCAGAATTCATGTGTTGTAGGCTGTATATACTGCACATTTATGTTGTTTACTTGCCTTGAATGCTAGTAAAAATAGTATGCAAAGTACAAAGTATCAGTACATACCACATTTGAGTCCGCTCCCAGTATAATTGACCTGTCACTTCGAGTGTGGGACTCTATGTACATATCAGCTCGATCTATCTCTTTTCCTTTCTTTTGGTACTATAAATAAAACACACAGAACATAATTAGGAAATACTATACTAATAGATGTCTAATACCCGATACAAAGAAGAAAAAAAATAGAAATAACATCAAATATTACCAATTCATGCTTCTTTTTTGGAATTGATTTAGTGCCCAAAGTATGACCCACCAACATTTTTTGACGATTCTCACGATTTTGAGTTGCTATTTTCTACATTGCAAGCATTTATAAAATAATAATAATCTGTAACAATAAGTAAGAAGTGATAACACATAAAATTGGAATTAACATAACCTGTGCATCATCGCTTAGCCAATAATCAACCAACGCAGCCCATTGATTTCGATTTACGCGATCATTGTTGGTAGTATTCGCTATTGATGTAGCACGATCACCGGGCACAAAATTACGAGCCTTTAAGTTAGACTTCCAATCTTTCCACCTAGCGTTCAGGATGGCCATGATTTTTCTTTTAGCGTAGGGATGATTTGTGGTAAATCGTTTCTACAACAAACAAATGTACGCATATATTAATTTACATACAACTTAACTCAGGAAAAAAGTCCATGACAAATTATATATATAAAGTGATATGATAAATTAATAACCTGAATTTCATCCCAAGCCCTTTGCATGCAAGTCTCATTCATACTAGACCATGATGGAGTACTTATCGGGAAAAATTCACCATTGCGAGCAAGACAGCCAAGAAAGGTTGTCAATTTATTGGCATCTCCCCCAACAGGTTGACCATCGTCATCGTAAATGACAGCTTTTGGTGCACCTGTATAGGACCATAAATTTGCAGCCATTGTTGGTCCACGCTTCTTTTTTGGTCTACAACCTACAAGAGATGTAAAAAAATATCAAAGTAAGATGCTCAACTAGTATGCAATGTATTAGCTTTAGCAGCAGCAATAGTCAAGGTTGTATGCAATTGCAGGTTGTGCACATGATCAAATTATGGTTATTGTTGTCCAGCTGTGAAGGAAGAACAAGTAAATTAATCCTTCTATGTACACTTGCTTAAGGTTGATAGCTCTATGTTTAAAATGCATATGGATTGCAGCTGTTAGCTTTTATTTATATGGAAGTGCTAGAGATGGATAGCAGGGGCAGTACGTTTACTCCATGCATGTACGTTTTGAAATATGTTTGTTCATGCACTTCAGCCCATAACTGACTTCCATTATCCTTTGTTGTTTAGTTGGCAGAGGGAAAAAGGTTTAAATGTAAGAAAACATGGATTAGACATAATTTAAAACAAAAACAATGCATAATGACAGATCAGAACAATCTCAGTAGCTAGCACACAATGACAGATCAACATGCTTGCACATTGCATAAAGCTACAAACCAGGATAAAGCTAGAAATTAACCAAATTGTAGTCTAGAAGTATCGAAAATAAATATTAATAGTTTAGAGTTCATATATTTTGTTAATCAGGCTCTTTTTGATAAAGGAAGTACATATACATACAGAAACACAAATCTGTTTCCGTGTTTCACGATTCACTTCTTGCTGGGGGCTTAGGTAAGCAAAGTGGTATTTTCTTACATTCAAAATCTGCAGTTTGAATTTTCTGACTATTTCCACTACATTAATAGTTTTGCTGCAACTAAATTGACAGGTATTATAGTTATTTATGTCTAGATGGAACTGCAGTAGCAGCCAGCAGAGAAGAAGAACCAGCAGCAGCGGAAAGCAGAAGAGAAGAGAAAAAGAACCAGTGGCAGCGGAGAAGAAGAAGAAGAAGCATTGGAGAAAAGAAGAAGCAGATCAGCCAGCAGCATAAAAGGAGCAGCAAAGAATGAATTCTACTGGACAACTCTTATCAATTTTATAAATTCCTAAACAGCAGCTAATTTTGCAAAAGAATGAATTCTACTGAAATTTGATTCCCATCTTCAACAAAGTTAAATATCTCCCAGGAAAATAATAATTTCCTCCAGAACAGAAATAATGCAGGAATCTGAATAATTAGACCACTGATCATCTAATAATTAGAATCAGAATATGCCACATAATCATTTATTGGATAGAGACACTCAATAACTCATTAACTCACTAAATTCAATGGAAATTGTAACAAAAGTAGCAATCCTTTTACTCTGAATGGGGGGAGGGATTATAAGGAACGTATCTATAACTGAAAGCAAGATAATTTATAGAAATAGCGTATATAGCTAGAATTATAGGACTGAAATCCCTTAAATAGTCATTCCAAACAAACCTAGCTTAACAGCAAGCTAGTCCTCCTTGGTGATTGACACCATGAGCTACTAATTCTTAGTTGACAAAAAAAACAAAGGATAGCAAAGTAACTTCGGCGATTCTCCTGCATGTGGGATGAGTCAAGCTAAATAAGGATGGCGCTTTGAAATGTAACCCAGGTCCCATCGAGCTTAGCAGGCTGAATTTGAAGTGATCAGGAACAGTTAATAACAATAACTAATAGTATATGTACCGACACATTTAGATTTCAAGAAAATTTGGAAACTAGCTGACTATGAATGAAGAAAAAAAACACAGAGAATCCATAAAACCCATAGAAGTACCGATGTTGCCTGGATTGCAGATTGTTTTACGTCGTTGATATGTTACATAAGATATGGTAAGCTAAGGGTAACTTTTAATGCATGCATTGCCTACAGATAGAAATTGTCTTAGCATGTTGTCACGCCCCGAAATTCACTTGCTTGTTTGGTTGGACCTTATGTTGACTATAAATGTTAAATCACTATGAGTATAAATGTAATTAACATAATTTATAAGCCTTATCTAACTGAAATCTAGAGTATCAATAATAACATGATCAGTCTATATTACCAATACTCTCATTCGGTTAAACAGTTTTATAAACAAAATTCTCATCCTAACCTTAAAGATTTACCATTACAACCTTTACATATCAATCTTAAATCTATTCTTCATATTATAATACGAAAACATATATATTCATTAACTTAAAGGTGAATTACGCAATAAGTTTTTATAAAAACTAGCAATATTATTGATTGAGATCGTATTACAAGGTCCAGGTTCTCATCAACTATTTATATTACAAAAGTCATGTAAACTTAATTCAATTACAAATCAACTTCTCACCATGTCTTTAGATGCTCCTAAAACTGGGAAAAAGGTTGTTCAGGAAGTCTTTCTCATATGTATAGGATGAAAGAGTATCACTCTACCTCTATTCTAGGACAAATTTATGATACAATACTGTTAACTCAAACTGAAAATTTGTGTGTGTGTATATGGGAAATAATTTATAGCAAATGTTGAGCATCATTTAGTATACAGGAACAAAATTATACAGTAACAAATTTATCAATTACTCAAAGTCAAGTAAAATATACAGTAACAAAATACCTGCATCATCCTCATCAATAGCATCTTCAGCTGCTGCTTGAGCGTCATTGACATTGGCATGCGGTTCATTGACATGGGCATCATATTCATTATTTTCATCAAACTGTGGGTCATTAGAACTACGCGCACGAGATCTGGATGCTCTATCACCTGCCATAGACTGATGTTCGAGAGGCAACTCACACACAATTTGATCCAATAACTGCAACAAGTATCAAACGGAATTACATTTTCAATGAAAGATGGGAATGCTAACATGGTTACTTCAAAGCAACAAGTTTAATAACAAGCAATCCAGAATTTTAGCTGAAATTTAACAATTGTAATTAATGCACTATATCAAAATGGTGACTTGAACATTAATGCACTATCAAAATGACATTGACCAAATCAAAATGCACTATCTAGTGAGTTACAATAACATTTATCTAACATGACCCTAAAGTTGTGTCTGACTGACTTCACATGCATCATTCTCCATCTTCGTCTCCGTCGTCGTCTCTGTCGTCGTCGTCGTCGTCTTCGTCTTCGTCTTCGTCTTCGTCTTCGTCTTCGTCTTCGTCTTCGTCAAAAATATGTTCAATCATCGATCGTTTGGATCGAGATGTATCCGTTTGAGATCCTTTCTTCCGCCTACTTCGAATTCTTTTTCGTCCATTTTCAACTAATTCAGCATCTACATCATTCCTAACCCAACTTATGTTTTCAATATCAACATCTACAACTGGAGTGATGAAATCTTCATTGTATTTAGGTGACTCTTCACTATCAGAATCTACTTCAGCATCTTCACATAAATCTCTCGGTTTTGTTCGTATAACCACACGCCAATTGCTATCCCTTTGATCATCAACATAAAATATTTGTTGAACCTGAGATGGCAGTACAAAGGGCTCATCCGCCGAACCAAACTTTTGAGAATTTACAAGCGTGAAGCCATATTCATCAGTTTTGACCCCTCTATCACGTGCTAAACTATCATACCACTTACACTTGAATAGAACAACACTGCCAGATCCATAATAATCCAATTCAACAACATCTTCCAAAATACCAAAGTATTCAACTACATCTTCCCTAGGATTTAGGTCTCTAGCAGAGGAATATCCACGAGTAGTTGCTACCACATAAACTCCGCTATTTTGCGTTCTCCTTTTAATCTCACAACTTGCAGTATGGAATCGATACCCATTTACCAAATAACCATCTCCTCTCCTGCCTATCAAATTTGGGCCAAATGCAAGAGCTTTTACTTCCTTAGAAGCAACATTATTCATAGTTGCCATCTACAAAATGGTAGCAATATTATAAGAAAAATTCATCAATTTATTAGTAATAATCATTGCAAAAGCATTAATTAAATTACGCTCAAATATTTTACTACTTACATAATTTTTAAACCATTCAGGAAATTCATGTTTCTTAGCGTTGTCAATTTCCCTTGGAGTCGGTTTTTGCTTACGCTTTCCACGTTGTAACATATACGAATCTCGCCAAATACTACAAAACAATTTTAAAAAATTTAATTTTGTTGGTCAATTTGGTATAACAAAAGTAATTAATATTTAGAACAATTAATGTCATTCTTTATTTACTCACCTTAGATATGACTCGACCTCTGTACAATTGAATAGTACATACAAGTGTGCACTCTTCACATCATTGCCACCTAGACAACAATCTTTGGGGACATTAAGAAATCGACCAATGTTTCTGAATATGGACATATTTGATTCTTCTTGTTCATATCCATCTTCATTTCTTCCAACTCGGTTCCAGCTAGCATTATTTTGCCTCAAATATCTTGAGCAAAATGTAACACATTCATCAGCAATATACCCTTCTACAATTGACCCTTCTAGACGACTTCTGTTACGAATATATCCTTTTAACTTGCCCATGTATCTTTCAAAAGCCCACATTTGTCGATATTTCACATTTCCAGCTATCCTCGCCTCTTCAGCAAGGTGGACACACAAATGTACCATTATATCAAAGAAGGCAGGAGGAAACACCATCTCAAGCTTGCAAAGTATTAACGGGATTTTCTTGTGCAATCGTTCAAAATATTCGGATGTGTTATAATTGAAGCATAATTCTCTAAAGAAGTTACAAAGTTCAATTATTGTTGAGCATGCATGACGAGGCAAGTTAGTACATCGTATTGCTATTGGAAGTAATTGTTGCATTAAAATATGGCAGTCGTGACTTTTAAGACTTGAGATCTTGCCTCCCTTCACATTTACACAACGTGAAATATTTGAAGCATATCCATCAGGTACCTTAACATTTTTCAACACTTGCAAGAAATCATGTTTTTCTTTCTTAGACATTGAGTAGCTTGCAGCGGGCAAAATGTACTTTGAATTGCTTGCTTGCACGGGTCTTGGATGGAGCTCTCTTCTTATACCCATTTCCATCAAGTCCAATCGTGCTTTTAAGTTATCTTTCGTCTTTCCTTGCACATTCAACAATGTCCCAATCAAGCTATCACAAATGTTTTTGGCAATGTGCATTCCATCTAGATTGTGGCGCAACAAAAGTATCTTCCAATATGGCAATTCAAAGAAAATAGATTTCTTCCTCCAATTATGTTTCGAGTCGTGGGGAATAGTTTTTGTGCTTGTGGGTGTCTTCCCAAAAGTGACATTAACTCCATTAACTTGTTCAAGAATATCAAATCTTGTTGGCACCACTGGAGCTTCACTATGGTCACATTCTCCGTTGAATCTCCGTGTATCAAACCTATAACTATGACCCGCCTCCAAAAAATAACGATGCCCGATATAACATTCCTTACTTTGCAATCTACGAGAACGAGTGCTCATTTGGCATGACGGACAAGCCAACTTACCTTTAGTGCTCCAACCAGACAACATAGCAAGAGCTGGAAAATCACTAATTGTCCACAACAATGCAGCACGCATTTGGAACTTTGTACCGGTAGATGCGTCATATGTTTCAACCCCATTACTCCATAGTATCTTCAACTCCTCAATTAAAGGCCGCATGTACACGTCAATATCATTACATGGAGAGTTCGGTCCAGGTATTAACAACGGCATGATAAAATAGTCCTGCTTCATACACATCCATGGTGGTAAGTTGTAGACAACAACTGTCACTGGCCATATACTATACGGTGACCCATGGGTAAAGGGACTCATTCCATCAGTAGACAGTCCGAGCCTAACATTTCGATGTTCTTGAGAGAATGCAGGGCACATTATATCCAAATGTTTCCAAGCTGCAGAGTCAGCTGGATGACGATTCACTCCATCTTTTCGCCGCTTTACATGATGCCACGTCATGTATTTTGCAGTTTCTATAGACATAAATAGCCTCTGCAATCTCGGAATTATCGGCAAATAACGTAATTGCTTCACAGCTACTTTCCTCCTCTTAGCATGTGTATCTTTTTGTGTCTTCTCTGGTACAACCATCTCAGTTTGCTTCCACCTCGGTGCTTTGCAAACTGTACAAGACTCTAATTTTTCATTCTCCCTCCAAAAAAGCATACAATCATTATCGCATGCATCAATCTTCTCATAACCAAACCCCAAATTTCCAACCATCTTCTTCATTTCATAAAAATTATCAGGCAAGTTTGCAAATGCTGGAAATGATGATTTGAACTTACGGAGCAAACCATCAAAGGATACATCACTCCATTTGTTAACATTTTTATGACTGAAAAGCCATACAATGAACAAAAGGACAGTCTCAGTTTCACATCCAGGATATAAAGGTTGATTGGCCTCTGACATGTACTTTTGATATTTTGTAGCTTCAGCCAACGATTCAACACCGTGATCCCTGAATATATCATTTACCATCTCAGGCATACGATGGTCATCTTCAGATTGTGATGGTTCATCGTGAACATCATTAATGCGATCATCCCCAACAATCTCATCTTCCCCTTGATGCACCCAATTCGTGTAGCCAAACATAAATCCATCACAAATCAAATGTTCTCGAACAGTAGATCGAATCTGGTATCGGCCATTCACACAATTCTTACATGGACAAGGAATTTTTCCCGTTTCCATGCCCACTTTTTCGAAACCAAAGTCCAGAAAGCTTTCTATCCCTACAAGATATTCTCTAGAATATCTTGGTAATTCCATCCACCTCTTATCCATGATATTGCTTCCCTAATTCAAATTGAACAACCATATGATTTGTGTTAACATTTCATAATATATTTGTGGTATAATATATTAGACCTATTATTGAATTTTCTGGAGAAAAAAACATTAAAAAATATGTCGGCCAAACGAAAAATGAAAATAACGTCCAAACACATGTTCTGATTTTCTTTTTAAAAAATTTATAAACAATTGCTAAAAATAATTTTGTTTAGATGTCTCATACATAATAATAATTTAGATAAATATTTTTATAAACAAAGTAGATTATTCGAAACAATAAGTTGTAGGAATCTCTTTTTTAAGTCGAGGAAATAAAATTTAAAGAGTTAATATTAACAAATCCGCAAAGAGCCATTAGCAGCTAATTAATGTCCAAAAAGACGAAAAGAGGAACGGAGTTACTATTTATTGGATGTCTTTCTTCACTGGCCACCCAAACCCCGAACAATTTTAGTACACTCCAAGTTGAATATCAAGTAGAGGAAAAGGCTTTCATTCCAGTCATTCGTTCAATGTGGCCAGGCATAAATGGCAATGCTACAGGATCCCCAGTTATGGTTTCTAACATGCGTAAGCGTGCTGTGCAAGCTTCACGTTTTATGCTGCAAATGTTACAGGCTCCCTTGTATGCAAAGGAGACTGGACAGATGGATGAAACTTGCAGCAATAATTCTCCAGAAACTAATGATGATTCTGTGCATGCTTCAAGTGACTTTGAGAATCTAGAGGAAGGACTTGCTATACGCATAGTTGCTGAGGTAGTTTAACTTTGATACACATTGACCATATCAATGTGGCAAACTATACTGTTGTCTTTGGGGTAACATTTATCATTGTAATTGATGGATATGATACTTTAGTAGGATTGGAGGCTTTGGT
Organism: Hedera helix; assembly: GCA_947179155.2. Lineage (NCBI taxonomy): Eukaryota > Viridiplantae > Streptophyta > Magnoliopsida > Apiales > Araliaceae > Hedera > Hedera helix. The sequence continues at coordinate 31,926,370 of OX359272.1, read as the reverse complement.
ACTGTATGCATGTTGGTATGTTGTTTGAGCTATTTTTTCTCTCTTTCATCCCTTTTTAGGCAGCAGGCTTCCATTCAAAGAAGACAGCGGCAGAAAAATCATATCTTTCATCTATTTCTAGAATACTTGCTATGGTTGACTTTCGGTCGTCAGAACAAGGGCCAATAAAGTTAATGAGGCGTCTGATGAATCGCGTGGTTGAATCTGTCTCTTCAGATAAGGAGTTAGTTAAGGAGCTCAAGCGGGTAGCTGAACGTCTAAAGACGGCTGATAAACATCCAGAAGAAGAATTGCAGCCTGATCAGGCTAATGTTATTCTGGGTAAAGTTTTTCCTTCTATTTTTCATCATTTGGTTTTGTCATTTCAAGGTTGGAATATATTTATTTGTTCATTAACTAGACTTTCTCTACATCTAGGAAATAGTTCCAAAACTTATCCAAGGGAAGTAATATAATGTCTAGGAGAATTGAATTTTCATCTAATCTTTACTTTTAAGTGTGTTGGTTGAGGATTGTTTGGTTTGCTTAATTAGAAGAAAGAATAAAATTATATTTTTGGACATATTGTCTGGATGTTTAGTTTATTTTTGTGGTAAAAGCTGAAAGTACATGAGAAAGGGGAAAATAAACATAGAGATTTGACAAAGCATGTAAAAGCTTAAAATGTACTTATTTCTCTTTATTCTAGACGAGGGGAAAGGGAGATTTGAACAAGATTTCTTAGATCATTTGCAGATTACGCGTTCTTGAGTTGGAAATATTAAACGAGGATCTCTCTTTCTCAATAATGTAGGTTTTGTTTTGCTCTAATATAATTTCGTGTGTACTTTAGGGAGGTTGGAACTAGAACTTAAACTTGACAAGGATGAGTGCACGGATAAGGCACCTTATATGTTTAACCAATTCTATGGAGCCGATACGGCACCTTATATGTTTTCTTAGTTTAATCCAAAATGTTCACGCACGTCAAATACAAAGCACCCTCTATTGTAGTACCCGCCAATAGGCAATAAATTAAACTTATCATTAAACAATCTACAAAATGACCTCTGTTATTATCCTTGGTGAATGCTACCAACAAAATTAAATTAGCTAGAATATAATTTCCGTAATGTATTGTTTGCTCAAGAATCTTACCTTCAAGCTCATCAACCTAACCTATCAGATTGAATTAGTCAATGACTAGCCAGTAGCCTGCCAACTGAATTCGTCTGTCACTTTTGGGATGAATCAGTCTCACTTCAAAACAAAGACATACAATATACTATCAACATACTTGACTTCCACCAAAAAACAAAGACAGGAAATTTTGAAGATTAAACCACCAAAAAACAAAAAACAAAAACATCAGACACTGAATATACTATCCACATACTTGAGTTCAAAATGTAAGTAGCTAAAGCTGCAGGCATACAATAAAGAAACTAAAGCCAAGCCTAAATTGCAGGCATACAATATGAAAATAAATTCTGAAATTCGTACCTTCAACCAATTCAGACCCAATAGTGGAATAGAGGATGCCAAATTGAACCCAAACAATGGAAGACAAATCGGACCCCAATCGTGGAAGACAAATCAGACCTAGATCGTGGAAGCCAAATCGGACCAAATTAAATCAACCCCAAATCGTATAATCGTGTGGACTATGAAGGAATTTTGGGAAAACAACTCAATCCATGCAGGAGGGATGAAGATTTGGGGGTTTTTAGCTCAAGATATCCTTCATCGATGGTGCGGGTGATTGAGCTACGATGGCATTTTGGTTTGCTGCTGATAAATGGAAATTGTGAGGTTTTGGGAGATTTTGGTTTTGGCAGAATATTTTGGGATTGAGCGGGGAAAACATTGAGGGAGCGAGCCAATATTTTTTTGGAAGAAGTAATCGACAAATAAAAATTGATGTATACAGCGACGGCCATGTAGTGCGCGTCGGTATATATTATTTTTATACCTATATAGCGACCGTCAAACCGGGACCGTCGCTATTTTATCTGTTTTTAGACCTCTACAAAGACGGCCATGTAATGACCGTCGTTATATATTAATTATAGCGACGTTCACTACATGGCCGTCGCTATAAAATATTTTTTAGAAATATAGCGATGGCCAACCTCGACCGTTGCTATATTTAATCTATAGCGACGGTTCCGCCCCGACCGTCGCTATATGTCGTCGCTTTATCCTGATTTTCTAGTAGTGATAACTGGTAGAAGCGAACTAGGCAAGTTTTTCAGATATTATTGCTATGTGTATAACTGTTGTGTGTGCACTTGAAGCATGTGAGAATTTGAATTAAATATGTTTTTGTGAAACCATATGAGGTGTGTTGATTATATATAATAGAAATCTTGAATTAATTGAATAAGTTGAACTGTATATCATGTATTCATTCCAATGCATGATCAGTATGTTGCATAAATAAATGCAAAGCATGATGCATTCATATAATGTAATGTATGAAGCATGAGTAACATTATAAACATGAACTATGTGTTATGTGCTATCTGTTAGACTTGCTGAGCCATCATGCTCACTCTTGCCTAAACCAACATTTTCAGATAGTGCAAATTATTTGAAGTTCTCGATAAAAATCAAGGAACAGAAAAACATATTACTTTCACCGAAGATCTAAGTATTTGTTGTAGATATTAGTCCGAATTGGACAGGTAAATGATTGTGTAGTATAAGACTTTAGTTGGTATGTTATATGAGTGTTAAATACACAAGTTGATTGTAATATAATGTCGTATCATGTATGATATTAAGACATACTAGGAATGTATAAAGATTTCGATTCTGGAATAGAAAGAGATGTTGTAAAATTGTAAATAAATGGTTATTTATCAATTATAATATTATTGTAATTCATGAACAATAAGGAAAATGTTGTACTCGTGTTGAACCGGATCCGAGGTACAAGGAACCCGGATTTGGGGTCGTCACAATAATAAAATATAAAAATTCCTATTTATTTTCCTTTTCCAATTTGCATTTGGAATTCTTTAAATAAATCCTCTAATTTATGTGGTCCACACGGAATGAAAGGGAATTGGCTGAACATGCACTTCCTTGTTATTGTTAGAAGGGGGGCCCACCACTGTAGGATAGCAACAAGAAAAGAAACTGTTGACATGCGCATAACTTCTGTATGTCCGACCGCGCATGGCGCGTGTTTCTACCTCCCAAACCACTACCACACATTGTGCGACATGCTATCCACTTCTACTGGCCAAACGACATCGTCCCTCTTCGTACGACTCATTCTCCTTATACGTGCATGGCGCGGACACTCATCTTCACTTTATTTACAGCTTTGCCATTAGCCATTAATTTTCCTACAAAAATAAATATAAATTGAATAAAAATAATATAAAAATACTAATAATAATAATAATGCATAAAATTAAATAAATTACCTAAAGCACTAAACGTATTTAAACACTCACAAATAATTAAGAATAAAAATACCCAATAAATAAATATAAAATCGACTTATCAACTTGTACTATTCTTCGTATTCTTTCCGTATTCGTCTCGTATTAGCGAATAGTAATCTCCAGAAATTATTTTCGATAAAAATTTTATTGGTTAAAATATATTTATTGTCCGTAAAAACACTATTCAGGAATGTGAAATTTCAAAAAAAAGAAAGATGATTTTTGCGTGAATAGTGTTTTTGGCATTTTTCTTTAGAATTTTTTTTATTAGTTCCCTGGTATCTATTTCTTATATTAACGGTATTCCGTGAAACAAAAAGTTAAAAATATGCGGAGCATTTTTCTCGTGAATAGTGATTACCGCTCATTTTTTGGAAAAAAAACTTTTATTCATTATTACATGTTTTTACTTTGTATGAACGTCATATCTTGAAACGAAATGTCAAAAAAATGTACACGTTTTTCTATGGAGCCTAGGTTATATCTTTAGGGTTTAACCTTAGATTAGGTTTTAACCCTAGTTTAGGTTTTATATTCTTTAATCTTTCAAGATCATACTAATAATTTTAATTAAATTTTGGGATCTCACAAATACTACCATAAATTCGTAGAGTAACACTATTATAGATTCAAAGAGTAATTCAGAATCGTTGATTAACACTTCAACATATTCATAAAGTAACTCTTAGAATTGTAGAGTTACTCAGCAAAGAAGAATAATTAATTTTACAAATAACAATGCACCTTTTTATATGCTCCACTTTTGGTATAACACAATATATAATTCCTACTTGAATTATATAATTTTTTTCTCTTAATTTCCTTGTAATAGACTACCAAAAGAACCTTTAATTTCATCTAAATTTAATCAATTAATGAGCCCAAAATTAATCAAAAATCATTGATGAAAAGGTACATTTAACACTCAATACATTACCTCTCTTGCTCCTTCATCAGTTGATTTTTTTAGATGGTGGTTTGAGCTTGTAACCCTTTTAATGTTTAAGATATGGGCCCTATGGTCATGGTCAATTTTCATCTATGCAGTAACTATAATTAGGTTCTTTTTTATAGTTATCGTCGTAGGAATTTCATTGTGGCTAATCAAAAAGGCATTCGTCTTTATTTTAAGTTTTTAAATGCCAAGTTCCAAGTTCTTTGGTTTCTCTTCAATCTTGTCTACTCCTTTTGTTTAAATTGAAAAAAAAAACTCCTGGGGGGAGAATTCAAAATCGACTCTGATGATGCTCTAAGAGATAGTTTAAGAACTAACATTGTTATGGCTTGTTGATTTGATTTCTAATATGGACATTTAGAATTTCTTTCAGCATTAATTTTACGTGTAATTTCTTTCACTCTCAATCTAGGCTTCACTGATGTTATAGTTGAAACTTACTCTTTATCTCTAACAATATAGTAGCTTGTGCAAAGCAGAAGTTTAGTGTGAATGCCAAAAAAGTCTACACTAATCTATTACTATGTATAAGAAAGCAAATAAAGATCTTATCGAAATTACCTGAGTCAAGTTAGTTAGTAATCGAGTTAATACCAAGTTAGTCTGAGTTCACCTCTATTAATATAATATATATCATGTTCATAATATATCAAACTTTTTGTATCCTTTGTTTTAATATACTTGCAACTCTTCGATATCATCCACACTAATATTATTTAGACTTAAATTATAATATCACATGACACACACTACAATTTTAAATTATATTATTTATACTAATATGTGCCTTGCACGAGCTATCGATCTAATTAATGATCATTATATGAAAATTAATAAGTTTATCATTTTCTCGATTTTGTTAAAACCATTTAAAGTTAAAACTGTGAGAGTACATTAAGATAATACAGATAAATATCTAAGAAATCCAAGAAATTAGTATAAGATTAATAGAATTATAATATGGTTGATGAAGGTTAATTTAAAAGGAATGATTCATTGGAAGAAATTTTTGTAACCATCACACGTTTATTTCCTCTCAATTAAAGAGCTTACATAATGTTGATAATTTTGTTGTGTGTATGCAAATAAATAAAAGACTAAAGTATAATTTGCACCCTAAACTTTACATGTCAAACACTTCTCACATCCCAATCTTTAATAGGTATGTACTTGCACCCTAAACTTTTATTTTTCGTATTAAGTTGCACCTTTTGAACATTTTACAAGTCACTTTTGACCAGGAGTCCCGGTATTCACTTGAAACAATACCTGTGATAAAGGTAAAATTGTTTAAACACTTCACCCCTTATAGAAACTGAATATCCTCTTCATCCTTTCATTTCTCTTATGTGTTCTTCATTCATCCTCAGGGAATTAGATCGACTCTCCATTTTTAATGAATAAGTAAATTCCTAATAACTCAATCAGAATACTACAATAAATGTTTAATCCTAGAGTACTCCATTTTCAATTCACACAAAATAAATTGCTTATTCCATTTGACCAGTTGTCAAAAGATGGGGGCTTTGGTGGTGGCGGTGTTGCTGGTGATGTTGATAAAACTCTAACATATGAAAGAAAAAAAACCTTCTTCATATGGGTGGTGGGCTGCCATGAAATGAATGCAGTGCAGATTTTGACGGCGAGGCTAAAATCGTGGATCCACTGTGACGTTCTTAAATTTGGGCTACCTTAACCTCGGGTTCGGTACTCATGGTACTACACATACATGAAATATGTGTAGGCACACTTAGAAGGGGAGGGGGATTGAATAAGTGTGTGGGTAAATAGTATCTAATTTTTACAAAGTACTAAATTAAAACAGTTTGTAATGCAGTATGGTGGATAATGAAAACAGTTTACTGAGTCTGAGAATTAGTCTGCCGGATAGAATTTTTAGTCTGTTGAATAAGTAAATAGTTAACTGTATCGTGATTTAGTCTGTTGAAAATAGAAACTATTTTCTATACAAGAACTTTAACTTCCTATATATAAAAACAGTCTACTGTATTAAAGATTTAACTTATTATATATTTGGTACAATGAACCGTTTAGAATATGTTAATATATATTAAAAACTTAAAACATGCAACACGATAAATATCAAGCAATCACAAAAACACCACGATTTTTTACGTAGTTCGGCCACTAACCTCTATTCTAGTGGCCTACTCCATGTCCAATAGTAATTGATATTGGAGACTTCTTTTATTTATAACTTTTTCAAATACACTTTTACAATTCAAATTCTCAAACTTTGAGGACCTATCCTCCATGAGCACTTATACCCTTTGAGTACACTTACTCACTAAGCTTTTAAGCTCCCTTAGAATTTAATTGTAAAACTACCTAGCCCAATCAGTTTAGACAACACAAAATATAAATGGGTTACAAAATAACTATGATCAAAGCAAAGAGAGATAAATCAATTCAAGGCTCAAATTCTATATGCAATGATCAACTATGAGAGTAAGAGATATCACCAATAAAACTCATTATATAAGGATGCTGAAAACTGAATTTAGATGCTTTGATTTTAATCTTTTCAGCAGTGCAAGACTTTATCCGAGAGAATAACAATTTAAGCCGAGAGGATGAAGCATAAAACTCAATAGAAACACTTGTATATTGTATCTTATCTCTGTTCAGTGTATCCATTGTATATAACTTTTCTTAGTCGTTTGACCCATACATGGTAAGTTACCATTTTAATCAATCACAAATTATCACAAATCTGTTTAGACATAAATTTCAGCAAAATTATGTTCAACAGGATTGATATATAATACCGTTAGCTTTGACTGATTTATTTTTCATCAATCACCTTAATTGATATATGAAGGGTATTTAATTTCATTAACTAAGATAATTCCTCAATTAATTAATCTAGCTAATACGAAAACTATAATGCTTAGTTCTCTTAATTTGAACAAGGAAACATTTGATTGATATAATCCTATAATTTTCGATTCAGTTAAGATTAACATGGAAATTCCAAATCATTAATTGATATGATTATAAATGGAAGATCCCAAATTCTGTTTAAGCTTTTTAGTTTCAAACCGTGATTGATTATTTCCTTTTATAATTGCTTTTGAAAATTCAAAATTGGTTTCCATGTATGCAATGCAATCTAAGAGCCTTGATTGAATTTAAAACTCTAGCTAAGATCTTACATTGATTCCAAAGAGTCGATTTGAAATCTGTCTAACTTTAATAATTCTGCAGACTCGATCCAACTTGGTTATATAGCTTGCTATATGACAGTTTCTGTCTATCACAATTCAATCCAGTTTGCAGCATGATGTATTGATCCAATTCAGTTCACATCTTGATGTATTGATGCGTATAACTGATTTCACATTCAGGATGCTATATAGCCTGTTACATAATTAGTATATAATACAAGAACTTAGTATTCATATAAAGTCATCATTAAAACACAAAGATGGAGTGTGACCAAGTCAACAATACATACCCATAAATCATCATTTATTAACTTAAGACATAATTTAAATACATTATCCTTAATACAAAAGGCTTACTCTACTCCCATGTTACTATAACATTTACAAATTACAACTTCACAAATTACAACTTCAAAAGACATAATATTAATAAGTCTTATTACACATTGCTACAAAACATAAACAAATGCATAAACTACGAAATTATCTATTCAGTTGCTTTTCCATTTTATTTTATTTTTATCTTTACCAGATCCATTGGCCTTCTCGGGCTTAGCTAAAATATTATGTTTAAGTAAATGTGAGCAATTAAGTCACTCAACAAGTATAATACAATTTAAGAACATAATATCTCATGAATCAAATATTTTTGAATAACCTTCAACAATTTTTAGATAATTACAACGATGTTTGAATAATAAAAACAACATTCTTTAGGTTTAAAATCACTAACTTTCATGCGGAATGGTCATAGGACTAAGAACTCTTGATGGATATTAACAATCACATAGACTGCTAACTCCGGGTAAGTCATGAGACCCCATTATTCTAGATGTGTATTTTAGGGGATCAATCTATCATACCCTATATTGGGCACAACATAACCATCTAATTTAAGCTTTAACCAAAATCATAATGTCTAATTATCTAGCTTTTAGTTATCCCTACTATGAGGGTTGTTCGTTCTTAGCTTTTTAACATAGGATTTTGCACCAAACAATTTGGATTGGATTAGCTTTAAAGAAATCATTTTGAATTCAATAATCATATCTCAAAGGTCTATTTGAAACAAATGGCATAGACTTACTTGGCTAAAAAATTCATGCATAACAAACTTTAGTCTTTAAAACAATTCCACAATTGAACAAGCTTTTCAAAACACTTAAGTGCAAACATGACATTCATACGAAATTTATGAATTTAAGAATAAGTTTGGTTAGAATACTTGGCTCTTTCGTCCATTAACGCCAATAAATTATTATCGTCTTCCTTTAATCTTACATTTAATAAGTTGTCTACCAATTAGTAGCGTACGGACCCACATGTTAATTTACTAATCACATAAGTACTTTTGTACTTCATTTCCAATTCAGATACTTTAGTTAATCACATAATCATATCTGCATGTCCTTTAATAGCTCGGTCACTTTATAATTCTTACACATTTTATCTGGAATTTAAAACTATTATTTTTTTATCTTGACAACCCGACTAAGTTCGAACCACCCCGGTTAAACCGATCCGACCAACCCGACCCAATCGAAATTGGATCTGATCCGATATGGATCCGACCCAACCCAACATAACTTGACCCATACCCTACCCGATATAGGCTGACTCGACTCGGCCTGCCGACCAAACCCGACGTGCCCAGTGCCAGGTATTACCCTAGAGCGGCACACCCCGCGCTAGGTATGCAAAATCACACAAATGTACCGGGCGCGGCCCGCGTCAAGATTTTCATTACAACAACGCACCCAATACCACTTGACCAGAACTTTTTGTTTATCTTAACTTGTAATTTTTTGAACACTTAGCTTCATTTGATCATATCTTATCATTTTTAACATATTACACTTTTCAAAAATTATCAAAAACATATGAGGTTTCGACTACATCCGATTTTTCGAAAACGTTATTTACGTTTAGTTGATCGTTACGATTCATTTAAAATACCTTTATTTTAACGATTAACATACGTTAACCTCATGACTCATAAAACCCCATAACACATTTTCACCAAGATTGACCACTAGATCAACATCTTGGTGATCAAAGCTTTAAAACACCCCTTTCATTATCTAGGCCTTTTACCAAAAATCATTTCATGGTTCATACATACAACTTTATAAACTTAGTATGTTTTTTTTTCTCACATAACAAAATGGATAATCAACATATCTTATATATCTATGAAATACTCCTGTACATCTTCAACATATGTCATCAAACTAGGTTTTTCCTATTGAAAATAACATTATTGAAACTAGGGTTTCAAAATATCCAACTCTTGTGATTTCTTTTAGTTTGAAAATTATACATGAAATCTATCCAAATAAACACATATCTATTGTGACGTCCCAGATTTTTAACAAGATTTCTAAATAAGGATCTTGGTTAATTAAATAAGGGTTAGAAGTTAAAACCTAGTTTGCAATGACATAAAGTGTAAATAAGTGATTAAATTTAATTTATTATTTATTCAATATGCTAATAATGACTTGTGACGACTCCGAATCCGAGTCCCTTGAACCTCGGATCTGGTTCATCACTGTACAACCTTCTTCTTATCGTTCATGACATACAACAATATTATAATCGATATATAATCATTTATTTAAAACTTTACAACATCTATTTCTATTTCAGGATCGCAATCTTTACAAATTCCTAATATGTCTGAATATCATAGATGATACGAGTTCATTCTATTATAATCAATTTGAGTATTTAAACACTCAAGATACATACTACCCATTTCTTATAATTACATAATCATTTTACCTGCCAATTCGGACTCATATCTACAATAGTCGTTTAGACTTTTGGTGAAAGTAATATGTATTCCTGTTCCTTGATCTTTATCGAAAATTTTGAATGTTTTGCACTTATCTAAAAATGTTGGTTTTATAGCAAAGGTGAGCTCAACAGCTCAACAAGTCTAACAGTTACGCATAACACATTACATGTTTCACATGTTATACATATTCTACATTTTATTCTTATATCATGCATTTTATGATTTTCATTTTATGAATACTTCATACTTTTTATGCATCACATATAATAAACAAATAGTCTCAGGCAATTCATGCTTCATACCTTGTACATATTTCACATGTAATCATACCTCATGCTTTTCATATATCACAAATATCATCAATATATCTTCATATAAATAATTTAATATCAAATTATAGCATAGCAATGCACATACGAGCAAGTTCTAAAAAACTTGTCTACTTCGCTTATACCATTTACGCTTATTTTGCGTCTTTCGTTCAACCTACAATTTATATATGAAATTGACATCATCATTAGTTATAATGACTATTACTTAGTCTTTATATAAGACTTCAACTTCAAATTATTAACTCTTAAGATGTCCGACAAACAAACCCTTAAGTTTTCGAATAAAAACCCTAGCCCAAAATATAGTTCAGACATATCGGGTATGCTTAACCATCTTATGCCTTCACTATACGTTCTTCGCACGACCCACTTTTAATAAGTTGTCTAAATTAATCACAAATGGACTATTTATATTGATTTAATTCAATTAAACTTTCTTCTTTTATATAACTTAATGATTTAAACATTTAATCATATACCAAATACCTCAAAATATTATCTACCTTTGATAATATACAACTACATTCAAATATTGTTAACCATTTAATAATATTTTAATTATTTATTAATATTATTAATCATTTAATAATATTTTAACCTCTTATTAATATTATTAAGTATTTAATAATATTTTAATCACTTATTAATATTATTAACCACTTACCATTAATTATAAATCATTTAATGATAAATTACAACCTTGGTAATAATTAAAGAATTAAACAATTACACGCAAATTGTTTACTCACTTTATTATCCTTAATTCCTTCACATTATTTATTTAATATGAAATAAATAAATAAATAATTAACTCAATTAACTTTACTTGTTATTTAGCATTGCATAAATAATTATCTCATTAACCTTAATTCACTTTAATTATTAGTTAATATCAATTAAATAATAATTAATTAATTAACTAACCTCATTTATTATTTAATATTAATTAAATAACAAATTATCATTTTATTCATTTTTATCTCCTTTAATTATTATTTAATGTCCTTTAAATAATAATTAAATAATTAATTATCGCATTCAATTGTACGGCCTACAAGGTATGTGAGATTAACATAATCATTAGTCCTAACATCTTTATATAAACATAAGACATTGATTTTACAAGTTTATCTTAGGTTTTAAGTCCCTAACGGTGTTTCGTTTAGACTTTTCATTAACCAACAAGTTAAATCGGAGTTCCGACTTGATAAAACTTTAAAAAACCAAAATTTTGACTTTTTAAAACTGGACCAGCGGTGGCGGCTTTGGTCTTAGGCTTATCTGAGCGCTAATGGCACTCGTTTTAGTTGCCCGGACCTCTGTCACTAAAACTGCCATAACTTTTTCAGTTCAAAATATTTTGGGGTGATTCTTAAGTCCATTCTCATTAGAATTTATCCCTCTACAACTTTTCTTTAGACCACAAATCTAAATTCCAAATGGTTTTGGACTCAAAACGGCTTATAAGGACAAAATAAAACTAACTTCATCAATCCTTAGTTCGATTGGTTCAAACATGATGCTGCAAGTATTATTTGCTAGACCATCATGTTTTATGACCCTACATACATCATATGCTTATCATACATCATATATATAACTTTCTAGCCCTATAAATCAATTATTCAACTTGTATATTTCAAACTACAACAATAATTAAAACCTAGTTAACTAAGGTTTTACCGGTAAATTAGTATATGAACTTTTCTTCCATTTATTTGCATACCACACATATAAATACTTGTATTAAACATAATACACCATGAATCTACCTATATATCATAGATTTAGACTTATAGATCATCAAAATAAGTTTTGATCGGTTAAAAATATATTTTGACCATAGAAATGAAAAGATAAAGGTGTAGATCGAACACTTTTAAACCTTTTTGACTTAGATGTTCTCCTTCTCTTGGCTATGAACTTTGCTAGAGACTCCACCTTGGCTCCTAGATATACACCTCTAGTGTAATATCTCTCAAGACTCTCCAACAATACTCTCACTTCTCTCTAAAAATAATAGCAAGAATAGAAATGACCAACATTGCACATGTGTTGGTGATTTCTATTTATAGAACTCTAGGAACACATCATTAACTCCTTAATCAACTAGCATTGGTGAAATTAAGACTATAATCTTGCTTACTATTACTTGAATGACCACTTGATAGACATTTTGAATGACCACATGAATGACTAGGGTGGTTAGGGGTTGCTTGAACTACTTTGCACTCAAAAATCATCCAACAAGCAAACTTCACATCAATGTAGGTCCCAAAATTCGGGATTTGCTTTTATTTTACACCAATTTGGCTTTATTTTTATGTCATATATAATTATATAAGCATTTATATATATATATATACACCAATATATGTATACACATTCACTTATACTTGCACAATACTTGCACTTTTCTCATATTTGACCATCATTTGACTTTTAAAATGTCACACATCAATTTGAACACAAGCAACATATCACCAACCCTTAACCTTGGTCACTCAATACCCAACTTTAGTTAAAGTTCATCTTATTTATATATACATATTTATATATCTCCTAACAATTAACCACAATGTGGTTAACTCTTTATATTCAAATGACTTAGGTTGGTCCACACACCCAACCATGATCTTAACTCATTATATAAATAGATATACTTATTTTATCATTTTTCTCAATTAACCAATGTATGGTTAATTCTCTACAACATCCAACCCATGGTTACCTACCAATTTTATCTTGGTAAATTATCTACACACATAATTGTATCTATAATATTCTTTCTACAACTAACCTATGCATAGTTAAATCTTTAATTTATTTACTACCTAGGGTTAATCAATTAACTCCTCTATAGTTAATTATCATCATCACATTCATTCACCTAGAAATTAACCAATGTTTGGTTAATGCGCTCTATTGCCTACCAATTAGGGTTATTCAATTAACCCTACATTAGTTAATTATCTACCCTTAACAATACTTGAAATTTATTCTCCTAACACATTGTCCAACACTTGACTTTCAAATGTTTAGGCTACATAGTTTACCTTTCATTGGGCTCTCTTATTTAAATTGTTTAGGCTACACAACACAACTCACACATCTTTTATAACTTGGGCTAGGTAATTAATTCAATTGGACTTCCACACTATTACATACAATACTTGCCAACATAATTTAATTAGACTTATATTATTTATCAATTAACATAATACTAATTTAATTACCCATATTCATATAAGTATTCTCATATTGGGTTAACACACATAATTCTTTTGAGCTAGTCCACTATTAGTAATTAAATTACTTGGACTCTTCATGAGACTAAATCCTTAAATTTATTTGGACTTCCTTATAATTACCGACATGACTTAAAATAATTAACATATTGGCTTGCTTTAATTCATTATTGGACTCTATATAACAACTTAATAATTAAGTTAATTACTTAATTAATTGACTTCTTAATATTGTCATTCTAGACAAACATTCTAATTTTTCTATAACTTTAACTCATAACTAATATAATTAACCTAATTAATTATATTTCACAATATTCATTCTTGCTTCATATTAAAACTAATTAATTTATTAGTTTTGTTGAGTATTAATTTGCTCATCTTCTTATTTAGCTAAAAAGCACATTTTAGGTATAGTTGTATTAATATAACCACCATCACTTCTTAATTGAATTTATTTTCTTAATAAATTCTCCACAGGCATTATTATAATATTTTCAAATTAAATCCCTAATAAATAAATTAAGTTAAAAAAAATATTTACTCATTTTCTACACATCTTACTTCTCCCACTCTATGCTTTAAACCTTAAACTTTAATTGATCATTTAAGATTTTATCTACAAATCTTATAAATATTTGGGGTATTACATGACTTATGTGGTTGAAAGTGTAAAGAGAGACTCTTGATGTAAAAAGGAATCTATAAAGCTTATAAGGATCAATCACTAATTTAAGGTACATTAGTAGCTTAATATTTATTGAAATTTTATATAATATAAATTATTATGATTTAATAAAAATAGACTGGATTAAAGGCGAAAAATAGATTGTAATACCTATGAGTAGGTAGTTAGAAAAGAATTATTGTAAAATATTTTAGTGTGTCAGAATGTGATAGATTAAATATATGTATATAGATAAATATATATATTTAATCTAATGAATAAAAGGAAAATCAAGATTTAAAGAGAAAAGTAAAATAATGAAAGAATATGTAAATTAACCTTTAGTTATAAAAAAAATAACTAGCTTGATGAATAGGCCTTGAGAGGCTAGGTTACGAGAATGACAAGGTCATGTATGGCAGCATATGCAGAAAATAAGGACCAGTTTAACCTAATCGGTGTATTAGGAATTAACAAAATAATAAGGATTATGATTTTTGAATATTTGAAAATTTATTAAGGAATTAATATTAATTGATTGAAATGAATTAGGTATTTATATGACGTGTAAATACATAAGGTAATACTCTCAAATATAAGTAAAAGGAATGTAGAATACATGTATGACGCAAATTATCATATGTATATTAAGTAAACGAATGTAAGGACATAAAAGTCGTAAAATGACTATATGAGTGTAAAAGGGATAAATGATAATGAATTTTGGTAATTCGGTCAAGATTCGCTTTTTGAGAAAGTGATTTAGGGAAATAAGTGTGCAATTCGACTATTTGAGATGTCGGGAATTCAAATTGATTGAATGTGGAACCGAGAATGTTCGTAAGAAATTAAAAACGTAATTATAATTATGTAAAAGTTATTTAATCGATCTACGATTAAATGGCTAATTAAGCTACTAAATGAGACTACGTGAACGTAGCACAATGGAAAACGAATGACCTAGTAGGACGATTAAAAGAAAAAATAATTTAAATGAGCATGAAATGAATTAATGGGTGAAATGCATAAAAAGTTCCTTTAAAAGGAAATTAGGAAGAAAAAGAAAATCTAGCTAAATTGGCTTTTGACCAAAATGTACTCAACAATTTAGTTAATGAACTTTGTGTCCTAAAGAGCAAAATGACCAAAATACCTTTGACAAATTAGGTAATGATCGTTGTGTCCCAAGAGGCGAAATGACAAAAATACCCTTGACTAATTATTTGAAATGACCAAAATATCCTTGGATGGGTTAACCATGATTATTATACTTAACCAAGCGTAGTTAAGTCTCATAATTTAAGCAATAATCAAAAGAAGTCTTCTTTATTCTTTCATTTGCTGGAAATTATGCCCTAAGAGAGAGAAAGAGCAAGGAAGTCATGAAAGCTTGAGAGAGAAAGCTTGATAAAGCTAGAAAGGATGGTTGGATGATTATGGAGCAAGAAGAAAAGAGGAAAGCCTCAACACGGTGAATCTTCCTGTGAGGATCCGAATTTTCTTAATAATATTAAATGAGAATTTAATTGATAAAATTATCAAGGTTGTTTAAATTAATTATTATTTTATGTGATTTAAGGTATGTGATGAGATTTAATTAGTAAATTAAATCTGTACAGAGATCATGACGAAATGTGTTAATAATTGAAAAGAAAATAAATTGTTTAAAAACAATTTATGAAGAATAAGAGAAATTTCTTGTAAAGGCACAATAAAATTATTATGGAAATACGAAAATTATTATTTAAATAATGTTAAATGGTAATGTGAGATATGTGAATTAGATGTGTATATATATACATTTGTATATATAAATAAGTGTGCATGTTTAATTGATATATTTAATTAGTAATTATAAATGTTATTAATTATGGAAATTAAGGGATTAATAATTAAATTAATCCAATTTTAAATGAAAAGCGAATGGGGAAGTTAATAAAATTGTAATTATTGATTTTAGATTTAATTAAGAATTATGGTGGAAATTTAGAAATTGATTGAGAAGAAATGTAATTATATAAATTATATAATAATAAATTATATAATTTATATAAGAAAATTAAAGTGATGTATAAAGGAAATTATAATTATATAAATTATATAAGGATAATTATATAATTTATATAAGAGTATTAGAATAATGAGAGAATTAATGAATGTATAATTATTGATTATATAATTAATTAATAATTATGGAGGAATTTAAGAAATTATTTAAAAGGAGAATGTAATTATATAAATTATATAATATTAAATTATATAATTTATATATAAAGAAATTAATGTGAATATTAAAAAAATTGAATAATAAATAAGAAAAAGGAATGTTTTAAGTTATTACAAATTATATTTATTTATAATGGAATTTTTATGATGTTTATGAAGATTAATATTTCAGAAACGTGAACATGTTAATGTAACATGATGTCCAAATAACGAAGTGAAAAATTACGAAAAATAATTTTTATATGTTATATGAATTATTTTATGAATTTTGGAAGTATAAATTACCTCATGCAATTACATGCATGGCGTTATGCGTGTACAAAATTTATCAAGTAAAGTATCCAAAAAAGGTATAAGTATTATTTATAAATCATGATATGATTTTTAGTGAATTAAAATAAATATTTTATATATTATATATAAAATATTTATTACATGAAATAATTACGTAATGTATAAAATACTTTAATTATGCATGATTTTTTTTATGTGACTTATCCGAAATTGCATGGCGGTGGAATTGTTGGGTGAATTCAAAATAGTGAAATGTGCAATTATAAAAGGAAGAGAAAAGAAAAAGAAAGAAAAGCAAAAGAAAAAGGAAGGAAGCAAAATAAAATAAAAACACTCTTTTTTGTTCCTTCTTCCTCCCAACCGAGAGCCACCACTACTTCACCGGCAACCACCATAGCCACCACCATGGGAAGGAGGTTTATGCCATCAAAGGAAGGATTTTTAAAGTCAAAGAAGGTTGATCGAGTTAAGGGTTTGAGCTATCAATTTAAATAACAGGATGACAGGCAAATTCTTCAGTCCTTTAATGTTAAATGTTGTCTGTTATGATATGCTAATACTTGTTTAAATGCATATAAATTATGTGTTATATGATACGTGGATAATATGACAATTATGTGTACTTTGTGCAATGATGTAAGATATGTTGCTATAGTAGAAGCACAAGCACATGATGTATGACACACACTGAGCATGTTAAGGTATGTGTTATGTGAAACATAAACTGTTGAACTTGCTGAGCCATTGTGCTCATTACTTGCTTAATAAACATTTTTGCAGGAAAGAGATAAATTTTAAGAATTTCGAATTATGTAGAGACGGTTTACCATGGAAGGTTGTGACTGTGATTGTATTTTTTTATATATTATAAATCAATGTGGATAAATTGCCAAGTTACTTTGATATGCTATATGTACAGATAAGCGGGTCTGAATATAATAAATATAGTTTAAATTGTGAACTATAATTGTTCTATATGAATATTATGATAGACTACTATGTGTCTGATGATGAATCATTGCAAAGAATAGTAGTATGGATATGAATGATATTAAAATTTGTATGCCGAACTTTATGATACAAGAAAGAAAAGAAAAGTAAAGGTTGCGATCTAGGGACTAGGATCGAGACAATAAATTTTAAATGTCAAATATTTTAATGCAAGGATTGAGAAAAAGAAAAGAAAAATTCATACCGCAAAATTGATACTTGATCAATTTTAAAATCAATTAATGGATGAATTAAGGTGATTAAAGATTTATTAACGGACCGAAATTTGGACGTTAATAACATAATGTTTAATAAACACGAGATTTAAGGGAATAAAGTGGGTCGAATTTTGGGGTCGTTACAGTTGGTATCAGAGCCAGAGGTTATAAACCTTAGGTAAATGATACCTTAGGCTATAACCTAAAGTAAGAAAGAGTACGGTTAATTGAGTGTTCTGAAAACTCAAGCGTATGGTAAACACGTGACTCATGATTATATGATGGAGCCCCTTTAGCGAATGGGCGATTGTGGCCTGACTAGGACAATCTCTTCAACCATATGATTATGGTAAGTTCCTGAGTCCAAATACGTGATAAGTTTGATGAACATGGGGGAATTAAAATAGAAAGATATAAGTTAAGAGATACAGTTCTCTAATATGGATTAAAGTGAAGGAAATATGAAAGATAGAAGATTATTAGAAAGGTATAAAGATGTTGAGAAAGATCTGGACGAAGGTAAGGAATTGAGAAAATTCATAAGTTTAATTAAAAATATATCTGAAGGAATAATTAAAATGATTCAAAGATAAATCTCAAAGAAAATCAGGGGACACCTGATTTAAGCAATAAAGATGAAAGGTAATCTAAAGAGCATAGAAAGATATCATAATAATATGATCAGGAACAGTAAGAGGATCGTACTACGATACGATCACAAAATAAGGAAAGTGAGTAAGGAATAGATTGTAAAGCAAGATGATGGGATCAAGTGAGAATGTGAAATAACAGAGAGACCTGTTAATGGTCCAAAAGGTATATAGTACTATGAAATAGTACAAGAAGAATTCAGAGAATGACGAGACATGAATGACAGAAATGTTATGATAAGGGGGCAGGAAGCTTGGGTACGAAATTTCAATTGAGGACTCACGTGGTGATTGAGTTGCACGATCCTTTGTATGGGTAGGGAATTTGTGTTTACTTAGTTACTATGTGATAATCATTGAAATGTTAGAGTCGCGATAGCAGTTTTGATAGGTAATAATATTAAGTTTAGGCACGAGTTCTTAAAACTGATGCATCTAGTAAGTTCATGACTCATAATCGTATGGTATGTTTTGAGCCCCTCAGCATATGGATAGTCTTTGATTTGTTCTCAGACTACATATTGCTAGGACAAGCTTCTAAACTCATATTCTTGTGGTAAGTTCCTGGACTTATAATGTGTGGCAAGTTTGATGAACTATACGGGGGTATTGAAAAGTTAGAGTAGTTAGAAATTTTAATATGATAATTAATAATAGTCCTAGCAATAAATTTAATAATTAAGTAAAGAAGCAAAAGGTGAATGTTAGGGAATTTAGGGTATTCCCACTCTTCTAGCTTTGATAGATTTCAAAAAAAATTGGCCTCAAGCTAATTTGGCACGTATGTGCTTTTGAAAATGCAAATGAATTTTAAGCGATTTAAAAATTGTCTATGCTACTTGTTTTGGCTAGACAAAAATATTTTTAACATCAAAATGTATTTCAAAAGAATCATCAATGCACCTTTTAGCCCGGTGTAGTTGTGATGAATGACGGAATGCTCAACGTGTTGTTGAGACGGTGCGGTACTATTTCGTCATAAGATGATTCAACACCATAAAGTATGGTGTAGGAATTATTAACGACGGGATTCTCAACGTACTGTCAAAATGATGCGGTAACATGAAGTCATAAATGATTTTGATTTATGAAGGTATGTCAAAGCTATAAGTCATTGCCATTTTACTCGGCTAGACGTTTTGAAAAGTTTTGACATAATGAATGTTTTAAAAATTTCTGCGGATTATAAAGTGTTAAAAAAAAGTCTATGCTAATTGACCTAGCTAGACAAGCATTGAAAAATTACAAGTCTAAGCTATTTCATTCAGCTAGACAAATTTTGAAATGTATTGACTTCGTATTCTTTGAAAGTTATAACTAAACAAATTTCTTTTAAATGAATTCTAAGGCTGAGATGAACAAAAAGATTAAGAATGTTGCTGGTTGATCGAATGGTCACCTGGCATAAGAAACACAGTATGGTGAAACATCCATCATTTTAATGACAGACTGATCCACTGTCAGGGTTTGCAGTATGAGGTACTCGGGGAGCGAAGTACTGTAAACCGGGATCATGTTCAGACTATTATGAAAGTTCATTATTTTAGTGGGTTGCAGTATGAGGTACTCTGGGAGTGAAATACTGTTAACTGAGATAAGTGTTCATTCAGCAAAGCATGAAAGTTTCCAAAAAAAAAATTTTGAATTCCTCTACTCTTATGAAGATTGGATGGTAGGATAGGTTAGTATTATTTGATTGCGAGCGATAATGAAAATAATAATTGTGAAGTAAAGAAATTATGAAATGTGATGGATTAGAAAATTGCAATGTCCAATGACGGTGAGAAATGAATGAAATAAAGATATGTGGAATAAATGTAAAGAAATTGTGTAAGTTACAAATGAATGAAATACGAGTACATAGAAATTTCGAGGACAAAATTTTATGAATGAGGGGTGAATGTGACACCCAGGATTTTTGGAATAATTTCAAAATAAGGATTACAATGG